>CM075205.1:12308208-12508208 GCA_037577475.1 Chaunax sp. Z400
CATGACCTCATTGGTGGAGGCAAAACTACTTTACATCATACACAACTCATCACACATGTAAACAATGTGCATAATAACAGCAGGATTACACTGACAGCTGATCATCAATAGTATTGATTTAATGCCCCGCCTGACATCCAGAACATCACAGGTTCCATCCCATAAAATGATCTTCAACACACTTAAATCTGCTCCTCTCTCCATCACTGACCTGAGAAATCGTCTCTTCCCTCTTCCCCGTCTGAATGCTGGCAGACTAATGAGAAACGAACCGAACACATGATGCAGACGGAATCTGTCAGTGTTGTTCCCACATCGACAGGCTGCTGGGCCAGTTTCCAGAAACAGGCCCGTTCAGGATGAGCCACCAACGTCCCGCCGCTCGCAGCGGAAGACCTACTGTGTCCCGAAGCTACGTGTCAGAGACGGAGACAGAGTTGTTGTTGTCCATCGCCATGACGATAACCTGGCCCATCATAGAACACCCCCCCATGCACGTCATCAATACTGGCTGTGGTTGCAGCAGAAACGTGGCAGTGTGAGGATGTGGTGGCAGGTTGTGTGTCTCAGTCAGACAGAAGCAGCTGAGGCCCGTCAGACAGGCTGCAACACGATGGAACACATCTCAGATAAGAAGACGGGACAGAACTCTGCTTTCCAGGGAATGGAAGGCTGGAATTAAACACAGTCTGAACCTCCAGTTAGTTTTTATTTTGGCCTTTTGAGCTGATGAATATGAGAAATGATGCATAGACTGAATCTATAATAATTCATTTAATAATTATATTATTAAATAAATACATATGATTAAGTTCCAGAATCCTGTCCATCTGGATCAGAACAGTATTCTGTCTGCTGCACAATAAAAAAACATCTTACATTGTGTACATTGTGTACATTGTGTACATTGTGTATTCTCCAAAATCCAAAAAGCCACAAAAAGGCTGAAAACAGAACCAAAGTCTTTGGAAAAGGAGAAATTCATGAGAGACAGTTTTCCAGAGAAGTGAAGCATCCCTGCAGGAGGTGACTCACAGGTGAGATTTCGTGACTGTTGAATGTTATTTGTAGCAGTTGATGACTCTCACCCACAAACACCCGCAACGCTCCAGGAGATCAGGCACGACCGCCGGCGCCGAAAGGCTGAGGCGTTCTCACACCTCCTTACATAAGGCTGAGGGTGGAGGAGCTGCTCCACTTCTAAAAGCTGCTGTCAACGGCTCTGATTGGACAGAATGTGGAGAATCTGCTGATATGGAAGCTGAGACAAGACACTCAGGTGTGGGGAGGTCGGGTTGGGTCTCTCAGGACTGTCACCGACAGCACAACCAATCAGAGGAACGTTCTGTTAGTGACCAACCTATAGGCTGATCTCAGGGGTCTTCAGACCTGCAGCAGCAAGTCTGAAGACCTCCAGCTACATTCTGACATCTGCAGCCCCTACAATCAGTCTTCTCACAGTCTTCACCCTGCTGTGTTCAGTGTGACTGAACAGCTCACTGTTTTCCCCATCCTCTGCCGCCCTGAGGGACACCCACCGGAATATCAATGAAGTTTGTTCCCATGGAGAGGAACGTTGTTGGACTTTGAACGTTAACAGATCTGAATCAGGCGTGACGTCAGGAAACCAGAGACTGAAAAGAGAAGAAATATGAATGGAACATTCACAGCGTTCCTCTGCAGGAGGTCCAATAATGTTCATTCATTCATTTCCTGTAACCTCTTATCCTGTAGGTTCAGGGGGGTGGAGCCTATCCCAGCTGACTTTGGGCAGGAGGCGGGGTTCATCCTGGACAAGTCATCAGTTCATCACATAGAAAGACCAACAACCATTCAGACTCACATTCACACCTTTAGAGTCACCAACAACATTCTTCCTGATCAATATCAAGATCAATATCTGCAGGTGCAGAAAGAACCCATGATGCTCTCTGCTCTCCCTGGTGTGACACTTCATGTCATCACGCTGGACAGCTCACGCTTCAGCCAATAGGAGATGTCATCAACAGAGAAAAATGAAGCACCAATCAGCAGACATTTCCTGTTCAGAGACTGATCCGACCTCAGCGCTGAGGGGAACCAAGGAATTCACTCAGCTGGTGCTTTTATTGAAGTGGTGGCAAGAGCTCAATGTGAGGATGTGTTCTGAAAAGACATTTATCATGTCTTCCCTGACCAAACGCACACTAACTACACAATTAACTGATTGAATAGAATCAGCTTTTAAACATACGTCTGACCATCCAGTGATGAAATGATTACGAAATAATCATTTAAGACCTTAAAGAGGCACAAGGTGTCAAACGTTCTCTGGCTGATGACCCATCAGCCTCCTGGGGGGGGGGGGCTCAGGGGGGAGTCATGCTGCAGCTGCCAGAGAGGAGACTCTTCCTCCTCTGCATCAGACAGACAGGAGGTGAGGGAGGAGGAGGAGGGCGGGTGAGGGAGGATGTTGACCCAGGAGTGAAACGACATGTTGTGGCGTTTTCTTTGCCCTGATAGGCTGCAGAGCTGTGCAGCCTGACTGCACCAAGAAGACGTTCTGAGTCAGCTGCTCAGAGCGAGTCTCTCACTGTTTCACCACTTCAGTCTGTAAAAACATGTTGAGAAAAGCTTGTCCTGGAATGCCTTATGATGAACGACCTCCAGGGGAAAACTACTGGAGACAAAATCCAATCTGAAGCAGTTGGAATCCATCCATCTTCTTCTTTCACATGTCTGCCAACCAGAATGAAAGAGCTGCACTAAATCACTGTATATAAACTTCCAGGAGCTCTGACTTTTAAAAAGCAGCTCATCCATTATCATTGTCTGATAGTATGTTCTTTTATCGATCTGATCAAACTATTTATAAACATTATCAACGATAGATTTAGTTTTATTATTCCACTTAGCTTTAAGCTGCTTAAACAAACTGCCCTGGTTGGATAAAATAACGTTGAATGAATTTGAAATAAACTAAAATACAACCTTCTCAGTGGAGATAATAAATAAAGTTAAAATAGAAGAAACAGGCCAAACCAAAAAATGTTCCTGTGGATGTAATTTTTAGATTTGAGTCATTTATTCAGATGATCCAGAAAAACACATCTATGAATGGATATTAAAGCTAAACTGAGCTTAAAACTGGTCTCCAGACCCTTCAGGACCCAGAACTCCAGCCCAGCCCAGACTCTGATAAACACATCGATCATCCATTCATCTGCTTTAATGACCGGATGATCGACCCTGATGCAGCCATCCGGGTCAGACCTCATCGACCTCAGCATCCATCACATGGAGCCGGCTGACCTCGATGAAAGCCCCCCCACACACACACACACACACACACACTCAGCATCATCATGTTTGACAGCAGGTGTATGCGCGCGTGTCTGAGACAAAAGAGACGCACGGCGTGCGTAAAACCGCCTCTCACCATCATCCTCGACAGGTTGACGCGCCTCGTCCGCGTTCACACGACGGCAAGAGGAGCTCGAAACACCGACCATTTCAGCGTGTTCTTCACAGGACTGGGTGTATTGGCGTCGGTGTACAGCTCCGTCTCTCCCCGGCAGCCAGCAGGGCGGTGGGTCCCGATCTGACTACTCCTCCATGGGGAAAATACTCCGGGATGAACGAACCCGGATTAAACAGCAGAACTGTCAGTGCAGATTGAGAATGAGGTGTCGGAGCGTCCAGAATCTGGTCTGGACGGAGGGATGGATGCAGGGTATTGAGCCTCGCGGTGCGTTGGGTGAAGAAGGTGGCCTCCGCTGCAAAAAATGACGCTACCTGATTTGCCAAAGCCTGAGTCACAATTACTGAATATTGTCCAATAGTATGAAAAAGAGAAGTCAGGAAATTTCACAGCGGCTCCCTGAGGCTGAGATTATAAAAACACCCCAGACTAAAGCAAAATACCTCTTTCAACGTCAGTGTCGTCACAACACTAATCATTATTTATTGGAAAAAAGGAAATAATCAGTGATTTTAACTATGGAAACAGATATTTAAATATCTACGGTGGCCGACAGGGGCAAACGCGTTACAGAAGCCACAACACAACCCATTAAGAAATATCTAGTTAATACTTTCAGACATAAACAAAATAACAATGATTTAAAATATAGAAAAAACAACAATATTACATTAACATCACATTAACAGACATATAATATATATTTAAGTTAAATGAAGACTGAATGAATGAAGACTTTTATTCATTTGATATCTTTATATTATTGTGACATGGAATACATGTCTAGAAAAACACAAATAATAAAATAAGACTATTGTCATATTCTGCATAAGCCTAACATGAAGTGGTGGACTGTACTTAATGTAACTTTGCACATTTTTTATTTGTATTTTTATGTTTTTTCTAACTTCATCTTAATTTATCATAACTCAATGTTTTCTCGTCTCTTCTTCGTTGGTGTTTTTGTCTTCCTTGACAGTGAAAACAGAAAACTTAAGTCACATGAACTTGACATCTTTTGCAGCGCACGTTGCAGCTGCATGACGTCCTCACGCAATGAGCAGAAAAAGTGACGTCAAGCTCCTCAAAATCAACACCACAGAAAGTAGTTTATTCAACTTTCAAAATAAAAGTGGTCATTTTTTTTACCTAACCTGTTGGGACCAGCAGTGATGCAAGAAGTACTCGGATATTTTATGTACGTAAAAGTACTACAGTATCCTGCAGTATTTTGGGTTGGGTCATATTGGAACTTCTAAATTATTCCAGGTCTCTGGTATCAGGGTTCTAATGCAGCCTAACAAACATTACTGGCATTGATTGATTGATTGATTAATATATTTATTTCAAAGATGTAAAAACAGATAAAAACAAGACCGTGACAATAAAATGAAAATTGAAAAAGGATAAATAAACAAATTCTCTGATTTATTTCATGTTGAAAAAGGAGAAGAAAGAAGCAAACACTTCTTTAAATCTAGCCTCTCTGACCATGAGTCCAACAGTGGTGAGACACACTGAGCCACATTCACTTTCCCACAATGCTTTGCTGTGGGCCTCGACTTTGGCCTCTGCCAATAGGCTAAGGTGCAGGATTACATGAAAAATCAACTGTCAGTCATTTTCAGACATTTCGTCAATTACACAAAAACAACTGAACTCATTTCCCAAGAAAATCAATAAAATACACTTTTAAATATTTTGACTTTTATTTTACATCTTAACCGGAAGTGTGTAGGTACGGGTGATTACTTCTATCTTTACTTTTTCGTGTCTCTATACTGCCCTCCTGTGGTCATTGTTGGTAATTACACACGTTTAGTCTGACATGTCTATTTAAGGTTTAAAGACGTTTCACTTGATTATGCAGTATTTCATGTTTTCCCTTTAACTTTACTGAAAATATCAGTCGTGGAGCTTTTGAGGCTTCGTAAAATGACTCCATACAGCTGTGCGGTGTGATCCGCGTCTGCAGGAGGTCCAAGACTGATTTAAAAGATGTTAGTTTTTTAGAGATAAACTTTACTGTAGCCTCTAAGCTAAACGTGTTAGCATGCCTCCTGTCTCAGGAGGTTGTGAACATGCTTCCCTCACACAACAGAGATCTGCAGCGCATTAAGAGACGAACACATAAAGAACATAAAGAATAACAGCTGAATGATCCTGTGACTGTTGTGATCCTTTATTTAGCTGTCTGTTCACCTAAGAGACATCACACACATCCTGTTTCAGAATAAACATTTAACTCCTCATTAACTCCTGTTACTTCAGTAAGGAGGTCCTGTTGGTACTGAGTGACCATCAGTTTTTAATCATTGTGAAGAATACGATGTCATCTCATTATGAACTAAAGAAGCCAGTCAAACATCTGAACGTGAACACAAAGGTTTATTTTTCACTTCATTTACAAATGACAAAAAGTGCAATTGTCTTTTCTGACCCAGTAATGCATCTGATAAATATTTAGAGTTAACACATTTTAAATGTTCCCTATACACAACATGTTTAAATACATTCTCCTGGCATTAAAAACTAAAGCATCGCCAGCATGGAGTGTTTCTGATGCCTGGATTCCCTCAGTTTCTACTTTTCATGACGACATAGGAGACGACTGAGTGGGTCCAGTCCTGATATTTTAAAGATTCTGCATCATTTTACAGACTGCAAGAAATATTAGCAACATCTATGACATGTCGGTTATTTCCTTCATCCTGGATCCTTCTGCAGCTGCCTGGAGACGTGTCTCTGAGGCTGCCTTCACATCATCAGCTGAGGGGACTCAAGTCTGACTTCTTCAGATCAATGATCACATGTCTGCTGATTGGAGGACAGATGTGTTCAGATTAGAGTCAGATACAGGTCCCTGGGATTATGGACTGTCAACAGGACCAGATCTGATCTGAGATCAGAGGCTGGTGGTGTGAATGCAGCCAGAGGAGCTTATAGTACTGCAGCTGAAACACATGAAGGTTACACATATGTCAGCTTCACTCCTGGGTTCAAACTCCTCTTTGCTTCACTTCACTTGATTTTGTACGACAATCGGCACAAAAGACAGAAGACAAAAAGGAAAAAGTAGCATCTCTGCTAATAGTGTTACCTTCTGATAGGAACCTGCTCCAGTAAAACCAGTCGGACCCTTCAGGTCACAGAGAATGAGTGGTGCATTAACATCAACACAGACACGCTTCTATAAATATGGCAGCAACACAGAACAAAAAGTGCAGCAGTTCCAAATAAAATCAGTAGTTTCTGAGCTTATATCAGGGTAACACACCTCCCACACGGTTCCATAGAAGCATCAGAGATGCTGGAGTAGAAGTGACTGATTGAGTCTGAGGTGACTGTCAGTATCCAGTTTGGCTTCATGTACCTGAACGAGCAGCAGTGAACGATGACTGGCTGCGGCTCTAAACTCCATCATCAGCTCTCTGCTTCTTCTAACGTCGGCTCTCCGGAGGGCTTGAATGTTGAAGCGATGAGTCAAAGTGTCGTGCCACTGACTGATAACTGAAAACACTGCCGGGGTCACGACAGGGGTGGGACTTGCCTGTCAGAAGGTGGGCGGGACTTTACAGTAGCATCACACCGCTGTCACATATTTACACCATCGGTGGAGTGCAGCTCTTCTCTAATTGAACATGATGGACTCTGGATCCTGGTTCATCATTTGAGCCATGTGGCGCAGGACGTCCTTCTTGGTGATGATGCCCAGGAGACGCCTGAACACACAGACAAGGTCAAAGGTCAGCTCAGGTTGATCCAGTCACAACCAGGATAAGATCAGGAACCAAAAGTCTTCCCTCTGCTTGTATTTGATATTCAGCTGTTAAGAGAATCATTCATTCCCTGACTGTCCAACTTCTCTCATCACAGCAGTGACCATAAAGGCAACTGTGTCAAATAAAGCTGATCAATAACAGGAACAGTGAAAAGCAGCTGCTACATTAAAGCTGAATCAATCAATAATCAGCTGATTGAAAGAAAACCTGGGGTTATACAGGTAGAGAGGCAGGTGTAGGACCATGATGCACCTGGGTGAGAAACACGGAGACCTGCTCTGGATGATGACGTTCTTTACCATCACAAACCAGAGCGGCCATTTTCCTTATCTGTAACGATCTGCAACAATCAATAATAAAGTTGTTTGTTTCATTTCATTGTTTTCTTGTTTAGCTTAATTCGTTTTCTGCATCATGCGAAACATTTTCAAAGCATTTGATAGAAAAGCAGCTTTGCAGCTTCGTCCTGAAGGACGGCGTCACATCCTGTCACATGATGTTCGACAATGTTTCTGATGAACAATTCTTTTCACTTTTCAGTCGCCGGTTTGTCGAGTTCAGGCTCCAGAACTACTTGGTTAGGTTTAAGAAAAGATGAAGATGGACACCATGTGAGGACGGTGAAAATGAATTAATTTGTTGTTTGTTTGTACAAACGGTGGAATCTACAAATCAGACGACTAAAATAATAATTATTAACTATACTGACCACCAGATGTGTCAGTATAGTTATCAGTTATATATCAGGTGTCTTTTATGATTTACATCAATCACATTTTACCTGTGGCACAAATAAAATCATGCAAACAAATCTGTCCCATTTAACTAAAGACGTCAAATATTAATTTAATTTGTTGTTAATTGTTTTTAATATTTATCTCTTTGGACCGATTATAAGACAGTAAATGATTGACAGGTTTGTGAAACTGATGGCCGCCTTTGTTCAGGCGCTGGCCTCATTCTTACCCGCTCCTGGTGACGAGACACTGGCGGAGGCCCAGCTTGCGGAAGATGTCCACCACGGTCTCCATGGGCGTGTGGTCGGTGACGGTGAAGGGGCTGAGGTTGAGGATGCGTCGCAGCTTCAGCGGCTGCGGGTTGCTGGCCGGTAGTTGCGGCGCATCCTCGGTGAAGTAGACCACGGAGCTGCTCACCACGCCGTCCTGCTTCTGCCGGGCATTTTCTGTTGAGAGAGAGGCGTCGGCTGAATCATCACACACAAGAAAAGAAAACTTTTTTCAGGAAATGCAACCTGTGCTAACTTACTGATGGCGAGGGTGAGGTCCCGGCGCTGAACGAAGCCAATGAGCCTCTCTGACTCCCTGGAAACGACCACCGGGAAGCCGTTGTAGTCGGTGTCTTTGATGAGCGTCTCCACGTCCTCCACAGTGGTGGTGTCCTGGGTGAGGACGGCCAGAGGCGGGTCATTCCTACGTGGCCGCATCACATCGGTGGCAAGGGTGCGGTGGGTGAACTCGTCCCTGACATCTAGGTAGGGGTAGCCGTTGAGTTGGATGTGGGACTCATAGATGCCCTCCTTCCCGAAGGCATCTGCCACCCACTTGCTGGTGACGGCGGCGGCCATCAGGGGGACGATGTACTCCAAACCACCGGTGAGCTCGAACATGATGACCACCAGGGAGACAGTCATCCTGGTAACCCCACCTAAACATTCAGGTAATTAGGAAAATATCAATTATCTTCTGTTAATTACAGAAGAATGATCTATTAAATAATATAATGATCAATAAATGATATTATTTACTCATAAATATTTAAATCTAAAAATGTAAAAGGCTTTAACTTAAATACACCGGTCCCAACCTCATCACCAGACTTCATGTAGCTGCTAGCTGCTAGCTGCTAGCTGTGGTAGTACTGGACCAATCAAGTGTTGTGTTAAATCATACAACACTTACAGTGATTGGACAAATTCAAGACAAATTCTAATTTTCTCATGATCTGGGCACAAAAACGATTGTGTGGATTCACCCAGACAGGCGGCCGCTCCCACCATGGCGTAGAGTCCAGGTGTGACACAGTCTGCACCGGGCCGGCACCAGTTCTTGAAGATGATCCAGTCGTGGTGGTGGTACGCCATCTGCTCCACGGCGATCCCAACGATCCGACCGGCGATAGCTCCGACCGCCATGCTGGGAATGAAGAGACCTGATGGGATCTGGAGAGGAAACAGAATCACTGAAGAGTCCAAATATTTTGTTGGCTAAACCAGAACAGATGGATCTTTATGTCTGGATCGCAAAGATGAATCGTCTTTTCATTCCTGACTTATTATGTCATCACATCAACAAACAACCTCATTGGACAGACCCAAACCTGACTATTTGTTTGGTTAACAAATACTTGAAGTAAAATATTTGTACTCTACAAAGAAAAACAGATGGTTGTACTTCTGCCATTTGATGCCACATCCTTTCTGGACAAACCAAAACTATTCGTCGTCGTCTTCCTCGCACTGACCTTCATGCCAAAGGTGAAGATGGTGATGACGATCTTGAAGACGAGAGCGAGGGCCAGCTGCCACAGGGCGTTGTAGACCCCGGGCCCCGCTGGTCGGTCTGGGATGTCGTCCACCGGTCGGCTCATATTGGAGTTGTTAATATAATCGCAGAGCTGTGAAGACTCAAGTGCGCCGCAGTCGTTGAAGAGCTCAGATATCAGCTCACTGGTGCTGCGGCGAGTATATGGGTTAGGGTACGCCAGCACCGCGGTGATACCCGTCACAGCGATGACCTCCAGGACCGGGTACTTCCCCAGCTGGGTGGTCTTCCTCCGCCGGCACCAGGCGATGTTGGCACGAATAAAGAGAGTTCCCCAGAGGCCGCCGAACACGCCCAGCAGGATGAAAGGGACCAACTCGGCCATGTACCACGGCGTGTGGTACTCAACATAGAACAGAACCAGACGGCTGTTGCCAAACGGGTTGATGGAGCGCAGAGTGAAAGCAGCAACCAGGGCAGCGAAGAACGAACGCCACAGAGTCTTCAGAGGGAAGTAATAACTGACCTGCAAGGGAGACGAGATCACATGAGTACGAGTTAGTAAAGGAGAGGAGTACCTCACAAACTACCTGACAGGAGTTAGTAAAGGAGAGGAGGACCTCACAGACTACCTGACAGGAGTTAGTAAAGGAGAGGAGGACCTCACAGACTACCTGACAGGAGTTAGTAAAGGAGAGGAGGACCACACAGACTACCTGACAGGAGTTAGTAAAGGAGAGGAGTACCTCACAAACTACCTGACAGGAGTTAGTAAAGGAGAGGAGGACCTCACAAACTACCTGACAGGAGTTAGTAAAGGAGAGGAGGACCACACAGACTACCTGACAGGAGTTAGTAAAGGAGAGGAGGACCACACAGACTACCTGGTGGATTACAGCCTGGAGCCTAATAAGCGCAGACTTTTAACGAACCTCTTCCAGGCTGAACAGAACTCCTCCGATCGGCGCTCCAAAGGCCACCGACACTCCAGCTGCTGCTGCCGCTGACAGCACCTGAGAGGTCAGAGGTCAGTCACATAAATCTGTCACAACCGCTCAACACGTGCATAAATTATAGCATTTCGTTTAATGCTGGACAAATTCCCAATACATTTATCAAATACTTTAGATATTAAGATGTAGTTTATTGTGGTCTATCATTGTTATCATCTGGAGGCTGGTCATGTGTGTGTTTGATGAGTTCTGACAGACGTGTTTGTGTCGTTATCTGTTGTTGCAGCGGCCTACTTCTCTGCGTTTGCCTTCGTTCTTGCTGTACTTGGAGAAGAGGCTGCAGAAGAGGTTTCCACAGCAGCAGGCCACGTGGACCAGAGGCCCCTCCTTCCCCAGGCTGAGACCTGATGACACGGCCAGAACCAGGGTCACCGTCTTGATCAGCAGGGTCCATTTCCCCAGGTAACCCCGGATGATGAAGCCACTGAGGATCGTCTTGATCTGAATTCAATAAAAATACACTTTTTACTGTCCAAATAGAAATATATTCCTTCTATATGGAGCTGGCATGAGGCTTGTTCTGCAGACCTATGTGTGGTGATGGATGTCTCTCTCACCTCTGGGATTCCTGAGCCACAGGCATACGGAGCGAACACTCGCACCAGTGACACGGCCAGGAAGGAAAACAGCAGAGCCCACAGGATGTACAGGAAGTAGTTCAACACGTACGAACCCACTCCCTGGAAGAAGAACGTCAAATACGACATCCTTATACTACTGTTCAGAAATCCTTCTTCATCCACTCACTATGTAAAGCACAACACTGAACAGGTCAAACTGGACTGAGCTGAAAATAGAGATTTCAGACATTTTTACATCATTGTCACGTCTTCACAGAAAGGACCGCTGCGGCCCTCCACCAGAGTTTCCTCTGGCTCCGCCCCTAGGTCACCATCTTTAGAGTCCTATTGCACGCGCTCACTTAAGGATGATAGTAGTCAATGTGACCAGAAAGAACACAGACCTCAGTGTGGCCCGTCATCAGCTCGGCCCACTTCTGCCACTGCGGACACTTGTCCCGGTCGTCGAAGGTGGTCTCGTTGGAGGTCCAGCAGCACTGCTCGTGGCTGTACCAGAAGGCAGACAGACACACCCCTTCTTTCAGGTCTGTCATCCAGTCCACCGCCAGGTCGATCACTCCGGCCAGCGTACCTGCAGAGAGCAGCACACATCAGCACGTCGAGACACGGCACAGGTTTTCCATGAGAAGTCAGGGTCTGGTGGTTTCACACTCCACCAGCTGCAGCTTTAAAGGCCATTTCTCTTATGTTTCCTGTCTGTTTGTGATATCAGTTTTCTGAAACCCGTCGGTAAGGGGGTCAACCAAAGACCCTCTGACAGAGGGTCTGAGAGCCTAAACCGGGCTTTACTTTCCTTCCACTGTTTCATGTTGGATCTAAAATGAAATGATGTTCAAATCAGAGGAAAAACCTTTTTGCACACATTAATATGTTGGACTGACCCTTCCCTGCAAAGGTTCCATTCCTATTTATATCAACACCTGTATTTAGGTTCTTCAGCATGAGAACATACACCTAGAACCTGGATCCATCCAGAGGAGTCAACGGTTCCTGTTCCACTGGGCGGATTCTTTCCAAAATGTAATGACCTGTTACATCGCCCAGGTCTGTCTCTGGTGAAGGTGTCATGTCAATCTAGCTAGAACACTCCACACTTTCATGGGTTCCTCCAACCCAACCCCTCCACAAGGTTTCATGTAAATCCTTCAGGCAGTTTGTTGTGATCCTGCTGACAAACCAAACCACACTGATCACCTCACCTCCTGTTTTATCACACATGGTGATCTGGGATATGGTCCATATGTTCCCTCCTGACTGACCTGAGAGGAGTCCGATGAGCAGCATCACCACCCATCCCGACCAGGCGTCCAGAAGGCTCTTGATCAGCTCCCAGATGGACTCTTTGCTCTTACTGGTGATCTGGTGGATAAATAACGAGGAAAACTTTGTCATTAAGTGATACCAACAGCATTTTGAAGGGATCAGGTAGTTTCAGCTGACTTTCACCGCCCCCTTCATATTAATGCCTATGAATTTAGAATAGGATGTCATGGGGCACAGAGAGCGCAGTGGTTACAGCGTGTGCTCCGTATATCATCCTGATGGTTATGGTGACTATGATCCGGATATGATAAAAGATTTAACAAGAAATTGATTGATAATGCATTTGAATATCTAGAAATTTTCATATTACCGTATAATTTATGTTTAAAAAAAGAAATGACAATCTTGTATTGACAAAGGTGCTGGCAGAGGTGTGCGTTCTGCGAGTACCACTACTTCATTTTTGGAAACCATGTGTCTCTACTTCCCCTTGAATGTTTCTGTCTGAGCAGGATCTAAACCTGGCAGAACGTGTTTTTAAGTTCTCCTGAGGGTCATCGTGGTAATAATAATGTGGTTCTTACTTTTCCTACAGGTGAAGACAAGAGCTTCATCCAAGAAAATGCTAAATAAGAAACATCAATAGACTTAACAACCTTGCGGTGGCGGTCTGTGTCTCTGGATTTCTCCCTTAGCCAGTCGATGGTGTGGAAGTCTTCATAAGTGCCCACATCAGGAAACGGCTCGTCCAGGAAATCCATCAAATTTCCAGCTCCGTTCATTTCCTCTGCAGGCGTGGCACTGCTGATACCTGGCAGAGGGCAGCACGTCATCATAAGCTTTTGAGTTCTATGACAGACATCACCATCAGTCCAACCTCCCCTCCACCATCTGGTGTTTATGAAATGTCTTTATTGTTGTTTTGCAGAAGTTACAGCTGGATCATTTTCGGACAAATTAGAAATAACATAACCGAGAACTAAGGTTTAAGGGGAGAAGGGCTGCAGCTAAATGAATTTAAATTTTTAAGTCTAGCAAACTTAATCAGTCTATGTAAATACAGTAATCATATCAAGTTCTGCTATAGTTCCCAACTGGGCTTAACATTAAAACACAGATAATCTGCAGATGTTTACATTTGAAAGGTTGGAAGAATTCACTTTTTCCCTGACTGAGACAACTGCAATGATTTCTCTCAAATCGACTCAGATTAGCTTTCGATCAATTGAATGAATAAACTGATGACTAATCAAAACTCTCATTACCTTTACTTGAAATTAATTGTCTCCGACTCTGATGTAAATAAATAGCTTTAAAACGCCAGTCCTTAATTTCATATATCGCTCATTAGTTCATTAGCAGCTCAGAACAGATGAACAAGGCTGAACACTGCAGATAACGGTGTTTAAAGCTAACTGTGTCCGCTAGCATTAGCATCATCTCCTCTAGCTCAGTTAGCTGGATAAAGTCGTCTTTTACCTTCACCAGCCTCCATGTTTCACTCCGTTCTAACGGCCGTGGGTTTAAGACGTTTATTTTAAATTAATAACTTATTTAATGTTGACTTCTTTATTCATTTTAGCTTTGATATGTGCTGATTAAACGTCTACACACAGAGAAAACGTCAGAACTACTTCCCACAATGCACCTGTTCAAACTGCCAATGTCGCGATACTTCCATGAGCTCACGTTGTGGCTCAAAAATCATCTATTGGTAAGACGATTGCTTGAACTGCAATTCAGACTTTTCTGGATTTTTGATGAAAAGATGAATCCTTCCACAGCAGCAAGTATATTAGGGTAGTAATGTTAAAAAATAAAATAAAAAAAAAAGCAGAATAAAACTCACAAATTCTGATTTAAATTCAAGAGGGCATATCTAAACCTGAGCAGAGGAAACATCGTGTGGACACTAGTCTCAGATGGAAACACCAGCGGAGACCAACAGCATCCTGATCACATGGCTTCAAGAAACACACAACAAGGAGGAGGGAGGGGCAACTGAGGCACCCAGACTGTGGGGGAGAAGGGAGGAGTGAGGGAAGGAAAGAACAAAGGGAGGTAGGAAGAAAGGGAAGAATGAAGGAAGGAAGGAAGGAAGGAAGGACCACTGATGAAATGATAGTCTTTGTGTTGACTTTGAGCTAAAAAAAAATGGAACTGATCATTATTTTAGCTGATTAAATTTATGCAGCCCATAAAGTCCACTACGAGAAAATGTCTCATGTTGTGAAATGAAAAGTTTTACCTCACATGAATATAAAGACTGTAAATTTGTGAGGAAATCATAAATAATTGTGACTTTGTTGCTTTCCTCTCTTTATGGTAAACTGAGTACTTGTACAGTTTTGGTCTGTTGCTGAGACCAAACAAAGAATCTGACCTGATCTAAATTCTACCAAACATTTGTGTGCATGGCGCCCTCAGCTGGTGGGCTGTTTGAAATGGTAGTAAAAGTGAATACAGCTTCAGTGCTTTAATTTGTCGTACCCATCTATATGCCACACATAGTTTGGCCCTAGACTACATACCCACACCTACAGTACCCCATTCCTGTCCATCGTTTGTCTGTCAGTAATTATACCGGCCTTCTGACATTTCTGGTGTATCCATCTCTAGCCATACTGTTGGCCAGATGTGATCATTCTGATTGAGATACTATGTCAGGCCTCATACGTAAACACTGAGAGAATCTCCACTGACAGGACTCACGTTTGAGGAAGCAGTGAATGACAAGATCCGGTGGAAAAGCGTGGCTTCAGAGATCTCCATCACATTCGAAGGACGATGATGATGATAGTAATAACCAGAGCGGTCCTAAAGGGCCAACGGGTCTTCTTGACAGTGTGAGCAGTCAGGTCGTGAGTTGGAACCGTTCAGTGAGATGATTTATCCATCCTGTATGAATTAAACAACATTTCTAAGGTCCTGAATGGATACCCAGCTTAACTTCACCCTGACATGGTTCTGAGTCACATTTTATTGTTACTGCAATGGTTTTCTCGAAAAGCCAAAATTAAACACAAGACACAGTTAAACACTCATTTCAAGACACTTTTTATCAAGTTAAACCAGATTACAAGTTCACTTTTAACTCAATTCTGACCAAAAAGGCAGTTGTTTTGGACTGCAGAATACAGACTACACTTCTTCTAGATCAATATTTCATTATATATGCCACTTGTGATTTTCTAAATTAAGATAAATAGATTTTATGATCCAGAGAGGCACATAAAAACAGCTTCATTTGGAAGTCAAGGTGTGTGTTCACCACCACAGATACATTTCAGATAACTTCTTCAATAATTCCATGTTCAGTAGTTCCTACCACACACTGGAGGGAAGGGTTGGTTCATGGAATCATGCAGGTGTCTGGAGTTTGTGGCTACTGGACATCAGTGCAGTTCAAACATATCCAGGAGGTCCAGATATGTGCTAACAGGACATCACATAAAAACCTGACCAAAACACATGACAAGGAACAGTTAACATTTATAACAGGAGTACAACATTAAGCTCTGAGAAGTGAATGTCACTGGAATACAATTCTTTAATAATGCAAATTAAAGCCACCTTTCAGTCAAGACTACACAACAAACAATTCTACTATTTACAGACAACCAAAATACAAAGAGGAGAACAATCAAAAAGTCCTGGAAAAGTTGTACACAAGGTCAGCATTGCTCACTTGCTAATTGCTCTTAAATTGGGACATTTCCAATGGAGGTTCATACTTTATACAGCGACTGGCAGGAAGCTAACAGGCGCTGTTTGGTAGCATATGAGACTGATGTTAACTCACTGCTGAGTGCAGGGGTTTTAAGAAAAACATCCATCTGTTGAAATGCTGGACATTCAGTACTTCAACACGCCTACAAGCCATAGTGGAGAGACAAGAAGAAGTGACCTTGTTTAACAAAGATACTGCATTTCAGCGGTAGTGCAGGATTGGTTTAAGTTAGGTTTCACTAAAACCTAATTGGGAGGTAAGATTAGTCATGGCCTAAAATACTTTACAACAATTTATATCTATTTTAAATCCATACACACGAAAAGCACAAATACCAGAAAACTAAATAATGTCCTAAAATTGTGACATGGCTTCGTTTTAGCTGAGAAGAGCAACATCGAGTGAACGAGCATCGCCGCAGCTTCATTTACTTACAATGCTCTCACCAACACACTTGTGTTTTTTCAAATTAGCGAGCCGAGTGAAACTTTTATCACAAACACTGCAACTAAATGGCTTCTCCCCAGTGTGCACAATCAAGTGTCGTTTCAGAGTTCTCCTCTCTCCAAATACTTTCCCACAATCTGAACAACTAAATGGTTTCTCCCCCGTGTGGATCGCCAAGTGTCGTTTCAGAGTTCGCCTCTCTCCAAATCTATTACCACAAACTGAACAACTAAATGGTTTAACCCCAGTGTGAACATTCAAGTGTCGTTTCAGAGTTCTCCTTGCACCAAATACTTTACCACAAACTGAACAACTAAATGGTTTCTCCCCTGAATGAACATTCAGGTGTCGTTTCAGAGTTCCGCTATCACGAAATCCTTTACCACAAATTGTACAGTTAAATGGCTTTTCCCCCGTATGCGTTCTTATGTGTTTGGACAAATTGTGTCTGAGACTGAAACTTGCGTTACAGACTGAGCAGGTGAAAGGTTTCTCTCCTGTATGAACTCGTAAGTGTGCAGTTAAATTTGAGCGTTGTGCAAAAACTTTACTGCAGTGAGGGCAACTGAAGGGCTTCTCCCCGGTGTGGATTCTCATGTGCTGTTCCATTTCTGTCTTTCGTGCAAATCCTTTACCACAGACAGAACAAGTGAAGGGTTTCTCCCCGGTGTGCACCCTCATGTGCCTCACCACCTCAACATTAAATTGAAAAGTCTTTTGACAAACTGAGCAGCTGAAGCGTTTTCCTTCGGTATGAAGTCTCATGTGAGTCATGAAGGATTTCTTCCTTGAGTATTTTTTACCACAATTTGAGCAATTAAATAATTTCACTGTTTTTCCAGCATTACAATTAGTTTCTTCATCGTTTGTCAGAGGGTCTAAACCTGTATGAGGTATCCTGGTCTCCCAGTCACGACTGTCATCAGTCTCAGGTTCAGAGGAGAGTGACGTCTCATCATCAGTATCTGGTTGTAAATGACTGTCTGGATTAAAGTCCCTGTCTGGTTCTGGTCCTCCACAGTCCTCTCCATCAGATTCTTTCTTCATCTCTTCAGTGTGATGAAGCTGTGAGGACTGAGGTTTCTCTTCATCGTCTTCTTCACTCTTCTCAGGGATAGGATTGAATGTGAACTTGGTGATGTCAGCCTCCTCCAGCTCTTGAAGCTGTTCTTCCTCCTGACTGGTCCAGAGTTCCTCCTGTTCCTCTTTAATGTGTGGCAGCTCTGGTGGGTCATCCTGGTCCAGACTGGGGCTCCAGTCCTGCTGCTCAGGATGAACCTCTTCTTTCCTCAGCGACAGCAGCTGGACGTCTGTGGGCAATGATGAGATACAGACACACCTTTTAGACAGCTGTTAATGTATAAAACACTGACACCACCACTTTGTTCGAACGCAATTCCAAAAATGGTGGGACACTGTAAGACATTAAAAAAAACAGAATGCAATTATTCACAAATAAAGGAGACAAGCACGCAATATTTTCCCCCATAGAAGTTGGCTGCAGCCGATGTGGATGCCACTGCGGAGAAAGTCACGGCAGCTGAGAGCAGCTCAAGATGGTTGTGGTTGGACTGAGCTCATAGTCGGATTCCTTCTGCTAATTTGATCTTTGCTGCCGACTCGGGCAAAGCGTACCGGTTAAGGTGCAAAATGCTTATGACTCTGAGATGCCTGATGAAGATGTAGGATTCCAAAACTTCCAATGCTCTGACAACCCAACATTAAAAACAAAATCACCAAGAGGAACTTGCAAAACCATATTATTAGCTCCTGCAGCTCCTGCTCGTGGCAATCAACTCACCAACGAATTCTGAATCTGATGCCTGCTGAAAGGTTTTGGCAAACATTTGGAACAACAAAAAATAAAAGACGAGGAAAGTCGTAGAATGCTCCAAAATCAACTGATTGTAACATTGAATGGGTGAGCGGGCTCATTGGTAGCATGGCTGTAAAGTGAAGCCAATCCTTTACCTTCCGTATGAAGCCTCATGTGATCCACTAAGAAGTCCGTCCGGTAGTAGCTTTTACCACAATCTGAGCAGCTGAATGGGTTCACTCTCTGATCTAAGTTCCTGTCTGGTTCTAGTCTTCCACAGTCCTCTCCATCAGATTCTGATTTCAGGTTCTCAGTGTGATCAAACTCATCTTCTTCACTCTTCACAGAGACTGGGCTGAATGTGAACTTGGTGATTTCAGCCTCCTCCAGCTCTTGAAGCTGTTCTTCCTCCTGACTGGTCCAGAGTTCCTCCTGTTCCTCTTTAATGTGTGGCAGCTCTGGTGGGTCGTCCTGGTCCAGACTGGGGCTCCAGTCCTGCTGCTCAGGATGAACCTCTTCTTTCCTCAGCGACAGCAGCTGGACGTCTGTGGACAATGATGAGATACAGACACACCTTTTAGACAGCTGTTAACATTTAGACCACTGACACCACCACTTTGTTCTGGATGAAGGGCTGGGTATTAGAACTTCATGAATATTTATTTATTATTATTAAGTTTTACTTTGATTACTTTTTTTACGCCGTCCAAACGATGGACACATTTCCTCTATTTTGGAGCACCACTTAAACCAATGTGCAATTTAACACATTCATATTTTTCCATCTTGACTGAATTATTAATAAATGCTTTGGTGCCATAGAGCAGTTAAAAGAAAAGACGACTTCTATGAAAACATGTTTAACAATTAGCCTTTTCACACATTAGCCTCACTACGTGCTAAGTCCAGTTGACCCTTTTACTGTACACGTGCCTTTCAGGATAGCAGCACTACAACAGTCAACATTTGGTATTTACACAGGAATATTCTCATTTTGCAGTCCTACTTTTAGCTAGTGTTCATGTAGTCAGAGTAATCAGTGTGCTGAGCCAACCTGCTCTGTGTGAGCCGACGTGAGGCTTGAAAACAGCGTCCAATAGTTTCCTGGACATTTGGATCATTGACAGGAGCAACTTTTCCTCCGTTAGAAACTGTTCACTGCTGTGTTGCCAAAGCAAATGACGTCCGTCAGCCTCCAGCTAGGAAGCTAAGGTAGCTTCATTTGCGTCGTAGGGGAGCAGGAGATACTTCACACACGAAACATTTTCCAGAAGAAGAACAGAGCACATGGTCTATTCAGACACATCTATCAGGACATTCTGACTACGTGAAAAATCCAGTTAAGTCTCTAACGAAGCTCCTCCAATTAGCACAATGAGACCGAGCTCTGCCTGTTTCCGGCTAGCAAGCTACGCTAAATTCCTTTAACATTCTAGGCTAGCAGGATACGAGTCTGGTCTGAAACATGTCGAAAATTGACACAAATTAAACCAGTTTATCCAAACATACAGGCCACTGTATACTGGTTCAGTCTCAGTGGATCTGATGGGAACGATAGAGAAAGGTAGCATGTTAGCCACAGGAAGTACCAGGTTCTTCTTCTTCGTTATATGGCGGTTTGCATCCTGCTTAAAGGTGCATTTACCGCCACCCTCTGCTCCGGGGTGTAGATCAGACAGGAAGCCGACACTCTAATTCCGTCACTAAATAAATAAATAAATAAACAGGAAGAAAACAAAACATCCACACACACCCTAACCCAGAAATCCATATCCACGCTACATGCTGTTAAAAAGCCCTGTGTCCTTAAGAAAACCAGTAGTGCCCAAACCTTTGCCCTATCACCATGCTCTACACTACTTTTTGTGTCATCCTGAACCCATAGTTCCTTCCTCACCTCATAATGAAATGCTCCACCGACTCTTCCTCCTGACACCCCTCGCATAAACCTGTTTCATGCTTTCCTACTATTTTCAATTTCTTGTTTTTTTTGGCACAATGCCCCAACCTTAGCTATCTTAATACTATTTCCTCTCTCCTGTTCCCACAAACTAACCTTGTGACTCTCACACTCTTTTGAATTTGGTGCCGGTACATCCCTTTGGTGTTTGGTTCTATGTATTAAACTACTTCACCATGTTTCTGTAGCTAAGGGTGCCACATTACCTTCAGTGTAGCTCAATTTAATTTCATGGAGAGTAATTGTTAGCTTAGCTTGTCCTGCACTGAGGGCTGATATCATTCTGCTGCCACCGTTGTGTTGTTGTTTTTTTGTTGCTTGCAAATCTCTATAGCATTTTTTTAACGGACATAATTTTAGTTTGCGGTATTTTAATATTTACTTCATTAATTACTTCATCACGTCATCTTAAATAGATGTTGCTTAAAATAATGTTATTGTGAAAATCCGCTCAGAAGGGAACTGGAAGTGAATCTACTTCCGGTGACTTCCGTTAGCTTTCTCCATTTCGTATTTCATCGTTCCCGTCAGATCCAGTTCGAGTGAACCAGTGGAATCTGTACTTTTGGATGAATTGGGGTTTTTTGGTAAAATCTCTCGGGATAATTCAGCTCAGAATTATCTCTTGCTAACCAAATATGCCAAAGAATGTTAGCATAGTTTGCCAGCAGAAAACAGACGGAGCTCAGCTTCACTCCTGCTGTCCTATGAAGCCAATGGAGCTAAGGTAGCTTGCTAATTGGAAACAGACGGACGTTTCTATTTTGTTTGAAAGATTAAACATTTTTTAACAGGGGAAAAGTTGCTGCTGCCAATGAGTCAAATGCCCCAAAAACTACTGGACAATGTGTTCAAGCCGGAAGTGGACTCATACAGAGCAGGTTGGTTCTAACCCTCAGCGGTGGAAGCAGTGTTCAGACCCGCTCCGGCAGTGAAAGCGCTGCTAGCAGATTGAAAACTCCACTACAGTCAAAGCAGAGCAAAGCTAACAGTGTGTCGCTAACGATCTGGATGTCATGATGGTTTCTAATATTTTATTTAGAAACAAAAATATAGAAAACAGTGGCACTTGGATTTGGTCACCTGTACATTCATTCAGGCAGTATCCTGATTGCAATGGCAATTTTATTTATACAGCACATTTCATGACAAAGAAACTCACACACATATATATACACACTAGAATTGGAAGGTTAGAAATCGGTCTACAATTGTTAATTACCGATGCATCTAGGTTGTTTTTCTTTAACAGTATCTAATTTTTGTCCACAGACGTCCAGCTGCTGTCGGTGAGGAAAGAAGAGGTTCATCCTGAGCAGCAGGACTGGAGCCCCAGTCTGGACCAGGACGACCCACCAGAGCTGCCACACATTAAAGAGGAACAGGAGGAACTCTGGACCAATCAGGAGGAAGAACAGCTTCAAGAGCTGGAGGAGGCTGACATCACCAAGTTCACATTCAATCCTGTCCCTGTGAAGAGTGAAGAAGACGATGAAGAGAAACCTCAGTCCTCACAGCTTCATCACACTGAAGAGATGAAGAAAGAATCTGATGGAGAGGACTGTGGAGGACCAGAACCAGACAGGGACTTTAATCCAGACAGTCATTTACAACCAGATACTGATGATGAGACGTCACTCTCCTCTGAACCTGAGACTGATGACAGTCGTGACTGGGAGGAGACCAGTGAACCTCATTCAGGCTTAAACTCTCTGAGAAACAATGAAGAGCCTTATTGTAATGCTAGAACAACAGAGAAATCATTCAGTTGTTCAGTTTGTGGTAAAAAATACAACTGGAAGAACTCATTAACGACTCACATGAGACTTCATACAGATGGCAAAAATTTCAGCTGCTCAGTTTGTAAAAAGGTTTTCCAACGGAGAGGAGATCTTGAGAGGCACATGAGAGTCCACACCGGGGAGAAGCCCTTCAGTTGTTCCGTCTGTAATACAAGCTTTGCACGAAAGATAACTCTCAGGGAACACATGAGAACCCACACAGGAGAGAAACCCTTCCGTTGTACAGTGTGTGGTTTAAGATTCACACAAAGCTCAATTTTGACGACACACTTAAGAGTTCACACAGGACAGAAACCTTACACCTGCTCAGTCTGTAAAGCCACTTTCAGTTTCAGAGGCACTTTGTCCAAACACATGAAAAAACACACAGGGGAGAAAGACTTCAGCTGCTCTGTCTGTGGTGCAACATTTGCACGACACTCAGCGTTGACCAAACACTCCAAACTTCATACAGAACAAAGTCTTTTCACATGCACAGTTTGTAAAGCAAGTTTCAGTTTCAGAAGCAGTTTGATCCAACACATGAGAATTCATACAGGGGAGACAGACGCAGTTAGTCGTCAGGTTTGTGGTTAAGATATACCAGGCTTCATGTTTTCTTTCAGGGATACAGACTGAATTACACACTGTAAATAATCCTGATGCATGAGGTGAAGTATTTCTAAGTAAATGTTCTCCACCCAGTTTCTGATTTGTTTGTTTGTTTCTAATGATGAGAGAAAAGGTCGTCGTCCACTATGGGCCTCTGAAGGCAGTAAAAACAAGATGTTTGTCCACCTAAAATAAAACCTGTATCTCAGTGTAAATCAGTAGACTGTAGACAATTATATAAATACGATAGTTTACAATAGTAAATTGTAGACACACTATCAGTGAACACTGGCCCCAGATGTGGAGAACACGGTTTGACCATTCTACAGGGTTGAAAGTGGAGCACAGAAGACTTGCTTGGCCCCACAGGACCGGCTCTCACTCTGGTTGTTCCCTTTATTCTGGAGCTGGTGTAAAAATCATCATTACAATCATCACCAACAGTGTGTAACTAACACATCTGCACATTTTCAAATCTTCAGCTCAGGAGTATTTTCCTTTACTGTACATTTTCACATTACAGTGTCATTAAATGAACAAAATGTGATCGTATTTTTACATACAGCACCTGAGCAATAGGAGTCATTTTATAAGTCCTATATAAGACATGTACATGGATATTTAACAATGCCTACCTGATGCAAGAATCAACAGCACACAGTCATCAGCAGTGTGTAACACATCTGCACTTTTTCAAATCTGTAGCAAAGAATAGAAAGATTACTGTGTGAAATAGAGGAAGATACTACAGCCAGCTAGCATTAACTCACTACTATTTTATTCACTATATATACTATTATTTTATTTATTGTGTATTTTTTAATTTTATTTTCTAGATACTATTTCTGCACAAATGTTTCTGTAGCCTCCACATCACATTCTTGTCATTCTAACAATGAAAACTCATGTTACTAACAGCTACAAGAACTATTTTAAACAACTGAATATCAAATGCAGCGTTGCTCATGTGCAACTACCTCAGGAGTATTTTCCTTTGCTTGAGGCTCAAAGATGGAAAAGATCCCCATCTGTCTCAGTCTCTTAAAGAACCTTCGCCATGACTGCAGTGTCTTCCCGGAACATATCCAGAATCCAGTAGTGATCCCCACAATCATGGTCATCAGGTACTTGATCATGAACACGGTGAAGTCCGGCATCGTTGGCACAAAGTCTCCACCTGGGCACGGCACAGCGAATTGCTTGCACATCTGCATGTACCACGTCTTCTCCCACTGTGGCCTGAAAGCCTGCTCGTAGAAGTAGCAGGCAATGACGGCTGTGGCGGACACCGTGTACAGAACGCTGAACACAGCGATATGCACCATCAGCTTCTCCAGCTTGTCTGTTTTGGTGCCATCGTGCTTCACAATGGTGCGAATGTGGAAAAGCGACACAAAGCCCGCCAACTGGAAGGAAGTGCCAATGAATAGATAGATGAACAGGGGCACCAGGACGAAGCCCCGGAGGGCATCCAAGTTGTAGATCCCCACGTAGCAGACACCGGTGAGCAGGTCGCCGTCCACTTGGCCCATAACAAGGATGGTGATGGTTTTAACTGCTGGCACTGCCCACGCTGCCAGGTGGAAGTACTGTGAGTTGGCCTCGATGGCCTCGTGGCTCCATTTCATCCCAGCAGACAGGAACCAGGTTAGCGACAGGACCACCCACCAGATGGAGCTGGCCATGCCGAAGAAGTAGAGGATCATGAAGAGAATGGTGCAGCTTTCCTTTTTGGTACCCTGGGCCACCATCTTGTAGCCGTCCACGTTGAACTTATCAACACACACGACACTGTCCTCCAGCAGGAAGCCAGTGACGTAGGTCACCGCCACCATGAAGGAACACCCTGACAGGAAGATGATCGGCCTCTCGGGGTATTGGAACCGCCTCATGTCCAACAGGTACGTGAGCACGGTGAAGAGAGTGCTCACGCAGCACAGAACTGACCAGGTGCCGACCCAGCGGCGGCCAAACTTTAACTCCTTCTCATTAAAATACATCAGTCCGTTGGGCTTGGACACCTCACAGGGGGCGCCACAGTCTTTCGCTGCCAGGAACTTGTAGTTGAGGTAGGGGGGAACCTGGAGCTGCAGGGGGCAGGAGAAGGGCTGATCGGTCCGGATGTACACCGGCAGAGTCACAAGTTCAGACAGGATGAGGGCAGGGTTGGACGTGGGGCCGTCTTCGTCTGTTGTGTTCTGTCCCACACAGATCTCTCCCGCACCGTGGACTGGGAAGTTCTCGCAGTGCAATCTCTCTGGCCACTGGAAGCCAAATTTATTCATGAGCGGCTCGCAACCCTGTCGCGCCCGCTCACACAGCGACCTGCAGGGCGGGATGGCCTGCTCCAGAACTGTACAAACAGGTGCGTACATGGAACACAGGAAGAACTTCAGATCCATGGAGCACTGGACTTTAACCAGTGGGTAGAACTGGTGGACCTCCAGTCCAGCTTCCTCCTGATTGGTGTGCCCCAGTAGGTTGGGCATGATGGTCTGGTTGTAGGCAATGTCGGTGCAGAGCGGGATGGAGATGGGCTGGCAGAAACCATGCTCTGGGATTGAGATCCCCACCTCATACTGAGTGGTGCAGGACTGGAAGAGAACCAGAGCGCAGCCCGTTGTCCAAACCCACCACCAGCTTCTCACTGCTACCATGACAGATGACACAAAAGTAGTTTCTTAACTGTTCAGCTGCTGCAAAGAAGAATTAAAATGTTGTCCTGCTCCTAACTGCAGCTTTATTCCACTGGTCTGACAGAAACCGCAGGTTTATTCACACATCATCATCTTCAGTCTTCAGAAACCAATCATTTGAATCTCAATGTACTTAAACGTCTGCAGTACTAACATCTGTATGGAGCTCCGACTCACCAATCACAGACTCCACACTCTGACTGGGCCAGTTTCCAGGCACCCCCACTATTCACGGCCTACTTCTGCATCCAGAGAGGGGTGCCTTGAAACTCGCTCCCCTCTCTCTCCTCCAATCAGAGGATTTGTTTACTTGCTGATTGGTCGGGAGGAGTGAAATGGGCGGGGCAGGAGTCCCCACAGCAAACGTCTCTGTTTCAACTCTGAAAAATTCACTTTTACTCATGTTTTCATTGTTATGGACACAGTAAAAGCACTAAAGGTCAAATATTACACAGAATAAATAAACAGGCTACAGTTCTGATGTACTTGTACTTTGTATGTGTTTTAATTTCAACATGCATCGCAACTTCTGAGAAAAGCTGCCGTGAACTCAGACATTTGAGGCCGCAACAATCCCAAGAGGAGTATAATAGTATATATTAATGTGTGCTATGAAGTTCAACAAAAAAAGTTTACATGGTGCAATATTTCCTCTGATGTGTTTATGGAAAGGTTGCTATGGAACATCATTCTGATTGGCCGATTTGAATTCCTATTGTCGTCACATGACATCAAAGAGCTAGCCTGAGCTAACCCCTGATGCTGACCTTGAAAACTGCTAAGATTTTGCCTTTGATGTCAGGCAGCTCTTTGAAGTCTTTCATCTCAGCTTCCGAATAAATACCCAGCTGATGATTCACACCCTGATTTTAGTGCACAATTACAAACCGAACCAAATGGAAGACTCTGCAGTCACAACAATTACACAACACGACAGGATGAAAGACATCAAAACTAATTTTACCAGTTATTTGCTCCTCAGTATTCATTTGCTGATTGATTCGTGGGAATATTTGCAAACTGATTCAGACACTGAGGCTACAGACCATGAAAACCACAGTCATCACAAAGAGGTGGGTCACTTTGATTTTGATGTGAACCGCGGTAATATACATATCTAGTTTAGTAATAAGTGTAAAAGGCAGTTCCCTTTAGTTTTGCTCATCAGAAATACATGAATATTAGACAAAGTGATTCTCTGCCTGTCCATGCTATCCCACATCATCCAGCTTCAGCATGTTTCTCTGACTTTCATATATGTCAACATATCAACTATATGTGAAACTAATCATGTCAAACCTGTCATGTGTCTCCAGGCGGCCATTATGGCAGATTTAATGTGCCAAAACTTTGAGCAGCATGACTTGGTCATGATTCTTGGTTGCCGCAGCGAGACGCTGTTGTCTGAGCCGCTGGGCCTCAGTTTACATGAATGTCTGTCAGGACCGAGCTTTCTTCAGCCTCTCTTTCTGAGTGACATCAGGCATATCATCAAACAGGTATGAACACAGTCCAACCAGAAGGACAGACAACCACTGTCATCTTAAACTGTAAAACACTCTCTGAATTGTATGACTGACTTCTTGCAGATGGCCAAAGCTCTGGAAGCGCTGAGGTGCATCGAGTTGATCCATGGAAATATAAATCAACGGAATATAAGGCTGGTGTCCCATGAAAGACCCATCAGAGTCAAACTGACAGACTTCAGTCGGGCCATGTACAAATCAGAAGCCCAGCAGAACAGGAGTCAGCTGCACCCTGTCTTCAGGTGAGGTCTATGGAAAAGCTGATGGAGGAGTTCCTGTTCTGTCCTTCCTGTCTGTTCTTGCCTGTCTTTTCATCTGTGTTTACAGTTTGGATCTTTGAAATTTGTCAGATATACATTCTTTTTTCTCCCATGTAGGCCTCCAGAGTTTGCTTTAGGACTGCCGTGTTCTGAGGCCATTGATATGTTTTCTCTGGGCTGTGTCCTGGTCTTGATGATCATCAGCTGTGACCTGTTCGCAGTGGGGCCTGAAGACGACATGGTAAGAACTCTGAAATCAGTCTCTTTGCTGTTCAGTCTGTTGCATGATCTCCGCCTGAAGGGCCAGCCTCTTTTCACTGTCTACAAATTAAGGCTTAATCTAGCCACTAAAATGTTCTGAATTCAACACTGATGGTGATTTAACCGTTGCTTCTTTAACTAGACATGTCTGGTGTACGAAAGCAAGGGAAAGTATAGAGAGGGACAGCTGTGCACTGAGCTTGCAATCGCCATGTTGGAAAGAGACGTGAGTCAGAGGATTACTCCCAGCGAAGTCCTCACTCATCCATTTATTACCTGGGCACCCACAAAAATGAAAAGGAACAAGCTTGCTGCCAACATTCAAGAGCAGGATTGTTCCACCAACTCCCACCCAGACCACTGCAGTCCACCTCCGACAACCTTACCATCAGCTGTGATCATGGTTCAGCCTGATCCAACTGAGAACAGATCATCAGAAGACGTGGAGAGTCCAGACAGGTGAGAAGACAATCATCATCACCTCTTAGTGAGGTTTATAGCATTCTTTCAGATGTCATGACAACAGGAGTAAATCTCTGTCTGTGTGTTTAGTTTGCAGCCTGACCTGAACCAGAGGTCAGAGACTTCAGTGGAAGTCCCTGAATGCACCACAGAGGCTTCCATAAGTGAGGACTCAGAGCCCTCAGTGGAAGTCCCTGAATGCACCACAGAGGTTTCCATAAGTGAGGACTCCACCACATCTGGTAAGAAACAGTCACCTTTGCTCATGTCTGATTGTTGAGCATTTGGAGGATGGAGGAGGTTTTAAATGTTGTTTTTTTTATTTTCAGAGTCCAACAGAACACAGACAGAGAAGAAGAAGAAGAAGAAGAAGAAGAAGAAGAATCAGTTCCTGAGCTTCTTCTCTAGGATAAAGAAGTTTATCTTTCCATCATCATCAGAACCCTCAGTGGAAGTCCCTGAATGCACCACAGAGGCTTCCATAAGTGAGGACTCCACCACATCTGGTAAGAAACAGTCACCTCTGCTCATGTCTGATTGTTGAGCATTTGGAGGATGGAGGAGGTTTTTAATGTCATTTTTTATTTTCAGAGTCCAACAGAACACAGACAGAGAAGAAGAAGAAGAAGAAGAAGAAGAAGAATCAGTTCCTGAGCTTCTTCTCTAGGATAAAGAAGTTTGTGTTTCCATCATCATCAGAGCCCTCAGTGGAAGTCCCTGAATGCACCACAGAGGCTTCCATAAGTGAGGACTCAGAGCCCTCAGTGGAAGTCCCTGAATGCACCACAGAGGCTTCCATAAGTGAGGACTCCACCACATCTGGTAAGAAACAGTCACCACTGCTCATGTCTGATTGTTGAGCATTTGGAGGATGGAGGAGGTTTTAAATGTTGTTTTTTATTTTCAGATCTCAGTATGGCAGAGAGCTTGAATTCCTTTTGTAAGAAGATGGCACCTGGACTTTATCAACTTTTGCGGATAATAATGAGGTCTCTGACTATTTTTGGCATGATTCTGGATCTTTCCCATAATCGTGTTATAACACGCATCAAAGATATTGTGAACTTTGTAATTCTTTATGCAACCGACAGGACATATCCACTTTGGTCCTACATGTACGACAGAACTACGAGTTAAATTAGCTTCAGCAGGAGAGTTCAGCGTCTTAAGCTTCCACCGAGGCTAGCTGCTAGCTCTCTTCTTTGGTGGAGACGAACACAACAGACTGGTGAAAGTTTAGGAACTCTGGAAGTAAAATCGAAAGTTTGCGGGAAAGCGAACAAGTTTTTGTGTTTAAATTAACATCACTGGGATTCTTTAGGGGCAGAAATCAAAGGCTGCGCTGTACTTTGATTTATTTATGATTTTTGTTGACTTGTCGTGAATAAATTTCATCAAACAAAAATCAGACGTCCATCAAAACAAACCCCGGCATTTAATATTCAGACACCTTTTATCTCTCCCCATCAAACTTCAAATCTGACTCTGTCAATTAAAAGAATCAAACAAATAATACATTTATTTATGAGTGTTTTTGGGCCTTCTCGCTTCAGTCGCACAAACACTGTTTGAAGCGACTGACTTTGAGACAAACAGAAAACAAACAGTGAAATGAGCCAGAAGTTTAAAACAAAGTGATGATTGTGTTCCAGAAGTAGCTCTACGGCCAACAGTGAATACAATATAAGCTGAAATAGAACCTAACGAAGCTCCACACCCAACCAAAGATAAACTGCTAGCTGAGTGGTTGTAACAGCATCTATATTCTCGAATGTCAAGTTCTCTTATTTTAGCTGTAGAGTTCAGATAGTATAAATATTTATTAAAGTATTATTCCTAAAAATCCCACCTACCTTCTTAATGATCTTAAATAAATTCATCTTAGTGATCTGTTCGTTTCTATGCAGTTGACACAGTACATAGATATTATGTCACTCAGATATTATATTAAAAAAAACACAGAAAAATCAGAGTAACATTCTGGATCTGGTTTGAATGTTTAAATTTATAGGGCTCACAGTAAAGTCACTACTGTGAGATAATAAATAATAATGATCCAGACTGACCTGAGATCAGATTCAGTTAGGGGTCAAATTTATCTTCTAAAGGTCCGGACTCACATCACTGCCTTTCTGTCAGGAACCACAAAAACAGAAGCAGGTATGTGTTCCAGCTGTAAGGACCCTCAGTTTGTTCTGCTGCCAGAAAGACTTTAAAACAGCTTCCACTAAAATGCTTCTATTAGTCCATGAATGACAAAGTCTGAGTCCAGCAGGCTCTTTGTCAGTTTTATCTTAAGGGTAGAGGGTAAAGCTTGGTTTTAGAAAACAAGTCAAAATCTTCTTAATTCACAGGATACTATTTAAAAAAAAGACTTTTATGAGTGACCATTGAAGTAAATGTTTAAATTTTAAATACTTATAAAACTAAAGAGGCAGGAAGACTCAAACAGATTCTATCATTGACTACAAGTCCAAGAAAGCATTGCATCAAGAGCTGTCCTTTGTTCTTATATTTATTGGTGTTGCATGTTCTCATTTTTAGGATATGCTTTATTTTCAGCTTTATATATATTTTTTCTTTCCCTATTTGTGTGACATAAGTTTGTGTTTGTTTATCATTGCAATGTGTTGTTATAGCACCTTATTTCTAGTCCTCACTCTGTAGGTTCAGAACATGAGAGTCCATCCCACTGTCCAGACCGGCACCCTCTGGATTCTGGACCTCATCAGTGCCGGTTTGGTGTCTCTGGTTGAGCCGTGACGTCAGCAGTCTCACCTGAACACAAACACAGATCAATAAAATAATAAAAGCCCACCTTCAGAGCGTGTAGAACTGAAGTCTCACCTGATCGAGTAAATTCTCTCTTTCTTCTAACAGTTTCTTCAGTCAGAGTTCTGCAACACAGCAGGAACAAGACAAAGTCATCAACATCCGCTTCACTTCATACTGTCCATTGATTGGACAGTGGCGTTATAACAACTTCCTGTTTCATGAAAAAACAACAAACTGCCGTTTCCATCCTTATAGTATCCGTCAGGTTAAATCTGTAGGGGAACTTTGTGTCTTTCTGTCTTCAGTGATATGCAGCCATAGTGGTGACGATTTCATGCTCCTTCTTTTTTTATTATTACTAAACATGTGCAATATTTATATATAAGATAATAAAATGAAAGGAGCTCATGGTGTTAGAGAAGGAGCCTTGGTGGTCAAAGACGCAAATACTCATAATAAAATAATCCATAGACTGTAGACATCAAATAAAAACATGATTCCTCCAAGAAATACACAGAAATATTCATCATGATAATAGTTTCTTAACTCTATCATGACTTCTCTGGCAAGAAAACCTCAAAAACTTTGGATATTATTGAACTGTAATGGGAAATAAACTCAAATAAAAGAAGACACAGTAAAATGAAATCAACATGGAGAAACAGAAACAGGTCAGATCATTTTAACAGCATTTTATTGGCTGGCTCAGAGCAGATGTTTTCCAACAGAAGGGTCCAGGTTCAGGGCCCTCGATCAGGTTCTATGAGACTGTGTTCAACTGTTCTGTGTGGGTTTGATCTGGTTTAAAAAATAAATCACTGATAATCCAAAAACCTTCACTTCATTTACTTTCTGCCAAAAGAGACTCCAAGAAGTTACTGCTGCCAGCTGTGAAACAGTCAATTATCATTTCACACAGTTATTTCAAGATTGATGGGGATTATTTGAGGTAACCTAAGTTATTTATCATACTGGTTTCCATCCAGATGATTTTATGTCTATTCCATCACTATTTCCAGGCCGTTTTCTACCGTTTGATGCTGGACAGGCAGGCGGTTTGCAGTTTCTGTGTGTCAAACTGTTCTTTTAAAGTAACACTGTGACGTTGCAAACATCAGATTTCAGTGCATTTTGGTTGAATTATAAAATCTTGCAGTCGGTTTTGTCTTTTCCTTTCCCTCCTCTCTGGTCTGGACGGACTTGAACATCTTCAGCGATAACCTGTGTGTCATCCTCATCAACCTCCTCACAGCTGTCCATGTCTCCAGCTGACAGCTGCTGCAGACCCTCAGAACTCCATCCTGTGGACTTAGGCTCAACGAGTCTCCCTTCTTGTTCACCCACCAACACCAACTCTGGAGCAGCCATCGCCTTGATTTCATCTGCAGTTATTTCCATGAGCCTTCTGACCTTTGACCTTTGACCGTGAGAGCTTGTCGATACCATTCGATGCCTTTCGAGTTGCATCTCAACCGTTTCCTCAATGGAAACAAGGCAGCTTTCGCTTCTATGAAAGACCCGTCTTTGTTCGTTTATTTTAGCCACATCTGGACTTCTTGTTGAGTCCCGATCTGACCCAGAACCCACGATTTTGGTTTTTGCTGGTTCAACAAAGGAAGACACAACAAGAACAAATTCTTCAGAGCAGCTCCTCCCCATTGGATCGCTCTGACCGTCCGGTTCTGCGACAAAAGATGTGGAGCCTTCACAGCCTTCATCATGGATCTCAGACATCGTAACAAATGTGTTCACTGATGTGGGAGGACTAAAGTCATTTATGTCATTTCCATTTGTTCCCAAAGGCACCACGTCTCCTCTAGAACAGATCATATCCTTGTACGAGTTTCCATCTTTCCCTTGATTCTTGAAAATCTGATCAATAACAGAAGGTGGCTTTTGCCCAGCATCCCTATCAGAAGAGCCGTTTCCCATGGCAGACGCAGCATCTTGTTTTTGCTTCTCTTGACACTGAGAAACTTGTTTGGCAGCTGCCACGATGCTCAGCACTGCTGGCTTCTTGTTCCGGATGACGTCTTCTGCAGGTCGAGGTGGAAAAAGTCTGGATTTATAGACTTTTTCCACCGTGTCTCGTATTTCTCTGGTGTGTCTATCTAACGTCCTCACTGGTTTTAATGTGTCTGCTTTGCTTCGGTCGCCGTCGTCCTGTGGGATGCTGCTGCCCTCTGCAGGCAGCTGCTCTTGAACTTGCCCTGAAAGATAATGAAAGAGATATTGGATATAGCATCGACTAATTCAGGACGTAAAAGACAACTGTGGAGAAGTTGGGAATCAACTCAAAATGAATTGACGAGAGATGAGTGAATATCTTGATCAGGGTAGAATTACTGGAGAAGTCTTGTTTGATTCTTCTGAGGGTTAGAGGGTAGAACAGGAAGCTGGCCTGAATGTTCTCATCAGAGAAATGATCAAAAATTAAGTGGTTTCATTTGTTAAGAAACAGTGAAACATTCAAACAGGAACATCATGCATTTTTATCCAAAATGTCACATTGAATAATGTACTTAAAGTTGATTCATTCTTAAAAGTGTTGTGGTTTGGATTAATGTTTTATTTTTTTTTAAAACAAAGAAAAAGTAGATTAGTAGATTAAAAAGTCACTTAAAAAGTTGTTCTTTTAATCTTATAATTATACTTTTAAGTCAAAATTATGACTTCAAAATCCTACTATATTACATATATAATATTTGCGCACATTTTACAATCGTGACATAATGTATCATAAATGGGTTCATCAAAATGTTTGATAGATAATTGATAAATTTGCATTAAATAAAACACAAAACTTCATTTAAAATGTATTTTGTATTATAAAATGTATTAAAAATTATTATTATTGATTGTAAATTAAATAGGTAATCATTCCAAATGTTGATTGACAGACTCTCACCTGTTTGGAGGATTCTTACCCAGCATGCTCTCTCTGCCGCCACCAGAAAGCTCCTGAGCCAATCGGGTGACAGATCCTGCGCTGACATCATCCTCGTCCTTTCCCCGTCTTGTTTCCCGATTGGTGGAGACCTCAGGAGTGACGACAACTCTGTGTTTCTGTATGGGACAAAATCATTAATAATCAATAATCTCCAATGATGATTGACGGTGTTCAGAAATATTCTGGTGATGTTTGATGACATCACACAGGTACAGGAAGTGACCTCCAAATTTACCTTCAGTAAATTTGTGAGTCGGATGACCTCGTCTCTGAGTCGATCACGATCAATTCCAACGATGTCAGAGATTTCTCTCTGCCTCTCTAACGCCTGAGATGAGGAGCAGGAGGAGGAGGAGGAGTAGAGGAGGAAGAGGAGGAGGAGGAGCAGTAGTAGACAAATGAAACAGGAAACATTTAGGGCAGCAGTTTCACTGTAGTTTCTATGTTTACATGGACAGGACTAGCTCCCTGTGTGACCTCTGTATGTCCCCTGTGTGACCTCTGTATGTCCCCTGTGTGACCTCTGTATGTCCCCTGTGTGACCTCTGACCTTGCTGGTGTAGTCACGTTGTCGTTGGGACTCCCACAGCAGCTCCTCCATGTCGCTCAGCTCCTCCTTCAGAGTTTCTACCTGATACATCAGGGTGGACTTGTCGTTGTGAAGCCGAGCATTAGAAACCATGGCTTTACGGTATTTCTCCTGCACCTCCAGCAGAGTCTCCTGAAAGCATCATTATAAATGATATGTTAGCATTCTACGAGATAGTCCTGAGATAGAGACATGATTATAGAATTATTTTCACTATTCATTTTATTTTTACCATTGTGATAAAAAGTCCTGAGGAAAGAGAAAAATCACAATAAACTAGTATTAAAGTAACATGAATAAATCTACTAAAACTATAAATCTAACACGCTGTCAGACATTGTTCTGTATATTATTATCGACTGACCTTCATGTCTCTGATTGACGCCTCCGTCTCCATGGAGAATGACGTGTCACATCTTCCTGTCATCTTGTGGATGTAGTGCTGTCAACATAAGGACGTATGGAAGCATGTGGGCGTAGATGGACAGGTTTGATGTGAGGAGGTGAGGAAGAAAGAAAGGAAATGAAGGAGGGAAAGAAGGAAAGGAAGGGGATGAGAGTTGAGACAGTAATTAGTTCATGAGTTCAATGAGTCCATTTTAAGAGATATTTCATGTCTTCTGACAGTCGATATTTATTTGATCAATTAAACATTTTATCAACCAAACTCATGTCATGATAATCAATAATGATCTGAACAAGTATCTGCTAAAGGTTCAGGTCTCACTGATCCCTAAAATCAATCCAACGACTGACTGACTGGAAACAAAGCAGCAGCTGCTGTGTGGCCATGTTGTGTCATGTGACCTGCAGCTGTCCACCTATTGGTCAGGTGTCGTCTGACGATTCGCTGTGTTTAGAGTTTGACTAAATCTTTACTGACTACCAGACACCAGATCTGTGTGTTGATCACCTGTCTACATCATGACATCATCCACCAATCACCCACAGTCCTCCAACAGTCCAATCACAGCACAGTCTGAGTCCTTTCTGATTTCCATGAGCTGCATTACTTCTGGACGGGTTGACTGAGCTTTTCTCATCTATTAATAATATTTGACTCTAACTGGCAGCTCAGACTCCTTAAAAGTGTCCATGTGACTCACCCTGAATCCTCCTCTACTCCCCACAGACATCGTCTCATCGTCATCTGACATCTGCAAACACACAAACACTTTAACAAACACACTAAGACCAGATGCACTGTTCTGCTCCTGCTCCTCCTCCTGCTCCTGTCCTGTGCTCTGCTCCTCCTGTTCCTGTCCGTTGTTCTGCTCCTGCTCCTCTTTCTGCTCCTCCTGCTCCTGTTCCTGTCCGTTGTTCTGCTCCTGCTCCTCTTTCTGCTCCTCCTGCTCCTGTTCCTGTCCGTTGTTCTGCTCCTGCTCCTCTTTCTGCTCCTCCTGCTCCTGTTCCTGTCCTTTGTTCTGCTCCTGCTCCTCTTTCTGCTCCTCCTGCTCCTCTTTCTGCTCCTCCTGCTCCTGTTCCTGTCCTTTGTTCTGCTCCTGCTCCTCCTCCAGGAGATGTGTCTTCATCTTAAACCTTGTCATAGTTTCATCAGACATCTAAACACTTATTCAGTCTGACTTATTACGTCATGAATCAGCTGATCTTCACAACATCGTGAATGGATGAGTCAGCAGACGGACTATCCAATCAGCAGCAGCTCCACACAGATATTGATACAGATATTGATCGGATTTCAGTGTTATGTCAATTAAGTCCAACAGGATAACATTTAATGATTGAATCTGCTGAACTGGGAAAAGTCACAAACTGGATCTTTGAGTCAATCAATAAAACACAGAGCAAAAACTTTCCTCCATTTAACGATCAATTCAATGCTTATTGATTGGTTGGATTCTTTTCTGTCATGCAACCTTAGGACACGCCTTGTAAAGAAACTCATTAAGCCTCTTGATGACATCACAGATTGTTTTTGTGATTTTCACGGTGCAGCATCTGATTGGTGAGTTAACAGGAAGTGACAGTGGAGAAGAGAAGAAGAAAGACAATACTGACCGAAGCTTGTCTCCGTAAGAGACGACTGCTGACTGTCCTCCTGAAAGGCCACAAAGAAGAAAGATGAGAAAGAAGAAGAAGATAAAAAGGCAGACTAGATGCTACAATGACTACTGCTGCCCTCTACCAGCTGTTATTAACCATTCTTTTGATACTTCTGTTTTGTATTTAGTCCAATACTGAGCTGATATTCATCAGTGTCTTCATTTTAGTCCAGTTATCAGGTTGAGTAAAAACAGTTTCTCCAGCTGATCCCAGATCTGTGAACAGATTTCTCCTCTGAAGACGTGTTACAACATGTTTTTGTAACTACAGAAACAGTAAATATACAACTGGGTATCAGTTAAGATTAGAAGAATTCCCAAACACTAATTATAAGACAACAACTGATCCGATGTGTTGATCTGTTGATTTAATATCATTAACTGTTATATTAGTACAGCTGATTTATATTGAAATGAACTCACCAGAATAAAGTGATCCAAACAGCAGAGAATCATCAAGCTGCTCCTTTTCCTGACTGACTGATGACTGAAGCTCATTCATACTGTTTCCTCATTCACCGTCTGACCTTTGACCTCTACAGGTAAACTCACCTGACCGGGTTTACAAACAGCAACCAGATTTAAGTCTCGAGTTTAGCTTCAGTCTCATAAGGACATAAGAATGCTGTAATTTGTAATGGTCTGTGATGAACTGGTGACTTATCCAGGGTGAACCCCCCCCCCCCCCCCCCCCCCCCCCGCACAGGACAAGCGGTTACAGAAAATGGATGGATGATTTATTTTCACTAATTAATCAGCCAGAAGTTCCTGTAATTTATTGATCATGAACATCAAACATTAATACAGTATTTCCTTTCATTAATAATCAAGAAATGAAATCCAACAAAAACATTTCAGTCAATCAACAATATCCCTGAACATCAAATGTCACCAATAGGCTACTGATCACTAGCATCCAGCTTACATGACAAATCAATCAATGAAGACATACAAAATCAGGAAGCTATTAATCCTTGACATTTATTGGTTCTATCAGAAGTGAACAGAAAACAAATGAAAGACAAAACAAAATATTATCATTAAAGGCTATTATTCTGTTTACCTGTGAAACATTTAAAACAAACTTTTATTATTTAAACTTTTTTAATTTTAAAACGTTATCTTTTCTTTTTTTTTTTACTTAAATACTATTATTGTTTTTAAGCCATTTTTTGTTTTAAATTTTTAACTGAAATGAATTTACTGCAGTAAATCCAGACGAATGCTGTATTTTATTGTTGCTCATCAAAACGAGGCTTTGTATTCAAATATTGTATCGCAAACATGTAGCTAGCTCCCTCCACCTCCACCTGAAAAACTAAGAAACCTTTTGAAGCTTGTGGAACCATTAAAACCATTAACCTGCCATATTAATACAACCAGTATTTTTTTCTGTATGATTGCAACAAATAAATATTACAGTTTTAATTCTTTAAAGTTCTATTTCTCTGTTTTTTCAGTTTCATCTTGGATAATATGGCAGCATTCTGTCATATTTAATATCTACGAGTTTCATGTTTCATAATATTACAGCGTGTCTGTGTTGATGAAAACTGGATGAGTCCTCAGGACAAGCAGCATGTTTTCAGCTTCAGTACATGTTGGGTTTCCACTTAGCTCCGTTTGAGTTTCCTGTCACAAAAATAAGACATTCAGTCACAGCTGTCGATCAATATTAACACCTATATATAAATATATAAATATGTGTGTCCAGTTCATCACATCTGATCAGATGGACAAGAATAAAAAGTAGAGCAAGAAAACTTATTCTCAACCCATTTTCAATTTTTTAGCTTGTGGGTTCATCATCAAAAAATAATCACATAAATCAATGAGACGAAGAAACAGTAATCAATACAGAAAACAAAAACCATATTGATCAAATGTATAATAATATAAGTCATTTGAGTTAAAGCCTTTTTTTGGTCTTTAAATATCTATAATGGACACATGAAGTATTTGTTTTGCCGTTTTAAGCATTAAATTATGTGATGAGCTGCTGAAATATATTTTCACAGAAATGTTTCCATATATTTCTATGGAAACTTTTTCTATATTAAAGCAGAATGTGATATTTTTCAGATTTTGTTACTTTTAGGTGAATAAACATGAAAGAGTTTCTTACTGGAGTCTGGTGTTGATTTCTTCTTCTGATAAGATCCAGAAACCTGTTTTTATTCAAAGAGAAACTCATTAATCAATCTTTAAATATATTATTATTATTATTATTATTATTATTATTATTATTATTGAAACAAGTTCAATCAATTACAAGATAAACATCTCACGGTTATATTTTGATGGTAGAATTTCAAATTACAATGATTCCAGGATGTTTTTATCATGATGAGGTTCATTCGAACATAATCATTAATAATTATTTGTTGATTGTAGTTATAAAATTCTATTGAATTTTGTCATGTATATTCTTTGATGAGATCTTTTTCTAATCATTGCTGACAGCCATTTAACATTAACTATCATTTTGTTATTAATAATATTAATATAATATATAATATAATATTAATATTAATAATAACTATAAACTGACCTTCTTTTTCGAGCCGGCAGTGTTCAAAGCAGCAATCTTACTCTCAATGTCAGACACCTGCAGAGAGACGGTGGAAAAACACAATCATTAACAAAAGTCCATGGACACACAAAATCAGCATATCTTGTTTAAATAGCTTAGCAACCTTTTGCTTGCTCAGAATCTGTCATGATTTTAAGATTCCTCCACTCTGAGGAGCTCCTGAACTCAACTACACATCCTCTGTAGAGTGGGAGTGGTTTCAACATGCTAATATGTGTCTTATGTCTTGTGTCTTGTTTCCTCCTATGTGATGACCTGTTGTTTTCACCTGTGTCTTGCTCCCTCCTGTGGCTCATTATCCTCTGTTCCTGGTGTATTTAATTTGTGCAATTCCTTCTGTTTGTTGCCAGTCCATTGTTGATCATGTATCAGGCATTCAAACCTTTTCCCTCGTGTTCACTGACTTCTTTGTGTTGTCAAGTAAATGTATTACGGGTTCATGGCTATAACATTTCCATGGATTTTGCCTTTGCCTGTATTTGTTGGCCTGGAGGTTTTTGGATTGACCTTGTGACCTTGGCATTACTTCATACAGGTGTGCGTCTAGACCCACCTCGCTCTCAGCGCTCTGGACTCTGGCGGCGGTCAGCGCCACCACGTCCTCTAGGTCCGACAGCTCTGAGTCCGTTGTCCCTCCGAAACGAGTCTTGGCACTTTGCTCGAGTCTTCGTAGCTTTGTCTCCAGTTCATACGATTGACCTGCTGCCATGTACACCTGGACGGGTAAGATGACAAACACACCTACGTCACCTGAGAGGGCGCTAACGTGTCCACACCACTGATAATGATAATAATAATAACAACAACAGGGCTGCGTACGACTGCAAAACACTGACTGGTTCTCTGATGTGAAAGTTTGTTTTACAGATACCCAGTCCTGTTTGAGACACAGCAGTGGGGAGATTTGAGGCCAGTCTAGAAAATTCTGTCATGCTTCAGACGAAGTGGGAGGGATCGCTTAGTTTGACCTTCACACAAAAACAGGTTAGGGGAAAACGAGGTGTGCAGTCCATGGTTGAAGCTTACATTTTCCTCAAGTTCCCTGAAAGCATCGTCTGCTTGCTTAGCCTCAGTTGCTACTACGTGGGACCTGTCAACCGGCTCTGAGAGGCCATACTCGACCATCGCATTTTCTGTGGCGTTAATGGTTCTCAGGACCTCAGTGGTGAGGTCACATAGGGCGGCAGCAGTCGATCTCTGAAAGCCATTTTAGAGGACAGGTGTTAGCAGCTGGGAAACAACGTCTGGTCCGGCAGCAGATACCAGCGTGGACACTGGTGGCTGTCGCACCAGAGTCTGGAAGCGCTTCTGTTTCATTTGTTCAGTTTGAAGCTTTGCTCAGCCGCGGATAATGTCTGTGTGAACATTTTGAAATATTTAAGTCCAGGAGAAAACATCAAGAAAATATTGTTTCGCCTGGTGTTTGATGGTGCAATTCCTGCTTTTCCTGCAACCTTTTTCTGACAGCTGAGGATGTCCTAAAATGAACACGTTATATCATGGTCTGAATGACACCTAGAGATAAGATATCGTGTCCATCTTGTGTGATGTCAGATGCCCTTAGATACAGTATGACATCCAACGAGTTACACGTGACTCTTCCCATTTGCTGTAAGATGAATTTGAAGACATAAAGGATTGAGATCAGATTATCCATTCTACCTTCTGACCCTCAGTAGGCATCTCATCGCTGGATGAGCTAAGGTCTTTGTCCTTCAGAGAGTCCAGAGGGACGGCTGGTCCTCCCCTGATGCCAGCTGGTCCTTTCCCCACAGAGAAGGGCTTCTTTCCAGCATCATCATCTGACGATATGCCCCTATCGCTCAGGTTCCCCGCCAGCTCACTCAGCTTCCTCCTCAGCTTCTCCTCCTCATTCTGACCTGGCGGAGTCTGCAGGAAGATAGAAATATATTTACAGACGAATTTCATACCAGCATTTTAAAATAAAAGACCAAGATTAGGATCAGAACGTCGTCATCAGGCAGTAGAATGAATAAAGACGCTGTCTCATCTCACCTCATCAGCAGTCGTCATCTTCTCCTCCAGACGGCTAAGCAGACTCTCGATAGCAAACATACGTTTATTCAGCTCGTTCATCTACAAAGTGAAGCAGAGATCAGCACGAAGAGATGATGAAGATATCTTAAGTTGGTTCTCAGCTTGGAGACAGAACATTTCCAATAATAAGTCATTTTCATGGTTCAGGTGTTGAAATTCTGTGTTTCATTAAGATTTCATGAAGATAATTACTATTACAAAGAACAAACACACTCAGTGATTGATTGCTTTTTCTTACAGGTGGGGCTTGTTTCAGGTTCTCCTGCGAGGATGCTTTACTGTTTCGGCGGCGGTAGGGGGGTTGGTGGTACATTGGGGGGTATCTCGGATAATCGTCTTCGTCCGAGGTATCGACATACTGCTGACGAGCCACCGTGGAGCTGATCTTAGACAGAGAGCGAGTCTGGACCATTCGGCTCTCTGCATAGTCATCTGACAACACATAGGTAGATACAGACAGGTAGATACAGACAGGTAGATACAGACAGGTAGATACAGACAGGTAGATACAGACAGGTAGATACAGACAGGTAGATACAGACAGGTAGATGGAGACAGGTAGATACAAACAGGTAGATACAGACAGGTAGATGGAGACAGGTAGATGGAGACAGGTAGATACAAACAGGTAGATACAGACAGGTAGATACAGACAGGTAGATGGAGACAGGTAGATACAGACAGGTAGATACAGACAGGTAGATACAGACAGGTAGATGGAGACAGGTAGATACAGACAAGTAGATATAGACAGGTAGATACAGACAGGTAGATACAGACAGGTAGATATAGACAGGTAGATACAGACAGGTAGATACAGACAGGTAAATATAGACAGGTAAATATAGACAGGTAGATACAGACAGGTAGATGGAGACAGGTAGATACAGACAGGTAGATGGAGACAGGTAAATACAGACAGGTAGATACAGACAGGTAGATGGAGACAGGTAAATACAGACAGGTACATACAGACAGGTAGATACAGACAGGTAAATATAGACAGGTAGATACAGACAGGTAGATGGAGACAGGTACATACAGACAGGTACATACAGACAGGTAAATACAGACATTTTGAATACTGTAAAGTACTTTGAACTTTGGTCTTTAAATAAAACTACTTGAACTTCATATTGAAGGAACTGCAGTTATTCTAACAGCCACTAGATGGAGTGTTGCATTACATCATTTTACTTCTACTATGACGATGAGTGTGTCTTTATGTACGGTGTGTACTACATGTGTCATGCATGTGTACCAGGTCTCATGGCGTATCGGTCCAGGCTCTTCCTGCGGTTCACACGGTGGTTGTACATGTCATAGTCTGCATCGTTCCTGAAACCTCGGTCCTCCTGCATCTGCTGCAAGAACAGGCAGAGCTGAAATCATCGTTAACTCAGTCATGTGCCACCACATCTGTTTTGGCATTGGGAATGTCAAATACCCGCAAGTGGGTTTATTTATTTTGTTTTTATTTATCTTATTTTTTAGTTTAGGCCAGTCTGGCAAACATATGGCATAATGTCTGCAGATGTTTCACAATAAAAACCCTGTTTAAAAAAATGAAGGGCTTCTGTCAACTAAAACACCAGAGGGATTTTACTTTGAAACAGATACAGGAAGTAAACATCAGTCAGTTTCAGATGTTATATACTCCAGGTGTTATATGGTGTTATATACTCCAGGTGTTATATGGTGTTATATACTCCAGGTGTTGTATGGTGTTATATACTCCAGGTGTTATATGGTGTTATATACTCCAGGTGTTATATGGTGTTATATACTCCAGGTGTTATATACTCCAGGTGTTATATGGTGTTATATACTCCAGGTGTTATATACTCCAGGTGTTATATACTCCAGGTGTTATATGGTGTTATATACTCCAGGTGTTATATACTCCAGGTGTTATATGGTGTTATATACTCCAGGTGTTATATACTCCAGGTGTTATATGGTGTTATATACTCCAGGTGTTATATGGTGTTATATACTCCAGGTGTTATATACTCCAGGTGTTATATGGTGTTATATACTCCAGGTGTTATATACTCCAGGTGTTATATACTCCAGGTGTTATATGGTGTTATATACTCCAGGTGTTATATACTCCAGGTGTTATATGGTGTTATATACTCCAGGTGTTATATACTCCAGGTGTTATATGGTGTTATATACTCCAGGTGTTATATGGTGTTATATACTCCAGGTGTTATATACTCCAGGTGTTATATGGTGTTATATACTCCAGGTGTTGTATGGTGTTATATACTCCAGGTGTTGTATGGTGTTATATACTCCAGGTGTTATATGGTGTTATATACTCCAGGTGTTATATGGTGTTATATACTCCAGGTGTTGTATGGTGTTATATACTCCAGGTGTTATATGGTGTTATATACTCCAGGTGTTATATGGTGTTATATACTCCAGGTGTTATATGGTGTTATATACTCCAGGTGTTGTATGGTGATATATACTCCAGGTGTTATATGGTGTTATATACTCCAGGTGTTATATGGTGTTATATACTCCAGGTGTTATATGGTGTTATATACTCCAGGTGTTATATACTCCAGGTGTTATATGGTGTTATATACTCCAGGTGTTATATGGTGTTATATACTCCAGGTGTTATATGGTGTTATATACTCCAGGTGTTATATGGTGTTATATACTCCAGGTGTTATATGGTGTTATATACTCCAGGTGTTATATGGTGTTATATACTCCAGGTGTCGTACCTGCACAGAAGCTCGTCGTGAACGAGGGAAATAGTCCTCAGGGTCAAAGTCGAGAGGATGAACTGACAGCAGACGTTTATTCTTCCTCAACTGACAGAAAAGAAGAAATGGAGATCTTTAAATCTTCTGTTTCACTTCTCAGTCAGAGTCACATGACTTAACGTTCATGTTACCGCTTTGTATCGCTGAGCATCAGCCTCCCCATGGTCATCCTCCATGCCATTATACACGTCTACATGTCCACAGAGAACACAAACACATGAACACATGTGTACATAATCTGCAAAAATGTTTTTAAAGGAGGGAAGATTTGCAAAACAATTTGTAACAATTCAAATGCTACAGAAAAAGTTGAAACAATGGTTCCAGGTGAGACATTTCTTCAGAGAGGATATTTGTATGATTTTGTGAATGTGAGAATGATGATGAGAATCATCTGCTCTTAGTTTAGCTTCTGCATTTTGAAACAGTTCATCTGTAGTGAAATGACTCACGACTGCGGACGTCTGGCATGCTCTGAGTATCATCATCACGACCAGCTGAGGAGGAAACACAGGAGACTCATTAGCATTTAGCAATTAGCATCTGAGATCAAAAGAAAGAATGTTTTTTTCAGAGGTAACAACACCCGTTTACTCCAATCAGAGGTTATTAGTGATGTCATACACTGATAGCAGGTAACAGTGATGTCAGACACTGATAACAGGTAACAGTGATGTCATACATTTAGAACAGGTAACAGTGATGTCATACATTTAGAACAGGTAACAGTGATGTCATACATTTAGAACAGGTAACAGTGATGTCATACATTTAGAACAGGTAACAGTGATGTCATACATTTAGAACAGGTAACAGTGATGTCATACATTTAGAACAGGTAACAGTGATGTCAGACACTGATAACAGGTAACAGTGATGTCAGACACTGATAACAGGTAACAGTGATGTCATACATTTAGAACAGGTAACAGTGATGTCAGACACTGATAACAGGTAACAGTGATGTCATACATTTAGAACAGGTAACAGTGATGTCAGACACTGATAACAGGTAACAGTGATGTCATACATTTAGAACAGGTAACAGTGATGTCATATATTTAGAACAGGTAACAGTGATGTCAGACACTGATAACAGGTAACAGTGATGTCAGACACTGATAACAGGTAACAGTGATGTCATACATTTAGAACAGGTAACAGTGATGTCAGACACTGATAACAGGTAACAGTGATGTCAGACACTGATAACAGGTAACAGTGATGTCATACATTTAGAACAGGTAACAGTGATGTCAGACACTGATAACAGGTAACAGTGATGTCAGACACTGATAACAGGTTATTAGTGATGTCATACACTGATAGCAGGTAACAGTGATGTCAGACACTGATAACAGGTAACAGTGATGTCATACATTTAGAACAGGTAACAGTGATGTCAGACACTGATAACAGGTAACAGTGATGTCATACATTTAGAACAGGTAACAGTGATGTCAGACACTGATAACAGGTAACAGTGACATCAGATATCTCACCGTCTCCATTCAGCCTTTTGTAAAGTGACTTCATCACCTTGGCGCTGCCGAAGCGTTTGAAGCGGTTCTTCACGTTGTCATGGTACCAACCAGCAGTACCGATCTTCACCACCCTGTTGGTGCACACATAACAGAGACAAAGTTAACAACTTTTACAACAACTAACAATGTTCAGGCTAAAAACGGTGAATGTGTTCACTGCTAATACTATAGAAAAAAGTTCATTACCATAGGAGGTAATAATGTGTTCATGTGATTATTATTTCATAATTATCTGCCTGTATTGGCAGATGAAGTCTGGATCCTGTCTAATCAACCCTTTACTTCTTACATTGTTTATTCTTGGCTCCATACTAACACGGTGTTAGATAAAACTGTAGCACGACTTAAAAAAGTGAAACACTACTTCACATGATAAGTAGCATCTCATTATGAATAGCAGCTGTCCGAGTTAGTAGTGAGTGCTTCCTTGTTACCATACAGAACAAAGAATGATGGGAGAATCACCACAGATGTCATTCTGGTGTATCTGTGTTCCCAAAGCTCCGCTGTCAGCAGCCACACCTACCTGTGGGGGTCTCACCTGGTCATGCGGCAGTTGTCACACACCCAGCCATGCTCCTTCTTGTTGTAGCGGCTGCAGGACTTGCAGGTGTACATGTTGCAGTCCAAACACTGACGTTTACTGTTGACGAGGAACTTGAAGGGCTGCAGGCAGCAGATACAGAGCGAGTCGGACAGCTGACTCTGAGAACCCAGCAGTTCTCGTTTGGAACCCTCCTTCTCAATTTTAGTCTTCATCTCACTACAAAACAGGACAGGATGTCAGCAGCTGGGACACAGAGGGGCAGAGGAAATCCTTCCAGCTGCTCTCCTTAAGTTATTCAAGGTTGAGACAGGATAAGGTAGAGTTACAGTCACACTGCTTAGTCAAATCTGAACACACACACGTGAAACACACAGTTTTAGATTCAATGTGACTCCACTATGCATGTTGTATGTATGCTCTATGCATGTTCTATGTATGCTCTATGCATGTTCTATGTATGCTCTATGCATGTTCTATGTATGCTCTATGCGTGTTCTATGTATGCTCTATGCGTGTTCTATGTATGCTCTATGCATGTTCTATGTATGCTCTATGCATGTTGTATGTATGCTCTATGCATGTTGTATGTATGCTCTATGCATGTTATATGTATGCTCTATGCATGTTCTATGTATGCTCTATGCATGTTCTATGTATGCTCTATGCGTGTTCTATGTATGCTCTATGCGTGTTCTATGTATGCTCTATGCGTGTTCTATGTATGCTCTATGCGTGTTCTATGTATGCTCTATGCATGTTCTATGTATGCTCTATGCGTGTTCTATGTATGCTCTATGCATGTTCTATGTATGCTCTATGCATGTTGTATGTATGCTCTATGCGTGTTCTATGTATGCTCTATGCGTGTTCTCTATATGTTGTACTGGGATAAAACCAGTCTGTGTGAAAACTTAAAACAATGAAAGAGTGATTTTCAGATCTGTAATCAGATTGGCAGCAGCTTCCAGCCATCACAGAGGAGTTATTGATCAGTGACACACTCTGCTCTTTGTTCATGAATCATGTCGTCATTGATTATTGATTATCAGTGAATGCTGCACACACTGGTTCCAACTTCTCTCACAGAAAATCTCATCTGGATTTCACTCTGCATTCGTAAAGTGAAACATTTTAACTCTGCAATTTGCAAACTGTCTCTCTGAGTGCGTTTGCCCCATGGCTGATGGGAGTTGGAGTCTTTTGTGGGGAACAGAGAGAATCTTTGTGAGCCTCCTGTTTGATACTTTTGTCCTCTTGCCCATGTGACTGAGTCGTGATCGACTGAAACAACAACATCTTGTAGGATCACATTCCTCCAAAGCTCACATGAACGAATCAGTTGAAACGCTCTCAGAAACAAAGTGCTGATGAACACTCGCTGGAGCTGATGACAGAAAGCACCTGTAGAGGTGAAGAAGCTCCACATCTGTCTGATGATCTCAGACTGGACTGGTCATCATGCACAGAGAACCTGACTACAGAACACATGCTGTATTTATGCAAACATGTTCCCGGTATATTAGTTTAGAACATGGATGGTGACATCATCATGGATGATGACGACATCTTGGACAATAACATCATCATGGACAATGAGAGTTATGTAGACATGCATGTAGACGTGACTCCCATGGAATCATCATATCTGTCATAGTTTATCAATAAAATACTAAAATGTAACTAAATCAAATAATCAACCAATAAAGTACAGACTAATTGATCGATGTTCAGTACATACCCAAGCCTCTCCTCTTCTTTCTTTCGAAGGTTAAAGTCTCGTTGAATCACCTCCCACACGTGTTTGGCCTCTTCGTCCGTCAGACGAGACAAATCCAGTTTACGCTCCATTTATGCTGAAAGTATGAAAATACAGAAGCAGGTAAATCTGTATCCCAACCAAAGTACGAATAAAGAGTTTTGGAATTCCTCAGGGCTCTTTTCCGATGTCTATCTTTAACCACAAGGTGGTCCAAATAGTCAAAGAGCCTTCAGACATATTAAAGGTCCTGACTGAAATCAAATAATATGTCTATAAACTAAATTCAGACTTAAATCATTTCGAATTACAAAATTTTCAACAATTTTCCAGAAATAATTTCAGTTCATGACTGTTGTCCGTCTGCTTTTTAAGTTTGTCACCACACCCAAACAGACATTACACAACTGGTGATGTCACTGTGAAAAAAAGAAACACTGATCATGCCACATTAAACTTTAATTTCCAAATTAATGCTAAACAGCTGATTCCAACCTTCAAAATAAAAGTCACTGATGAAGACATTTCAGTTTCAGACATTTCCTTCTTTTGTCTCTTCATATTCAGCCTCTAACAGAATTTACTGAAGCAACAGAAACAGATATCTATTGTTCAAATCACACACTGAAGTTATTGATTCATTGATTGATTTTTTTGACAAAGGTTTTGTCGTTTTTGTGATTAAAACTAGACCGAGCCACTGATGCCAAAAATAAAGAAAGAACAAGTAAAGATTTGAATGCAGCTTTGTTCAATAATTCTTGAGCAACAGACGTCTCTGTGTTTCTCAGAGTTCGAGAAACTTCTGCAGTGGCTTCATTCAGACAGAACAGATCAATTAAATCAGTTACTCTCCTGTTTTAATGACATGCAATTAAAGTTTAAAGTGATGCAATGAATGTTCTTAAAGAGGAGGATGAACTCACCAGGTCTGTGTGTGTTCAGGCTGCTGAAACTGATGAAAAGCTGATCATAAACTCTGAGTTTAAAGCGAGAGAATCAGCTGATCACATGACGAACATCCTCATGACAACACTCACAACCACACACTGAAGTACACACAGCTATCACAATAGAGATACAGCTAAATAAACAACAAAGGTTGCAAAGAGTTATTACAAGGTTACAAGTTATTTTATGGAAAAAGAAATAATTTTTGGTCACATCACAATACACACCAACACAGACAAATACACACACTGAAGTACACAAACATACAAACAGCTGCTGTGAAGAGAGTGATTTGGTACAATCAGAGTTCAATGAGTCAGCTGACCTGATGTCCTCAGGCAGATCCTTCTACAGCCTCGGGACCCTGATTGCAAACGCCCTCTCCCCTTTTAAAATATTTCACGTCATTCTGTGTTATTGATATTATTATATGGCTTATAAAGCCAGCTTACGCCCAGCTTACAGTTGTGGTCTGTTCTCAGCCTGTTAAAGACGGGACTTGTGGGCCTTGGTTCAAGTCCTGCCATTCTGTACAAACTTATTTATAACCTGTTCAACAACAAACCTTTAAACAAACACAATATTGTTCTCGTTTCCTGTAATGCTTTTATTTTGGTTCCACTTGTAATGGAGTATTTTCACAGTGTAGTGTGAGTACTTTCACTCAAGTCCCTGTCTTACAGCCGCTGATGGTTGGTTTTCAGCCTCCAGCTCTATTAGTATAATAAAGTACTAGTATTAGTACTTTACTGGTACTTTTCTCTTCAGGAAACCATGGTCTCTCCTGTATGTGGTGCTGAAGATGGTTTAAGGTGGAATGCTGGTGATAAATTTAAGGTGGTACGTTTAACTGTGCTGTTATTCACACCGCAACCCTGATAACAGCCTCTGTCCAATTCCCAGCATTCCTCAGTCCAGCCGAAACTTGACCATGAGCTATTCTGGTCCTGTGACCCTTCGGTAAAAACAGTCCCCATGTAAGGCCAGGAGGCGTTCACTGTCCCCGGTAAATATAGGAAACATGTGCAGTCCTAAATACAGACTTTACTTGAGGCTGAAATCAAACTATTAACACCTTCAAAAGAGTCATGGAGAAAAATGACGAGTGCAATACAGAATCAACAATCAAATAAAACTTTAATCATACCTTCAAAAGTGACAGTAGAGTCTGAAATGAAGAGTTCAAAGACAAACACAATATAAAACTCTCTATGGACTATACTTTGTGAGAAAAACATCCAAAAATAGAAAAGTATAAAAAGTCAACAACAAAATGTTTGATTTTGTAAAAAAAACAAATGATTGCACGTCTCAGTTTTCTGTCCCTGAAGCATCGTTTTTTTTCTTCTTTTTTTCACTGTTGGTGCTTTCACTCAACGTCCTGGTCTTCCTCCTCTTGTCTGAAGTCCATGCAAATGAGCAGGGCCTCCACCTCCCGGGTGTCCAGGCTCAGGTGCTCCATGCTTTCGTAGTCCGGCTGGGGACTCTCTAGTGGGGCGGCGACGGCCTGCTGGGCTTCATCCTGCAGCTGCCTGGTGGTGAGGAGGAACTGTGCGATGCTGCAGGACTGCAGGTTCTGTGTCAGTTTGTCCTGCAGCTGGGTACTGAGCTGCAGCTGCTGCTTGTAGCGCTCCACCAGCTTTCTGAGCACCGACAGCTTCTCCTGCTCCACCTGTCCAATCTGGTCCAGCAGGAGACCTTTACGCTCCTCCTGGATCGCATACAGCAGGTCGAAGCTCTCGCCTAGCCAACGCTTCTTCTGCTCTGCGTTCTCCTGGATCAGCAGACACGTGTCGTCCATCTGCGCCATGACGACCTGGAGACAGCTGTTTCCCACGGCGAGCTGCTCCATGGCTGAGTGCAGCTCATCCTTCTGGCTCTGGTAGACGGCGAGCAGCGGTGACACCTCGCAGTCTTTGTGCTGGCCAAAGACCTTGCACATGGAGCAGGTGGGAGTCTGGCAGCTGACGCAGTAGATGTTGATGCGTTCGTCCTCGTGCTCCTTACACTTAGGCTCCTTGACGTCTTTGTCCTTCAGGGGGGGGTTCTCACCGTCACCCCCCCGAGTCTCCTGCTGCTGCTTGTAGATGTCAATGATGTTCTCCACCAGCAGGTTCCTCTGCAGCCCATACACGCCGTGCCGGTCCAGAACCACTTGAAAGCGGCAGGTGGGGCAGCGGAAGGTTCCCCCAGAGTAGTGGTAGGGGTTCCGGGACTCGAAGAGGTCATTGGCGCAGCCGCGGCATAGGTTGTGTTGGCAGGGGAGGATCACAACCGGCTTGGTGAACATGTCGAGGCAGATGGGACAGCTGAGCTGACTCTCCAGACTCTCCATGGCGCTGACAGGACGCACCAGCTGACCCGTATGGATGTCCATCGTCCCTCAGGGTCTCTTCTCCTGTGGTCTATTCCAATCTGTCAGCCCCCAGCCTTTATACCCCCAGGACATGGACGCCCCCCCCCCCAAATTCAGAGAAAATAGATCCCCAGCAACTCCCCCCGCTGCTGCACATGCCTTACAGGGGCAGGGACTCCACCCCCAACCCCTACACACACACACACACACACACACACACACACACACACACACACACACACACCACCGCCTCCACCCAGAACTTCAATGAAAATGGAACCTATACCAAAGTTTCTCAACAGCACCAGTATGACCGGTAAACAGTCAGTCATGTGGAGAGCAACAGCTGCTGCACCTTCATGGAGAACTGAACATGCAACACTTGTTTTCCTTCTTGCTCTCAGACCTTCTCAGTGACATCATGCTTGTTGTGACTAACGGGGAGCTGTGATTGGTTGAGTTCCAACATGTGGACATCGTTGGAATTCATGATCTATAATCTATAATCTGTAACAGAGAGTTGACGCAACACAAACTGAATGCCAGACATTTGTAATCTTATGACATCAGTATGACATCATCCAGGTTAGTTCCTACAGAGGGATTTTCATTAGTCAGAGACAGTTCTATTAAATTCATAGAAGGAATTCTGATTTGATTGATTGTGATTGGTGGAGCCTTGTCACAGCATTAAGGCTCATTTACACTCTATTTATAGATACAGCTGTTTCAAACGGTGTGTCCGTCAATGCTCATATACCATATATAAACCATGCATTTTTTATGTTGGCATCGATACATCCACAAGAGGACAGTCAAGAGTCTAAACTTTCATTAACAACAAATATGTTGTTGGTAGGAGGAGGAGGTTGTGATGATGTACCAAGTAAACAACAAGAGGCAAAAGTGGAGATAGATTGAGAGTTTTTCCAATGGCCGGGTTTGATTTCTGTTGTAATTTTGATTTTAATTTGCCGTTGTTTGGATGACTCTCAGTCAGACTGTTTCATTCTTCAGCCACCAGGTGTCCCACTTTGCCTGTTCTTTACTTGAAGATTAAAGTCCATTAAGACTCTTGAATAAGTTCCAGATGTCCTTGAGAAAATTCTTAGGAATCTCCAGGGGGTTAACAAGTCAACAAGAGGTCAGATTACTTATGCTTTTATTTTGAAAACAAGAAGGAAACAGAAGAAGAAAGTCAGAGCTCTTCTTCTGTGATCTTGGGTCTGATCTCTGCTCTCAGCTAATCAGCTGTCTGGACTCCAGGTAACCCTGGAGACAGGATGTGAGGAATGCTGTCAACAGTAAACATGAGGGTCAAAGGTCATCATAAGCTCATCGTTCACAGAGACATGTTCAGTTTGTTCTTCTGCACCGGGGTCAGAGGTCACTGCTCCTCAGCACTGTGGTGACGGTCTGAGCATGCTCAGAGACAGAACCTCTTTATTTATGATCATTCTGATGACTGTGGAGACAATGAATCTGTTTCCTCCTCATGTCTGAATGATTTTATCAAAATAACACCATGTTACCTGACCATGTGTTTTATTTCAAATTAAAGCAGGAGACAAACGTGAGCTTTAGGTACTGATCCAGAGTCTGTTACCTGACCAAGTGTGTTTCTGTGGTAAGACAGAGAACTGAACTAACCTTCAGGATGTTTGTTTTGAAGGGGAGCCGTCCTCTCGTCCTGCTGTCTTGTTTTTGGAGGCAGAGTGGCGCCTCCCTGTCACCTCCTCTCTGCTCTGTGTTTGAGGCTATCACACCTGCAGCTGATGATCACACAGGTGTGACCTCACAGGTAAACACAGTCATTGATGTGAGACCAGCTGGACAGGTAGAGACACCTTCAGCTTGTTCTCCTTCGTCTGAACAACACAGGACTAAATCCATCCAATCAGCATCCAGTATGGATCAATAACAACATCAACAGGAGCCAATAGTGTATTGTCATGAATTCAAGCTCTTTCAGTTTAGCAGTTAGTTAGAGATAAATATCAAAAATACATGAACATGAACAATTTGTCAAAGAAAGAAAACACAATTTACTTCAAAGACAAAATAAAGTTTCCTGGAAAGACAAAATGGAATTTGAGATGAAATAATATTTTTTCCCAAAAAAAAAAAAACTTCCAATAACTATTCATAAAATATTTTAGTTTCTATTTTAATGTTGAATTGTCCGTTTATCTGGAGATTAATTTACATTTTAAACTTTAATTACAGAAAACGTTTTAAGACTTTCAGACATTAAAACAAAGAAGAGTCTTAAAGTTTGAAAAACAACAGAAACAAGGACAAAATAGCTTTTCTGTGAAATAAAATTCATCTTTTTCTTCTTCTGTGGTGGTAATCTCACTGTGATTTCTTCTGTATTTAAAAACTGTCAGAAAAGACACTATTATGGGGCGCAGTGGTTAGAGCGGAGCCCCATGTACCGAGGCTGTAGTCCTCCGGTCACCGCGGGTTCGAGTCCAACCAGTGGCCATTTGCCACATGTCTTCCCCCCATTCTCTCCCCCACATTTCCTGTCACCCCTTCAGGCTGTCCTATCAATAAAGGCAAAAAATGCCTAAAAGAAAAGACACTATTAGGTCAAAAGTATGTGGACACCTCCCCAGCTGTTGTTGGTCCAGTGGTGAAACGAGTAGAATCGATCCTCTACTTTAGTTTAAGTACAAATCATCTAAATGACTTATTATTATTATTATTAGTAATAATAAACAGAATGTAATTTTTTTCTTTCAAGTCATCATCATGAAGCCTTTGTTTGACACTTGATACAGTAAAACATTAGACTTTATCAACTCTTCCATGTTCTGCAGGGTCTGTTGAGGTCTACTGAGGTCTACTGAGGTCTACTGAGGTCTGTTGAGGTATATGTGGGTCTACTAGTGACCTGCTGTGGTTTGTTGAGGTCTGTTGAGGTCTGTTTTGGTCTATTAGGGGCATGGTGTGGTCTATTGAGGTCTATTGGGGCAAATAATATTTTATTATGAATGATTCATTTGACCAAACTTGCTGAAAACAAACCACTCAACCACCAGGACCTGCAGAACCTTATGAAAACGATCCAGTCTGAAAAGCACCTGAAGACCCCTCTGTCCTGTCCATCAACCAGTGGATTAATGTCTCCTGGTTTAGGTCTACATTAGTTGACCAGTACACCAGGCAGGATACGATGTAGGTGAGGATGATCTGGCAGCCAATGCAGCCACCTCATCAGAACCGCGAGGATCCATGTGAGTTTTTTCAAGTGTTGAGAAGTGAGTCTTCAAACAGAAGCACTCTTAAGTCTTGAGAAGCTTTTGCAGTCAACCATCATTCAGATCTGGAGTCCATCCATTAAGGTGTTGGATCATCATGGCATCACAGCTGCTGTGCTTCTCCAGTCCGAGATGGAAAGGATCACTGCCACCAGGAACAGGTAGACGAAGTGATTGCAAGTTGTTCCCAAGTCACTAAGGTTCAGGTTGGGACACTTGTCAGTTGTCTCCTAGTGGTTTGTGTTTAGGAAGTCATTTGGAGAATCACAAGTATTCATGAGTCTTAAGACAAGTTCATCGGGATGCTGTTCTCCGTTACGGCCGATGACTCTGTGTCGGAGGCATGGGAGCCATCAATGAGTTTGGCAAGTCCCGTCTTGGTGGAGTACTTGAAGATAAAAGCCTTCATGATGTCATAGCGGTAGTTCCTGTTGAGGAAGTTGTATAGGACTGGGTTGACACAGCAGTGGACAAGTGAGAAGCACTGTGTCAGGTGCAATGCCACATCTAGGAAGTTCTCCAGCTGGCAGCTGAAGGGAAGGAAGTTGAGCAGCGACAGGGTATCCAGCATGAGAACGGCATGAAATGGCAGCCAGCACACCAGGAAGACCATGATATAAGTGAGTATGATGCGGCGACTGGTGCGGCGCTCATGGTCTGAGCTGGGAGGGATCACAGCCACCAGGAGGAGATAGAAAACAGTGATGATGGGCATAGGGATAGCAAAGCCGAGCACGATGAAGCTCAGTTGGACACCCACCATCCACGCTCGTGGGTTGTCAGGTGGGTACACTGGCCGGCAGACAGTACCGTCGTAGTGGGATGACTTGACCGCCTGCAGGAAGTAGGTGTCAGGGATAGAAGCCACCAGTGCCAGCAACCAAACCAAGATGCAGATCAACCGTCTCACTACCTTCTTCCTGAGGCTGTCAGGTGCATCTGTGAACATGGTGATGGACAGGTAACGGTCCACACTCATGCAGGTGAGGAAAAAGATGCTGCTGAAGAGATTAACACTAAAGACCAGGTGAGTGAGTTTACAGACCGCCTCTCCGAAGGGCCAGCGACCACCCTGCAGCAGAGAAGCCACCCATACCGGCAGTGTGGTCACGACACACAGGTCAGCCACAGCCAGGTTCAGGATGTACAGGTGCGTCTCGTAAGGGTTCCTGTCACAGCGCAGGTTGACCCACACCACCAGCATGTTGGCAGCAAGGCCCACCAGGAACATGAAGACATAGAGGATGGAGAGGATGTGTAGGAATGCAGTGTGGCTGATGGCACCTGAACACAGCAGCGTCTCCACATGGGACAGGTTGTCGTGGTCAGCAGCAGTAAGGTTTAACTCCTCCCACAGCTCCATGAGCTCAGTGAGGTCGTTGGCGCTCAGACTCATGATGGTGAGGATGACGGCACAACTGGAAAACAGAGACAAGCATCAGGATCAGAGCTGGCAGGTGGATTACAGTCTGAATTAATTTAATCTGACACAATAAACAGGAAGTGTTTGATGATCACCAATCAATACTGAGATCAATAATGAAGTAGATCTCAGTAAAAATGAACAATTTGAACAAAATGAAGATAACAATAATAATAATAATAATAATAATAATAATAATAATAATAAAGGTGTGATTCTGTCTAATATGTTTAGATTACAGTTGATTTCAAACACAAAAAGAATTTTTTTAGTTTTCATTCAGTGAAATGGAAAATATTAATTTTAACCTTATTTTATCTCAATTTTGGACAGTTTGTTTGATCTCAACAAACTTAACATTACTTAAAAAGTTTTCTTGTAATGATTTATTAACTCCTGAGAAGAAGACACAGAAGAGGAAGAACAGGAAAAAGAAACAGAGGAAGAAGAAGATGAGAGGAGGTCCCAGAGTTTTATTGGACCTTCAGTTTAGAATAAAAACTCAACAGGAGCCTTTAGACTGAAAGGTCACGACCTTCAAAATAAAAGTTTACTGTTGGGCTGAAACAGAGCCAATTAGAGGACAGAAAAGAGAAGGAGGAGAAGAGGAGGGGGAGGAAAAGAAGAGGAGGATGAAGAGAAGGGGAGAGGAAGAAGAAGAGGAGAAATTAAAACAGAAGAGTTTAAAGTTAAACGTCTGAACCGTCCTTAAATCTTAGTTTCTGACCATTAGAACCAGTTTGTCTGCCAGCAGCACGCTTTAAACTATGGTGTGTTCACGGACTCATTCAGGATTATGTTAATGAGTTTCTCACAGTGGAACTAGAGCTCCCATTAAATGCTAAAGCGGTGAGTCTGATAAAACAAACTGTGGGAGGCTCCTGAACGCGCCATCACAACAAAAACCAACGGCGTGTCCTCAACATTTAAGAATCAGCGCTTTGAGAGGTGAGCCCTGAACACATCAGAGCTGTCGTCCAGATGACTGAGTGTTGTTTGGAAGAAGAACAACTCGCCGAATGCAGCAGAAGACATTCCTGGTTATTCCAAACATTCAATAATTCTTTGATCGAATGACGTCACTCTGTCTGCTCGTGAAAACTTCAGAAATGATATATTTCTAAAGAGAGTCTGGCTTTGAGTATTTCCACGGTGAAAAACATTAGGAATCTGATGACAGATTCAAACTCCGCTGATAAAACAGTAAGTTTAAGCTTTCTTTGTTAAATGGACAATATTTATACGTTATAACACATTTATTAAGACTTTGTCAGCACGATTTGAACGGTCTGACCTGCAGAGAGATGAGACGGAACCAAACTACACTTTTTTTTCTGTTCTTTTTTTTTAACCACTTGGAGGCTTGAAAACACTTACTGGTCAAACTGGGCAGTTTGCTCCTCTGGTTCTACTCGGTCGAGTCCCGCTCCTAAGGCCGGTTCGCGTCCTCTTCCTCCGGCTGTGAGTGTTGGACTGAATCCTCCGTCTGGCTGCAGCTGAACAAGCAGCAGAGAAAAGACGAAACGCCCACAGAGACGCATCTCTGCGGTGATTTATTGCGCATTCAGCTGCGCCACAATGAGACTGAAGGAACCGCATACAAAAGATGCGTGACACCCACGAAAAGAAAAGTAAGGCTGATTCAGGACGTTTTCTGATCTGAGAGTTTGAAAGATGTTAAAATATCTCTTCATTATGTTATAATTTATATTTCACAGTTTGATCTCATGGAACATTTAATAACCGTCATCCAGTAACTTTAAAAGTCTAAATACAAACTTTGGTTTTCTGTTTGATGGTTTTCACCTGAATTATTATCAGTTCATTTTGTATGTGTATATATTTAAATAAAATAGGAAGAGCAACAGTAGAAACACTTTTTTAATGTCATGCCATCCTGTTCATATTAAATATCACAGGTAAATTATGGTTCACAGCTTTATTCACCATTTAGTCACACAGAAAAATCATTTTTGTACAAATGAGTGGTTTTTGCACTATTGTTTACAAGTCAACAGTGAGGATGGTGACTGAGACAGAGAACAACAACAACAGTCAGTAATACCTCCAGCATTTATCACAGTGTCTCCTTTGCATGGAATTGATAAGACGGTATGTAAAGTGGTTCCACTGTGTGGTTCTGTTGTGTTTGGTTTATCTAATGTTCTCTATCAGTTCTTATTCTTAGTTAGAACGACTGTATATCTATATCAACCAAACTGACTAAACTTTAATACAGTAATAAATATGCAAATAAAAATATCAAGCCTAATATCTAAGGTTTAACCAGGAGCAGCATAAAGCAGATGTTGTTTTTCTTCAATGGAGTGAAGAACAGAAACGATTTTTTTAAATTCAAAGATCTTAACTCCACAAATATAAATAATCACAGGTTAAAGGCTTTTGACACGAATTTAAAAACTGAAGAGTGACACTGTAAACACTTAAACCATATTGTGTCTCGAATTTTAATTTGTATGAACTGAAGAAAATCAATAAAATACACTTTTAAATGTTTGAGACTTTTATTTTACGTGATAACCGGAAGTGTGTAGGTACGGGTGATTACTTCTATCTTTACTTTTTCGTGTCTCTATACTGCTCTCCTGTGGTCATTGTTGGTAATTACACATGTTTAGTCTGACATGTCTATTTAAGGTTAAAGACGTTTCACTTCTCATCCAAGAGGATCTTCAGGAACTGAAAAACGTCTTCAAACCCTGACAAACCTGGATGAATGAGTGTCTACACCAACATACATATATGTAGTGTTTTATGTATTTATTAGTATTCTTGACAGTGGCGTTAGTGTCTGTGAACAAAGACGGACAGAACATCTATTCTTCCTACAAAGTAAACATTGGCAGCTTTATATAAGAAGGGAAGGTGAACTATTTCTTTGCAGAACGTTTAAAAATACCTGAGGATAGGACAGAAAGTTAGCCGATAAGCTGGGGAGCTGTAGTGAAACATAATTAGTGATTACATATGAGCAATACATCCGGTTAAAAACAAATAAAACATCAACAAAGCAAAAACAATTTTAATTTTATTTTGAGTATCGTTATAAATCAAATATAACTTTAAACCAGCTGGTAATTAGCTAAATACATCGATTTCTTGTCTTCTAGTTGTCATAATCACTATCTTTAACTGAAAATAGATCAATTCCGTACATAAGCAGTTCTATCGGTAAAATAATTTTAAGTGAAAGGAAAATCCATGTTGTTACGCGTTGTGACCACAAGAGGGAGATGTTTGCCCATGATTAATGACACATACTAAAAACTCTCTTAAAGCATCAGTGAGAACAAAAGTAATAAATACATAAAGTGTGTGAATGTGTATTATTTGTTTTTAGTTCAGTTTGTATTTAAATATTTGCCAGTTGCAGCATGCTATAAGCAAACATGATCAAACCACCATCCACAAGTGTATACAATGGTAATGTAATACTTCCTGTGGATACTTTCAAAATAAAACCTGTAACATGGACATATAGTTGCACTGTATGACAGAGAAACGGAAACGGAAGAAAAATAATAAACAAATAAAATAATAATAAATGTCTTCATCTATCAACACGACCAAACATAAAGGCAGGCAAAGGAACGTCGTAAAAGTTACTTTAAAAAAAATAACTTCACTGGTGAACTTGAAACAAACATACAAACACTAAAAAGAAAAGACAAACATAACTGATCAATGAAAAGTGTATTACAAATGTTTTTTAGCAATGAGGGGGAAAAAATTAACAAAAACACAAGAGAATAATTTACTCATTCAAAGACTTTAAATGTAATGAAAAATGATTGTCATTCTTCCACAGATAATAAGTTAAAGCACAGGATCAGGATGTGATTCACACAGAACATTTTCAAACCAGACAAATCAACCTCTGACTCACAGGCATCACTGCAATAATGAATTTACAAGTCTATAATTGATGTCTGTACAAAGTACACCTTCCTGCACGTGCGCGCGCACACACACACACACACACACACACACACACACACACAGACACACACACACACACACACACACACACACAGACACACACACACACACACACACACACACACACAGACACACACACACACACACACACACACACACAGACACACACACACACACACACACAGACAGACAGACAGACAGACAGACAGACAGTATTAGGCTTGTCCCTGAACAAATGTTGCACATGCAGTGATTATATTTGTTATCATGCAGGAGGCAAAGTCTGAGAAATTAAGTTCAAAGTTAAACACCAATAAAAGTTAAAGTTAAACACAATAATAAAAGAGAAATGAAAAAGTAGGATGAGTGTAAGAAGACTTTGTAACTCTGATTAACGTCCAACAGAATGAAACATGTCACAACTCCTCATGTTTTATTCAAAGAACCAAGAGCTGCAGTACATGTTTGATTGTGATGTCCTTGTATTGCATACAGGAACTTGTCTGCAGCCCATATTTGTGTTCTTTGTCATACACCTGTTGTCCCATCATCAGCCTCTGGGCAGGAAGCGCAGGTTGATTGGCTTTGCAGGGATGAGCAAGGTTCTGGTTTTAGGCTCCACGACTGGAGCATCACTTTCAAGCTGGACCTCGTAGTTCTGCATCAGCTGCAAAATGACACAGGTCGAAAAACCTCTAAAAACGTTTTGTATGCATTGTAAAATTCATATAAAAACTAGAATGGAGATTTGAAGAAAAAACTCAAATTGGCCATGAAGAAGAAGAAGAGATGTGCTGAAATCATGTTGGGCTCCCTGTTTGGAGTCCTTCTGTCTATACGTCACTCACCCTGCACAGAGCAAAGTACATCTCCATCTCCGCCACCCTCTTCCCCACACAGGCCCGCACACCCACACCAAAGGGGATGAAGCTGAATGGGTGATGCTGGTAGTAGCCACTGCCAGGGGCCTCAGCGCGGAGCCACCGCTCCGGGACGTAGAGCTCTGCGTCTACAAACTCAGCCTCGTCGTGACAGACTACATAATGACACAGATGGAACTGGGTCTGGAGAGAAGGCAGAAAAACACATCCACACGTCTCACCAACAACACTGAACAACAATCCAACACGTCGTCTGTGCTGCTCCGAGCTCTGCTCTCCTACCTTCTTCGGGAACCAGTAGTTTCCTACAACGACCTCATTCTCTGAAATAAAGCGTCCGTTTCCAGGCACCACCGGATAGAGGCTGATGGAGAAAGACACAAACACAAAGGTGTGTGTCTATTTTACACTGAACAGTTCTGTGGTTTGGGGAAGGCATCAGGTGTCCATATATTTGTCAATCAGTGGGACATGCTTACTATTTTTTATATATTTGAGCAGCAAAAACCAAATAAAATAAAACTTATACCCCAAACAAATAAAAGAATGTTGGGATCTACTGGAGCTCTGAGTTCAAGCTGTCAGCTCACCGTAACGTCTCCTTTATGACGGCTTTCAGGTACGGCATCCTGCTCAGGTTGTCTGTGGTCGGTTCCCGCCTGTCTGGACACACAGAGTTCACCTCCCTGTACAGTCGATCCTGAACCCTGCCGTCCCTGGCTAAATGGTACAGCGCCCAGGACAGTGTGTTGGAGGTCTGACATCAGAGAGAGGAGGGAGAAACCTGAAAAACTGCATTATTGCAGCTCACACACGACACACAGCAGCGCTTCGGGCTAAATGTTGGCATGCTAACATTTACACACCTGCACGAAACTCAAATGACAAATAAAGTGGTAGATATTTTTAGAAAGGGTCATTGTGCAAAGTAAAAGACAAGTCATTTCACTTTTAAGGAGTCTAAATAGTGGACATGTAGCATGTTGACGATGACAGACTTCAATGCAGGAAAATAGAACTGAATAGAAATGTCAAACTTCAGATCAAACCCCTTCAGCTTCAAGTTACAGCCAAGATTTCATGAACAAAATGCCAACAAGCCTCAACCTGAGCTGAGAATGCAGTCAGGCGAGCTCCGTGAAACAATGACGAGAATAAACAGAGCAGTTCAGGGAGTTTGATTTCCTACTGACACGAACAACATGAGTGACCTGCTTTAAAAAAGGCTGGAACTGATGTTTGGTAAATCCGTTTGCAGTGATTTCATCTCAGATGAAAAATTTCTGAGATGAAAAAAGATGCTCCAATGCTGATCAAACTCATTCTGAGCCATATTAAATGAAGGTTTTCTGTAAACAGCAGTAACCAGCCTCCTCTGAGGGAAAACCAGCCGTTATGAACTGGTGCCATCACCCCCATCTCACCCCCATCTCACCCCCATCTCACCGTGTCGACTCCTCCCAGCAGCAGCTCTGTGATGCAGATGTAGACCTCGGCTCTGCTCAGCTTGTCAGAGGACAGCAGGTAGGTCAGGTACATGCCCTCCACCAGCTTCCCGCTGCTCACCTGAGCTTCGATCTCAGCACATCTTCTGTCGATCAGTGTCTGGGCTGCATATGAAAACATGAAGCTCAAACATTTTGCTATCTCTCTTAAGTGAAAGTAACACTGATGTTTCCTTTGTTGCTTCTTTTGCTGCATACCTACGTCATAGAGGTCGTCCCAGGCCTGAACAAACCGTTTCCAGAGGGGGATGATGCCGCGGCTCCAGCGAGGAAAGATGACCACAGTCTCAGACAGCGTCAGCATGTCATCAACGGCGCTGATGAAGCGCAGCGTGTCTTTGGGAATCTCTTCTTGCAGGCAGCCCAACCTGGTCTCAAACAAGATGGAGGAGATACCTAAAGGAGGTCAAACAATGAAAGCCTGCTCCTCCACCCTCAACCTGTGGTCCCGATGATGTAACAGTCACCTTCAAAGCCGAACTTGTAGAGCTCAGCAGCCACGTCTGACACGGTGGTCTGGTCCGGACTGCGCTTTCGTAGGAGCTCCACACGCTGCAGCAGGTCTCCGACCACTTGGTGGATGATGGGGGCGAAGGCTGAAACTTCCCGTAACTTCAGCATCTTGGGGTTCAGGGCACTGCGGATTCTGTACCATTCTGGTCCTGTACTAAAAATACAACAGCATTAGTGAAGCTACCAATTCTGAACTCGAGGAGCACCGTTAGGGGGCCCTGAGGAACTCCTTCACAATGAGTAACTGAAACCAGACTTCAAATACAAATGTTAAATTTAAGCACTTCTTTAATTCTCCACTCACTCCACATGCAGACCGTAGGCCTGTCCTCTCAGGTCCCGGTACTCCTTCCAGTGAGGCAGCAGGGCTCGGACCGGGTAGCGGCCCTCCTGTTGGATCACCTGAGCTATGAACTCTGGAGACGCCACATTGACAATGTCGTACGGTCCGAACCTGGAGCGCCAGATGGGCCCATAAAGACTCCTCTGTACACCCTAAAAATAATGTCAGTGTGTAAAATGTATAGTTAAATTACAGCTTAAAGTAATGTTAAGTACACGTTACATTTGAGGACAATTTGGAGGTACTTTTACAATACTTGAATATATATTTATGTGTGTGTGTGTGAAGGTACACATTTCATAGACTACTGTGTTTAAATGCCTCACAGCATTTAACAATATAAAATTAAAGAATGAAATCTCTACCTGCCCTCTGATACTTCAAACCAAACACCTTAAACACTTGAAAACATTTTAAGTCAATCTGACCAGTCTGAACCAGTTCACTTATTGCAGAGCCACAATTTTATTTGGGTCAATTTTTGACTGACAAAAACTGACAACCAAATTAAGTAATTTCTACTTTTTTCCTAGACTTGCAGATTATTGTAAACACAGTAAGTAAGTAAGTTTTTTGGGAAATATTTCGAACAATATCAAACAGCTGTAAAGTAAACAGACACACAAAGATGAGATAATATCCAATCAGAGATTCAGCTTTAGTGGAAAAACAGATCCAATATCATCAGACTGTTTCAATACAAACTTAAACATGAGTGACAAATGACCAATGCAGAAGTTTTAGTGCGCAGACCTGCAGCAGGTGGCTTTTGTCCGCGTATCCTTTGACAAACAACCAGTACAGAGTGGTGGATAAACTGGGCCCCGGCAGGTCATCGATGCTCTTCAGCTTCCCCGCCTCAGTCGTCGCCTGGACGTTCACGTTTCTCCTCGTTAGACCGGCAGCAGAGGCCCGGGGTCGGCGACTCGAACCGGCCAGTCCCGCTGAGAGTGTCCGCTGAAAGAGCGCAGCGAGCCGCGGAGCCCGAGCTGCAGCTGCAGGAGGAACCATGGTGCGATCTGTGCGCCTGAGAGGCTTCGGAGGAATGTGTTGTGTTTGGAGGAATGTGTTGTGTTTGGAGGAATGTTGGGTTTTATCAGAGGTTCCTACTTTTGTTACAGTATTTATAGTGCAGAGCTGCCTGCAGGGGAACTTTTGTACTGCAGGAGCTGATTGTTTATCACATCTTCAGACATACGTGCCACGTTTTTTCATTTAAACCAATAATATGCTTCACTTTCACAAATAAAATCAGTTCATAATGTGTAAAATAATCAAATCTGTACTAAGAGGAAAACCTGCTCCCTCTAAAACTTGGCTCAGTGTTCATTTAAACCGTTATTAAGTCTGCTATCAGGTCACACAGCATTTTATTCACGTTTGTGCTTTATTCAAGCTTTATTTTGAATGTTTTGACCGGAAGCTTTAGTATATTAAACTTTGTATCAATGTAGTTGTAGTAAAACTAAATTAATAAATTTACATTTTTTTACTTTCTTATTCTACATTCTATTTTGAACATTATTTATTTATTTTAAATATTTTAACCGGAAGTATTGCTCATATGAAATCACCGATGATGTCACTAGAAGTAGCTAGTTTGTCGACTGGCGTCCCGTTTGAGCGGCTGCTATAAAAATGTCTTTCAGAAAGAAAAGACTTTCTGCCGACACCAGAAGCTCACCGGGACCACAGTTTGATCCACCGGTCAAATCGTCGCTGTTGCTCGGATGCTAAAGTATACAAATAGTAGCCGATTCATCTCATAGCAGGAAGCTATAAAAGTTAGCATGTGCTTACATTTAATGGCCACAGGGGGGCGGTGTAAACACACATACACGCTAAAGGCAGACAATCATTCATTCTCACTTCCCAAAAACATCATCAAAAATCTAAAATAAGTCTCAGAATGTGTAAAAGTATTTTATTTTCATGGGTTCATGCAAAGAGCAATTAGAGACAAAATGTTGTAGAGTTTTAAGTGTCTAATCTCGGTTTTGAACCTACATAATGTGCCCTTATCTGTGACTATGTGTGTGGGTGGAATATTTAGCATTTTAAGTAAAATTTTAAATGAAAAAACTGCCTCTGTTCTTGTCTCCATTGAAGAAAAACAATACTCTGCTTTCCAATGCTCCTTATTAAACTTGAAATTAAGCTTGAAACTTTTACATTGGATATTCATTTCTAATAAACCCCAGATTTTCTGGATCCAAACCTTTAAAGAATTCAAACAATGCATTGCAACCATTTAGTATTCAACTAACCAAATCCTTTATTCTTGTTTGCTACTCTTTAAATTTCGACCAAAAAATACTGACAAAAAAAGGAATTTGACATAAAATGTGAAATAAATATCTTTTATTGTTTTCAATGTAATTATGAACACAGAGCTGTTGCAATACTCCAGAACTTTTAGCCCAAAAACAGCAACCATTAAACGGCACCGCTGTGTCTCTCAGGACCCAACCATGCATAAAATCTCCCATTAAAAAAAGTAAAATAAAAAATATACATTAAAAAATTATGCGTACCACTGATATACAGATCTGATATAAACAGGAGTATTGGTCACAAACCAATTAGAATTATAAACATGGCTTCTTTTACAATACACAGAGACCAAACATGTGGGATATAAGTCGACTTTCTTAAAAAAAAAGGTACAATTTAATTTTTTACATTTGTACATCATTTTTGTATTTTATGTTTTATTATTATTTTATTGTTCTCACCCCCTACAGTCAGAATGCTCAAGACAATTTGCAGTGTTCAAAGAGCACGCATTGCAGTAAATGCACATGTACTGTACCAACGTGTACACACACACACACACACACACACACACACACACACACACACACACACACACACACACACACACACACACACACACACACACACACACACACACACACACACACACACAGGAGTGGTGGCAGCAGTAGCTACAAGTGTATCTTGGCGTTTGCAGGTGTCAAATACTGGTACCTAAGAGTTAATTCACGGTGGTGAACGAGGCCATCTGACGGTTTAAAAAAACTAAAATCAAGACATTACATTCATGTTCTGAGTCATTGCTAACAAACATACAAATACACACCAGCTTACAATAGACTTGTGTAAAAAATAAAAAAATAGTCTTTAAAATGTGCAAAGGAAAGGTCGCTGAGCCGCCGAGCGATGGTGAAGAAGCATCAGTGAGTCGTGGATAGTGCATAATGGTAGTGCGTATCAAGGTTTACCAGTGCTGGCGGCATTTCCAACTGAATCTCCATCTGTACCAGACAGTTAACTGTAAGCCGCCTCAAACTCAATACAACCATTAATGTTTTCATGGCACGAGACTGATTTGCAAAAACTTTTCATTTCTGTGGCTTTGTTTGGACACGTTTTTAAAAATGCATAAAATGGAGTGAAAGAGGAATTAGTTCCAGACCACAAAGAGACGAGCGGCTGAACATTTATCAGAGCAGCCATGAGAGAAGAACATGAACTGTTATCAAGGTTCAAACTGGAACATGAGTCAGTAAAGGCTTGATGAGCACATTAATGAGGCCACGGTGCTGAAGTCACGTTCCTACGGCTTTTCTGAGGCATGATCAGTGAAATCAGTCCATTAAGGGGCGTCTGCAGCTGCTACACCTCCACAGCACATAGTCCAGTCCAGAGAAGAGCTCTATGCTAACCCAAGTGAACACTAGTTCATTCTCCATGTGTCACTTGCTATAAATGAATGATTGTGTCCAGCTGGCCTGCTGTGCTCTCAGCACTACATTTACATTTACTCAATTTTGCTCGAAAATTGCACAATACTCCACAGAATAATTACTATTATTTTATAATTTGTGGAATAAGTCATTTGCTTACCAAGTATCAAAACCAGAGCAAAGCCTGACTCCCTGCATTATGTATCATACATACTGTCACCACCTATCCACCACTACAAACCCATAACAGCATGACGTCAGAGGAAGTACAGGGCAAACAGAAGGACTCCATCAGCCATGTCTGAACTCCTGTTTGAGCTTTAATCTGTTCTAACTTCTCCACGCTGCACAGCTGGCTGAGCATAAACAACTTTCTTAAGCAATCTAAATATCTAAAATATCCAGCAATGATTTCCTGAGCTGACATTTTATGAAAAAATAAATAAGATCAATTAAACATTACTGACTCCACCTTTAATGTGCAGAAATGGCTCTTCATCAAAGTTTCCTGTCTGATTTCAAGATATGCTTAAGAAAAGTTTAGCATCATGTATGTTTAAAGTTGAATTAAATGAAAACATCATTAAACATGCAGCTCTGCTCACAAGCAGAACTAAGACTCAGGTTTCTCCTGTCAGATAAACATCATAACTTCTCAGTGGTTTCAAGTCAATCCTTTTTTTCTGCATGGATTTATTTATTAATTAGTCAACATCTCATCTGTTTTCAGCCAAACTCTGTTTGCGTTGTAAATATCGTATTCTGGGTTTCTAGAAGAGGCTTTAATCCAGTTAACTGACTGGAGGTGTGCATGTTCTTCATGGGACAGAGCTGCTCAATGACATCACCACTGCTGTCCTGTGTGCAGAGTGAGTCTGCAGCTAACTGGTGCATCGTTAGCTCTATGTAGGCGTCAACAGATAGACGACGTGGGAGGAAACTACGATGAGAGCCAAGCAGGACACAGAACATGGAGCATTTAAGGTTTTGGCTTAAGTGACAAGTTAACTTAAACATGATTTGGCAGCGACTGCAACACTTATTGTTGCACAGGAACAAAGCTGTGATATATTGTCTTCAAGTGGGAATCTGTAGGAGTGTATGTGATCGAACACCTGCAGACCTAGACAAGGCCGAGGGCTCGAGCTCTGACTGCAACAGACACGTTATCAGACGAGCAGCTGGTACCACAGCTGGAAACGTCCAGGGTTCCAGTCCTAAGAATCATACATCCAGACCGGTGGCTGGGACTCAAACACACCTCTGCTGCTTCTAGTGCTCTAGTGATGTGGTGAGGCACAAGCCTCAACATCACCCATGGTACAACTCAACTGTTTGCAGCATCGACAGTAAAAAACAGCTAACAGCTAATCCACCTCTGATCTGTCATCACAGAAGAATCTGATCAGTGAATACTGAGAGAAGCAGGGGGTGAAAACCAACAACCAATCCCTGTCTGAGTACCAACGCGGTGAGTTTTGTTCGTCTGAAGGACCAGTCAGAGCCAGCAGGCAGAGAAGACCAACAAATCCAATGAGCTGAGGTGACAGAAAGGCAGAAAAGGAAGTGAGATCAGTTGCATTTATCCAGGAAGCAAAACAACACTAAGAAACCTTGCAGTTAAGAACAGCAGAGATTAAACACAAACACAAGACTTGCTCCTACACCGGTTTGAAGAACAGAAAAGGCACACGGCGAAGAAGAGGCGAGGAAGAGGAGGAAGAGGAGGAAAGGTAGTTTCCAGACAGTGAAGCAGATAAATTAGACAGAGACTAACAAAGAGGGGAGTGTATCTGTATCTGTATCTGTATCTGTATCTGTATCTGGGATTCAGCCGCGCTCTGGGTTAGATGAGGAGACTACATTCTGGGGTCAGACGTCACCTCCTGTAGGTCCACAACACCATCCAGCTCCAAAAGGTTTGAAAGGAGAAACAGTACAAACATGAAAACGTTTTTCATCGCTTCAGGAAGAAGTGCTCGACCCCTCCTCATCTGAGAAGTTAAGGTGCAACTAGCATAAAGCCAAATGTCTTATGTATGGCAGTCTCATACAAACAGAGACAGGAGCAGGTACGCCCCCTCCCCTGCTGACACAACCCTCCATATTCAAGACCGTTCCTCCTGGTCCAATGTGGGGTCAGAGGCAGGGACGCCCCACCGGGCAGCTCAGCGGAGGGGCGGTTAAAGGTTCCGGTGTCAAGTTAATGTACAAAGATGTGCCTCAGTAGCTCGTCAGCAGACGGCCGCTGCTTTGTCTCTACGAAGATCCGTTTGAGGAACTCTCTGCAGTGGTCCGACACGTGAGCGGGTAGCACAGGGTTGGTGGGCTGGGTGGCAATCTTAAAGATGGCTGCCATGGCCTCAAACTCAGCCCACGGGGGTCTTTGTGTCAACATCTCCACCACGGTGCAGCCAACACTCCTGAGGAACCAAGAGGAAGAACCTTTAATGAAACATCTACCATCTACTGGCTGCCATCATCTTCTTACTAGTCTCAGGCTGATCAGGATGTCTGTGTGGTCTCACCAGATGTCAGCCTTCCGGCCATAGCCCTCTCCACTGATCACTTCCGGGCTCATCCAGTAGGGGGTGCCGGTCACAGACATGATGCCTGTTCCTGACAGACAGATGGTCTGTAACCGCCGGCTCGCCCCGAAGTCTCCCAGCTTCACGTTACCCACCGAGTCACGAAGGATGTTGGCCCCTGAACAAAGAAGAGTGAAAGTTAGCTGCATCTTGACGCAGCTGTAAAGTGTCTGACCTTTTTTGTTCATCATGGCGTTTCACACACAGGAACTTTCCAACAAAGGCCAGCAGCAGATAAAATGAAGACAAATTCAAAGTCTAGCTCACCTTTAATGTCTCTGTGGACAATCATGTTGCTGTGCAGGTAGGAAACCCCTTCCAGGATCTGACGGGTGTAGCGGCGCGTCACGTTTTCCGTTAGCGCTCCGTATGACTTCAGCTGGTCCTTAATGGAGCCCTGTGGGGCACAGAAATGAAAAAGTGAGCCAAACCCTGCTTGTGTGAACAAAAAGTAGCATCATTGACTTCTGACCCGACACCTGCGTACTGTGATATATTCTTTTAACAAGGCTTTAACTTCAGTCAAACACAGATGAGAACTCACGCCAGGCATGTACTCCATGAAGATGGAGAGCGTTCGCTCCATCGTGTCTCGCAGGCAGCCGTAGTACTGCACAATCCGCTCGTTGCACAAGTTCTTCAGCAGCTGGATTTCACATTCTAATGCGCTCACCTCCTAAAGGACAACACAAATCACAGATGTTCATCTTTTCCTGTTTGCTGTTATCTTCCTGTCTGTCACTGATAACAAACACTCCAACATATCTGGAGCAGACTCTCACCTTGCTAGTTTCTGGACTCTCTGGGTCAAACTGGACCTGTTTGACTGCCAGTTCCCGGCCAGTATCCGCATCATAACAGAGGAAAACCCGTCCGAAGGCCCCCTGACCCAGGAGCTTCCCAAGCCGCCAGTTAGTCGGGGCGCGTGGAGCTGGTCAAACAAACAGATCAAAATCACCTGGAGAAACAAACCAGCTGAGATTCTTCAAGGCAAGAAACTTGGCATCCAACTCACAGCGGCTGGGGGGGCTGATGTCCATTACAGACAAGGTTGGAGCAGCAGTTGGGTTGGGATTGGGCTCAATGTCACTGCCCCTCCGTGGCCTCCTGGCGGGCCCCGGGGCCTCGTCCAGGTCCGGGGTGAAGACGCTGCTGCCACTGCTGGTGCTGGGCGACTGCTCGGTGGGACTGAAGCTGACCGGTGATCGTAAGCCGTGCACCTGAGTCCGCCGAGCCCGAGGGAAGGTCTTCCTCCCTGTGAAGCAGAATACAGGCTACATCATGCAAGGTTCTGTTTGTGTGTCAGTAAAAGAACAGTTACAAAATGAAACAATGCTGCTGCAGTTTTCTCCTCAACATCTGAAGAACTGAACTTTCATTTTTGGGTGAACTGTTATGGAAACATTTCTCACCATCACTGTAATCTTGAATACCAAATGGAATTCCATAGCGTCGAGGGTACGTCCCACCTTTCCCTGACTTCTCAAAAACTGGGATGTCGTACTCTAGAGGGTCAGAACAAGAAACTCCTTTATTACTAAAATAACAGTGTAGAAACTGCATCCAGACTAGTTTCATGGTTTGACTTGTGCTTTCAGCTCCATTATGGCAGCACTTTGGTGTTAAGTGAATTTTTCTGTATGGGTTTGATTTTGCCCTTTAGTGGGCATGTAGACTAGGAGAGTCTATTTCCTCCATCTCAGGTATCAACATGTTTCTTGAGATGTTTTCAAAGGTTTACCTGGAAAGTCCTGGTGGTTGTCTGGGTAGCTCTGGGCTCGAGGCATCCTGGACTTTGGGTAGTCACTGAAAACAACATGACAACAACTAGAAGCTAAACTGTTTGTACTGTATGTCTTGCTTGTGTCTGTTCTCATTGTTCCTACAGTGAAACCTACTGTTTAAGAACAACCTGAAATCATTTTTATCAGACAGTGTTGAGCAGCTTTCATAGAGTTTACTGGGTTTTTTATATTTATGTGCATTTAGCAGATTTATTATGGAGGAAAATGTAATGTAATATTAAATTACTGTCATCCCAACAAAGGTGGACCTAGCAGACCATGCTTCCTCAGGTGTATTTGTAAAGGATCATTCTGAGGTCCTGACCTGTCCAGTGGGCTGTCTAAAGAGGGACAACTTCCAGATGCTGAGTTTTCTGGGCTGCTCATGGACAGTGGGTCCAGCATCTGAAGGAGAGACAGAAACTCAGCAAAAGAAGCTCATACTATCGATTCAAACCCTGGACATAGCAGGTATAGAAGCACAATCCTGTCTACAGTATGCTTTGTGGAGGATTTCAGTGACTCAACAGTTCCCCCACAGTGTCCTGTGGAGTCAACACTCATGAGTGGTGGTACCTGGTCCATGCTCTCAGGGATGAACTCCCCCTCACTGTTGATGCTGGTGAAGGAGCCATTCCTCGCCACCTGCTGGAGCGCGTCAGGAATATATCCTGGAGGAGGGGAGCTGCGGTCCGTCGAATGGGAGCCTGAGGTGAGCAGAAAGCAACGGCATTGGAAAAAGCTTGTGTGTTTCGATGGACTTGTTTGACAGAGTGTCAGGAACCAAACCCTTTACATTTAATGAGGGGCACATTAATAACCTGAATTATGACTTCATGTTTTTGCATGTTTCTGCCGTTGACCATGAGACATTATTTACCTATCAAAGCCAACATGCTCTTCTTGTCAGCGACTCTGAACCCCGTGTTGTCCAGCTCCTCGTGGGATGGCAGTAGGTCCATGTTGGAGGAAGAGTTCTGGGGAAATAAAACAAAGACATTACACTGTGTCTCATTAAAAATGGTTCTCTGCATCTGTGAATTATTGAGCTAATATTTTCCTGCTGACCTGAGAGAAGCTTTGGAGGACCAGGAGGATCTTCAGACTCTTCATGTGAGCGCTGCGATCCAATAGCTCAACAGCCTTGTCGAGGTCGTCCTGAGTCTTCAGTGGAATCACCAACTGCAAGAGAAAAGAACTTATGCTGTCCATACTTTTCTTAAAAATTTCATTCAATACTAAACAGTTGAGAAGCTCTTTAGCTTCATACCTCGTTGTTGGTGTAGTGAAGGTCCATCGTCTGACCGAAAGCCACTTTAGCTTTCGCCCTCAGATCATCCAGCTTGACAGGTCGAGGAAACTGTAAGATCCTACAGAGGAGAGAGGTCAGAGGTCAGCTGCAGGTCTGAATGATGAACGATGAACCACCTGCTCAAAGCCTCACCTCTTCTCCCCTTTGAACTCGAACTTCACTCTGACATCGTTCTGTTGGAAAGAAAGTCGTATCAAAGTCAGCAATGACGAGAACAAACAACAGAATTAGATCAAGAATTTATTGAAATCCATGGACTAAAGACAGAATGAGTGTATTTTCTGTTCTTGTATTTTTCAAAGCAGCATTCTTGTTTCATGACATGCAGAAACGGCAGCTTGAAAGAACGATTAGTAGAATCTAGTCACGAGTCTGGAGTCAGAACATTTATTGTGTCAACTTTCCCTTCATCAGCACATCATGTTCTCTGTTACCTGGTTCTTAGGCGAGGAGGCTTTAGGTTTGCCCAGGTCTGACAGGAACATGGCGGGACGGCTGGAGCGGTGCAGTTCGGCCAAGTCCTGCATGATCGAGTTCAGCGCCTCCTGCTCATCTGAGCAACAGCAAGATTTAATCAACAAGTTTTATTGATAGAAACTGATCAGACTAAGGGTGAAATAGGTACATTAGTGTGAATAACATAATTCAGGTGGTCACAAGAACATCTCACTGAGAAACATTTAAAAAGGCCAAACACATCTGTAAATATGCTTTGGAGTCTTGATTTCTTGTGCGGATTTTGTCACGAGTATCCAAATGAGTCTTCACTGTAACAACTGTCACTGCTTTTTTACATTTTACATTTACAAATAAACATTTATTGTGTTTCCAACCTTGCATTTCTTATATGCCACTTCAATTTAAGTACATAACACTGCTTGAGTTGCATATCTAACACAAGGCAGAGATGGTTTCCTACCAACCAGTAACACTATCTTAAAACATACACACTCATACCCATCATCATGGCACGGCGGTTGACCCAGGAGGCCAGGAAAGAGGATTCTCCCATCAAAGGGATTCCTTTCTCCTGCAACAGCAAAAGAACAACATAAATCCTGACATCCAGCTGATCGGGAAAAACAAGTTCAAGCCAGAAGCTGTGGGATCAGCAGATCTGTAAACAGTGACTCTGAGCCAGAGAGTCCTTCACAGGGCTGGGCTACAGGAAAAGGAATCAGCACAATCACTTCACAAGGTTGTGCCGCTATGTTTGAAGCATCTGTTTCAGTAGGAAACAATTCAAATAGAAGATATATCAAATATATTTAGACATTCATACCACAGCAGTTCTCTGTATCAGTGGGCAGGACTGATCTGTGGCCAAGTCGGGTCTTCGTATGATTTTGGCATCAGTGTAAAGATTTATCAGGTTGTTTTTTTTTTTCCATTAGGAATTTCTCAGTTGATTTTCCTGAACATTTCTTTTATCAAGCAGCGCTCAGTTTATTAGATCCATGTAATAAGTCTGATAAGCCATGCAATACATCCTGTCTTCATGAAGGTTACAATATTCAGTGTTTTAAGACTCAAATTTCTGCTAATTTTGGAGGGTGAAAATCTCAGTGTCATTTTCCATACTAAACAAGAATAACTAAACAATCCTTGAAATCTCTTTTGATACAATGGCAAGTAGAAATAATTGTTATAGGCGTATGAAATAGCATATATTTATTGTTTTTTTAACAACCTGAACAGTGTTGGCACAGAAAAAGTCACTGAACACAGTGTCAACACTTTTGTAATAATATTGATATAGATCATTGCAGCCTTAAATTGAAAAACTGATTGTAGATCAGTGGTTTCCACAGAGTGCTGGGAAAAGTATTGGACCCAAACCGGTTTCTTCTATTATTTCATACCATATTTACAATATATTTATTAGGATTAGGGCTGCACAATATATTGTTTCACCATTGATACTGCATTGTGAACATGCACGATATTAAAACTGCAGGACATGCAATGTCATGTAAGACAAATTAATTGAAACGTGTCATGCTACAACTTTTTTGCAGCTTGATACAAAAGGAAAACTGGTAAGGTTCTCAATTTCCATTAATGATCTACAGCAAAGTTCTGTCTGCATGAAGATTGGGAAGAAAATGGAATCTACAAGAATGCCACAGCTGGACAACATGACAGGGATGCTGGGGTCAGTTTGGGACCTAATCTCCATTAAAGGCCAGTAGGATTGGTTGACTGAGTGACAGTTTGAACATCCTCCACAGACTCAGAGGCTACTCTGATTGAGGAGTGGGCCTCCAGGCCACAGAGGAGGAGGATTACTGCTGGCATACATGTTTATGGGGGACACAGTACTTGTGTTTGGGTAAAATATTGTATATTCTGGGAGTGTCACCTCAGAAATTTATGGTCTTGTTTTTGGTGTTGTTTTAATCATGTCACTCTTTTTGTTACTGATTAAATTAAGATTATCATTACAAGTTAAAAAGGAACAAAGTACAGATTTGTATTCTCATGCAACACAAAGCATAGCGTGACTTCTGTACAATCATCACTAGCTGTCATCATTTTTTGTTGGCTATTTGTGTGAAGTCGTGATTTTAATCTGCAACACTTCATACAGAGGGTCTCTATTATCAGACTGAGCACAGTGTTAATTAAGGTCTGTAAAGTCATGATGAGGAACTGGTCGATTATTTCTGACAGCAAGTAATCATCATTGATTGATCGCTGTCTGCAAATGACGTAAAATCTGTCCTTCCATCACGTTGATGAGTGGCCGATGACATTAACATTGACTTAGTGAGCACTAAACATTGCAGTAATGAATTGCGTCTTTTGGAAACCACTGTGGCGAAAACAAAGTTGAAACCAATAGCGCTATAATTATTGTGGCATCCTGTGGTAAATGATTACCTACAAGGTAATTCGCTAGCATTAGCTGAGTAGCTCCGCAAGCTACAATTGACAAACAACTGTTGCTACCCATTTTGAAATTAAGAGCTAACCTATATCAAAACGTGATCAATGAAATTTGTGTCATCTTGAAATATTACCAAGACGCACAGTTAGCTACACATATCTAGCGTTGAGTGATGAGAGAAGCTAAATGGCTAATGCTAACCAAGTGTTCCGTATACATCTGTCAGGACAGGGAAGTTGTCTAGCTAAGCTACTGCTAAAGTTAACTAGCTGCATAGCTACTTAAAGCTTCCCTGTGCTTACACGGCTGCACAAAGCAATCATTATCGAAACTGACATGTTTAAACCAAATATTTTCGTCTTCATTATCTCACCTGGTGGTTTTATTGATTTGTCTTCACTTCCTCATCCACAGGGCCGGTGACAGGAGCCCCGGGCCCTGCGGAGAGCCGCTTGAGGAAGCAGAAGTTTGGCAGTCCGCTCGCAACTTCACTCGAGTCCTGCTGGGCCACGACGAAGAGGCCCCACGACTCAGTTTAGCTCAATGAATATTTCCAGGCAGAAAATGGCAAAGATAATAGTTTATTCGCCAGATTATCTCCGAGTATAAGAAAGAGTAAAAAAGCCAAATTAGTCTTCAACTTTCATTTTGTAGCACTTTGGACGACGGTAGCCTCGGTCGCTGTTCCCACTCAGTTGCGTCAAGATAACGGAAATCTAAGGATTTCACTGTCAAAATAAAATCCCAAAATATGTTGTCTCAGGGAAATCCTCAGTTACACATTTTGTGTTTTATGTTGATAGCTACTGACCGGAAATCCTTTTTCGTTTTGGCATATTTGACCAATTTTAACCCCTAAACCTATATCAGGGAAATGTTTTGGTGTCCTTAATCACGATTGAAACCTGTCAAATAGATATATTCGATGGATTCTATATTCTTTACAAGCACAGAGCACATGTATTGCCTATTCCAAAATTCACCATTTGAACATTTGCCTTTAAAACGTTCTTGTAATAAATAATAACTTATACAATGACAATTATTGCTGAGCAGAATAAATCATGATATAACTGAAAAACACACAGGCCTATAACCAAAAATTTGAGCAGTATGATATTGGGCAAACAGGAACATGCAAATGGGGAAATAAACGAGGTGGACGAAAAGGAATTGTTGTGTTTAGACGGGTCCGCTAAGAGGGTGAATTTGGTGAGGGGCACAGGATCAGCAGTTGAACTCACATTGAAATCCCAATCAATAGCAGGAGTAAGTAGTTGGAGGGTATTGTGAGGAAGCACCATGGGTAGTGATCATTATCCAATTACAGTACATTTTATGCAGGAATAGAAAATTTAAAAAAGACATTTGAGGAAGCAAAACAGGTTAAATTTGATTAAAATCTCATTAGATATAAGAGGAAGCAAGTATAGGTGGGGAAATTGATGACTTAAAGAGAGTACTGCAGGACATATTATGATTCAGTACATAGCAATGCAACATTAGAAAGAGTGTGGGGTATGATCAAAAGAATATCTAGTAGAGAGAGTATGGATATGCAGTGATGAAAGATGAAGTAAATACAGTAGCTGATGATAAGAATAAAGCAGAATTCTTGGTACAGACCTTTGTAAAACTGCATAGTACATCAAATTTGAATATTGTGGAAAAAAGGATAGATTTTCAAATAGATATAATAGATACAATCCAGCATCAAGTTTTTAGAATGGGCTCATACAAACTACACCAATATCATCTTTACAGGTGTATTCGGCAAACAAAGAAACAAAAAAATAAACATGTCAAGTCAAGGAAAAAGGACAGACAACGAGTTTTGTTTGGACAATAGAGGAAACGGAAGAGTTCAAATGTTTCGCCCTAGTGTCTGCGTACAGGGCTGTTGTCATGTTTGTAGAAAGCACATGGGTCAGCTCTGATGTGCTGTCTATTCACACTCCAGTCCACAAGGCGGCGGTAATGCGTCTAAAACGTGTTTGCCAGCCGTCAACGGAAGTAGTGAAGAAGTAGAGGAGGAAGACGAAGAAGACGAAGAAGGTAGAGTACTCATAACATCAAGCTAGAGCTGCGCCTAAAGCTAACGTACCATCTATTGTCTGTATAATTTAACAATACACAGAGGGAAAACATGTCAGATACGGTAAGATAAACAGTCTTAAACAGTCTTTATAGTCTAAACTCATAACGGAATTTAAAATGACACCGATTTGTGTTTTGTGGCTCCCGCCTCGTATCTGCTTATTTAATATGCTAACGCTAACTGTTAGCTCATGGAGCTTCAGACGTTTAGCTATTTGTGTAGCTTTTTAGCTTTGCTGTTAGCTTTGGTTTTAATTTCTAAAGTTTAGCTGTGAAACAACAAGCGGTAGCAGCAGATTGGAACCTAAACACCCTGATATGTGAGTGTCAGTCTGTAAAGACTGGGGACATGAAGCCCAGCGGGCCTATGATTATGTGTTGCTCTCCAATGTTCAGTGCTGCTGGAGTTTAGGGTTTATTTATTGTATTTTAGGAGACAAAACCAACCAGCCAAGACGGAGGAGACAAGAAGGATGGAGAGTACATCAAGCTAAAAGTGATCGGTCAGGTGAGCATGAATGTAGACATGAAGGCTGTGCCTCATGTAGCATCGAATGTGTGTTGTTGACTGGTTGCATGTAGCTTGTAGGGCCAAATATTAAGTGAATTCTGTTGCTACTTCTTTATAAATGACAAAATAAATCTTTGATATATATGACTGTTTAAGATAATAATAAATTCTCACAAGCAAATTTGTATTTATACACAAGGGGATATATCTGATTAATGCAACGTTGAGGAATCAAATTAAATAAGGATTTTCTGACATGAAATGTAAATTAATTGGAAGATCAGTAACAAAACATTGTAGAAACATTTGATGTTCATTTACTACATGAGAAGTTCCTCTTCAGCAGGTATAGAAAGGATATATGATGCATCGCAGTGTGGTATGTTTTCATCACAAACCTATGGTCTCTTATAACTACTGACAGTAATTGTTTTTTTTTGCCTTGTTGAACTATGTCTGCTGCTTCTCATCATCACTTTGTGTTTCGGCCCATAGGACAGCAGTGAAATCCATTTTAAGGTGAAAATGACGACACATCTGAAGAAGCTGAAGGAGTCTTACAGCCAGAGACAGGTACGAGCAAATAGACTTAAGGAAATAACCACCAGCTCCTTCCTGTTACTGGACGACGGAAGTTTCGTTCTCACCCTTAAACAAAGCACTGAGAAATATCTCCCTTTTTAAGTGCACAGTGTGTAATATCAATCATTATGGGTCTCTTAATCAAAACAACTCAAAATGATGCTCTGAAGTTACAAAATAGTAACAGAGTGGTTAGCTACCTACTGTAGGGACCAACCAGAGGAGGTAAAGGGAATATGATTCCATATGGATGGAATATGGATTAGGATAATGGAAGTACTAGATGTGTCAGTATTGACAAAAAAATGTGTACCTCGCAGCACAAACTGCATCCTGTCTGAATGCATGGACTTACATGTGTGTCTGATTGTTGTTTGCAAGGTGACTCACACGCTCGATAAGGTCAGATATCATCGTAGATGATACACATCGCACACCCCTAGTAATTACACAGCTCAACAAAACATGCAACACACGTCTAGTTGTATTTAGCCATTTTAAAGAGGAAATGTTCCATGTTATGCTTCAAATACAAGAGATTGACTGTGTGGATTTACAGGTGAGCCTTTGTTGATGCTCAGCTCCAACAGCACCAGACGTCAGTTTCACTGATTTCTTGCAGGGTGTTCCAGCGAGCACGCTAAGGTTTCTGTTTGAAGGACAAAGAATCTCAGACAACCAAACTCCAAAAGAGGTAAAGTTGTCTCTCCTGACTTATTAAAGGAACTTCTCTTTAAAGACTTACAAGTATGTTCTTTTCTACATTTATTTTATGATTGTAATGTTCCATAAATCTAATTCTGATGAACGTAATGATCTAGATTTCTCTGTAATATTTTATGATCATGATAACTGCTGAGAATTAAATAGATATTTTTAATTGTTTTTTGCAGTTAAAGCTCATACAAAAGTTAATGTTTTGATATTGATTCTGTAAGTGAAACAAATATTATGCACATAAGGGAAATAGAAAAAGAAGGAACATCCTGTGGACTTGACTCTTCCTAAATCACGTCTCTCTTCTAATGTGTTTGTGTCAGCTGGGGATGGAGGATGAGGATGTCATCGAGGTTTATCAAGAACAGACTGGTGGACTTTGGAATGATTAAACCTCCTGAATTCCTAAATCTTTTGTTTTTTGTTCTTACTTTGTATTTTATTTTATTTTATTTTGTATGTATGTACGTATTTTTGTTCTGTTTCAAACCATCTGGATCAAACTCGACTATCAGGGCTTCCATGTGTGCAGGCAGAAAGGTGAACAGACTGAGGTAAGGAGAACTAGCTGATTTGAATACAAGTGGAAAGGACAAGGACTTCAGTAAAGGAATAGTTCACCCAGTAAAGAGGAACATATTCATCTCATCTCACTTATTTTAGTCACAAGACAAAGTTATGGAGAGACAACAGAGCGAGTGCAACCAGAGAAAAGTCAGATGTCTTCAAACAGCTCTTATCAGTAGTTGCAGCGATGACTCCACACCCAGAGGAAATGACATTTTACATGATATTAAGAATGTCAGGATGGGATTTCTTCTCTTGTTTGACTCTATGCTCAGAAGGCTGTGCAGTTTGCAAACAATTCTTCAGGTTCATTGTTTTTGGTTTGGAACTGGTGACCATTAAGCAAATATTTGACTATTGGAACTGCTTGACGACAGATTAGTTTCATTTTCTATTAATCTGTTGAAGTTTGAAGCTTTGCCACCAGATAACTGGAGTAAAAGCTTTGTGAATGCACTATAACTTGAAATCATTGTATAGCATGCGTTCGTTAACACAGACACCATCATTCCATTTCCAACAAGTTTGCTCACATTCATCTGAATGTGTCCTAGTTAGCGTTAGTCTGTTCATTCCCATTCAGACGGGTGTTCTTACCAGAGAGGAGGCCAAACAAGCTGCATCAGTGGGCAGTGTCTGTCACACCACACTTCATGAAGAACAGTCTGTCAGCCTGTTTCTGTAGAGTGATCATTTAGTGTTCCATGTTTGACAACTGCCCCTCATGGAATTGTAAAATTCTGATCATATTTCACCTGATACAGTAATATTTTCTGTTGTAAACACATTTTTAAATAACTGTGCTTTGCTTGTATATGGTGTATTCAATATTAGAATATATGTATCTCCAGTGTCGTCTTTTATTTATATTTGAGGGATTCATTCTGTAATGATGTATCTGTATGATCTAAATATCTTAAGGAAATATTTTGCTGACCGACAGTTGCACCGTATTTTCAATTCAGATGATTTTTTTTTCTTCCAGCAGTTTTTTGAAGGGAAAATCTTAGAAATAGTCAGAATAGTCAGCTCCAGACTTGTGATGTGCTTTCAGTTCTTAAAGCTTTTCTTTTTCTGCTTGGAATGAAGCTCATTATCTGTGTGCTGTACGAAGTTCCTCATGAAGGTCTAGGTCATCAGCAGCCCTGAACTGTGTCATCTTTGAAAGGGATGGATGAGAAACAAAGATATCTGCATGATGGAGCTCAGCTGATGAATGAAATAACCAACAGAAAGTGTGTTTTTACAGTCTGGTTATTTCACTCTGCTCAACGCCTCAGACATACAGTATGAATGTATGTCGACTGTTCCTAGCATACATAATGTCTCCCACCATCTATGAAATACAAATGCAAGCAACGGTAGAGGAATAAATGTCCTTTTCTAGTTGATGACAGGTCACCTTTTTTACCCAGAGATGTGCATAGTGGGGAAAGAAGTCCCTAAAATGAAAACATTTCAATTGGATCTTGTCAACCTGACCGGTTCTTAGAATCTTTCCTTTGTGCATCAGTGAATGGGCTCAGGTGAAGGGCTGGGATTTGAGCCATAACACTGATCCCGATGAGGTGGAGGGACTGTTCATCTTAAGAGGAACATTGATACAGATGGTTTGAAATTCTGGAGATGATTCTTGGGCTTTTTTTGAATAAAATATTTAAGAAAAAAATGCAGTGCTTTGTACATTTTATTGATAGTCTGTGTTTTAAACCAGTTTCACCAATGCTCCTACCACATCATATTTATACTGCAACAAAGGAATAATTGTCCATGAGGAATGGGCTAAGATTCCTCAGGAACGCTGCCAGAAGCTGGTGTCTGGATGTGCATCATGTTAGCAGGTCAGAGCAGTAAAGGTTCTCTGCATTGTACCAGAGACACGTCATTAAGAGTGTATGTATGTATGTTACAGTCAAACAAAATGTTCATGAGTCTCAAATGATGGATTATCTCTGCCCCCGGGGCTCGTTAACCCCCCCCGGCTGTCGGTCACAGGTACATCCTGGTCTGCCGTCTCTGGTCTCACTGGTAATTTGAACGTACAGAACATAAACCCAGAGACAATCATTAGGACAGTCCCCACTATCCCGACCCCAACCCCACAACCCACGTATTGAGAGTCAGGAGCCTGGGGCATTTTAAACTCAGGGGGGAACTTTATGGTCTGATTGGTCACCACTGAGATCAGGTTCCACAGGAGAGGTATGCCTGACATCACACCTGCCAGCAGGCAGAGCACACCGGTGATGATGAACACCAGACGGATCGGTGGGGTCTTCTCCATCCCAAAGTAGATATTCCTCAAGGAATAAACCCCGCCAGCGTTTCCACAGAGCCCCACAAACAGAGACAGGAGCATGAGAACCTGACCTGTCATGATCTCTGGGGGTGTGAAGGCTTCTGTCAGGCCGATGTACTCACAGTGCAAGACCCTTAAACCAGGGGTCACCAGGGTGTTGCTGTGGAAGCAAGCCCGCCAGATCCCCACCCAGGCCACCCCTGAGCTGATGACCTCTCTGTCAGACACCAGCCAAACCCTCCATTGGATGAGTCCAAGGGCCACACCAGTGAGCGTCCAGCCCACACATCCCAGCCAGAGAGCCCCAAGCTGGACATTGGCAGTGTGAACCAGGTAGGCCATAGCAGTGGAACCACAGAGGAAGTCCTGATCCAACTGGGCATCAGGTTGATGGTGTCACCCTCAGAATCTCAGTAATATCCAGAAGAGAGGTCTGTTGGGCTGCAGCTGGTCTGCGTCTCACAGCCTCTTCTCTCCTCTAGCTTTTAGGTGATGCTCTCCTGTCTCCAGGGTTACCTCCTAACGAGCACCTGCAGCTCCCTCTGTGAGGAAGACAGACTGTTTGCATCATCTGAAAAGCAGATCTCCATTGTTTGAAGTTCACAACATTAACCTCAGATCAAAACAAGAGTCAGACTCAGCTTCTCAACGCCGTCTGTAGCCACCAGGTCCAGTTTATAAGACGTATGATGTTTGGTTTAAATGAGGCTGAACATCAATGCAAAGAGTTCATATTTGTTTTCCACCTTCTTTTGTTTGGTTTTTCATAAACGTATGAAACAAATGTAGAATCTGATCTGTTGTCTGTGCCTTGGTTTGGTCCCTCTGGTTTTTAGAAACCAGCTAAATGGTTGACTTTACTTTAAGGAGTGGATTTCTCTCACTTTTTATCCAGGTCATGATACACAGAGGGAAAAAGTATTTTTCTATTCATGTATTATGTCAGTGGAACCACAAGTACCTCTGATATTACCTGTGCCAAAAATGTGCCAATATATAATATTGATCGTATCATCGTAATCATGTCATGTTACAATATCTTGCTATTTAAACATCTTAATTCTTTATGTTCGACCAAAGGCAGCTAAAAGCAATCTATGATGGACACATAAGTAACTGATCATTTATTAGGAATGTAAATCATTCTGAAAAATGTTTCATCTTTCTGCTGTTCAAAATACAGAGTTTACAAATAAAGCATCTGAAAATCAACTTATGTTCCTCCTTAAATGAAAAAACTGAAAGCAGGTTGAAAAGATTTCACATCATTTCAATTCTGATATAATATCTAATCTATAATAGCAGATTGATTTTTTCACATACCTGATTGTTGTCTGGTGGAAAACCTTGTGAGACGTCTTCAGATTCTGAAACTAGAGAACAGACTGGAAAAACTGGACTAGGAAGGTTTTTTCATGCAGCGATGCAACACTTCCTCATCTTTCCTCTGATAACCTCCATTCAGTTTCCCGTCATGCCATAAAACTGTAAATGATTGATAGTATGGGTGTGATGTGGATTCAGGATGTTGTCCCTGTAATCTAGTTTTTATATGTGATCTTTGATCAAGTAGTTTTAATCAAGTGTGATCTTATACATTTTTGTGCTCTACGTTTGATATAAAAACCTGTTTTGTACATGACATACATAACAAATACCCTCAAACCACAGAGGGTTAAATCTCTAAATGTTGTTCCAGGTAAAACTTGAAGACACCTTTTGAAATCAGACATATTAAGACATCAGCAGGATCAATCAACATTTCATAACTGAAAGCAGTGTTGTACCATTAAAATATCATTTTAAATAGCTTCTTTCTATAGTTTGATTTTCTCAATGTAATCAAAAATGTGAATCAAATGTTGAAGTTTCTGGTTGAGGTATCTGCCTTCTTTTGTGTTTCTAGATAATGTACTTACTTTTAATAACAGGATTTCCAGTGAACACACTGAACTCGTTTTCCTGCAGTTTTTAGGGCTTGTTGACTCGTCCAAGTTCCAGTAAAATGACATCAAATTGTCCGACTTTATGAGATACAATTAAAAAAGAAAACCAGGTCACCCAGGTTTATATTTTTATTGTGTTGAAAGTTTGTGAAAGAGTGCACTTCATATCTGAAGTGTGTGTGGGCCATGCATGGTGCCCAGGGGCATGCCCACATCATTAATGAAGTTCACAGTGGTCGGAGGCCACAGGAGGCACGTCTTCAAATAAATATATGTAGAGTCCCCTGAATAAATAAAGAGCCAACTTTTAGTTTAGCCTTGTCTCTGAGAATGTAGCAACGTTAGTCAGGAGTCCATGAGACCGATGGGAGATTCAGCTAAAAGGTCCAAGTGTGAATGAAAACCTGTGATTTCAGGTGACACAACAATCCAGAGAATAACAGCAGCACTGCTGGAAGTCACTGTCGTCTTTATTAGAATAAAGATTCACCTTATTCTATAATAAATTAAAAGTGTTTCAATCCAAAATGAGATATTAAGTAATCCTGATGTATTAAATCAATAAACAAAGGTAGATAATAATCAACCAGATTTATAGCATTTTGGAATCACATCTCATTTCAGTAACACAAAAAGTATGTCACGAGTAATAGATTACAGGGAAACATTTCCCCTCAACAAGGCTACATTAAATTACTAGAAAATATCATTTAAAACCACATGATGCAACTTAAACACAACAATCCAGAAACACAATCATAAAGGAACACTGTCAGAGGAAGAGACAACCTCATGTTTGTGTGGAGCAAACATTTTCAACATGTTGAACATTATTTGCTTTGCATAAACAGAATATCTGACATTTCAGAGCCTGCAGTGTTTTCCTTTCCTTTCCTTCACATCTTCCTCTCTAGCAGGCGATGATGTGAAAATACAGTTAAATATGACTGTGACTTAAAGTGATCATCCCTGTTAAGTCACTGTCTATCACTGAATGAGGTGAGATCAGTCTGAAATCTTGCAGGGACTAAAGGAACAAAGTGATTTGGGATCGATGGGATCTAATCCTAACCCTTCTACAGACTTGATTACAAGATGAGGTCATTTTGTAATTGTTTCCATTCATTTTTAATGGAGAATTCTACAACGCTGTAACCTGTATGAAGAGCTTTTACATTAACTACAGATCAAATCAACCCAAACTGACATTTTCAAGATTAGCACACTATCAAAAAAAATCAGCACTTTTCAACCTGGAGCCGTGGATGTTAAGTATGTTCAACCTTTACAGATAGAAACTGCTGCTCAGTAGTGATGATGTCACCAAATATCGACGTGATACATTTTAAAGGTGCAAAGAGTTGAGTCCAAACATCAGCACATAATAAATACTTTGACTCCGGAAAACTGATAGATATGAAAAAAGAAGAAAGAGAGAGGATTGTCTCGTCATTGTGCAAATGTCAGCCTCAAAGAAGCCTTCGTCTTGATCACTCGTCTTCCTCAGTTGGCTCGTCTTAGTTCCTCATCTGGGCTCCTTGGTTCTGAGAACTCTCTGGTCAAACATGGGAAGATGTAGGATTTGTTTTGACACTACTGGCATGAAACAGGACCGCAGACACACTGAACAGTGATATTCATATTAAAATGGAACATGTGTCTCCCAGGTTCCCGGTCCTGAAGTCGATCCTCTATTCCTCATGTGAAAGCAGAGCAGCATCAGAGCGGCGGCCTCTGCTCCAGCGGCAGACTGTCCACCAGGCACTTCAGCTGCTCTTCTCCCAGCTTGATCTTGTCCTCTAGTTTGCGTTGCTCGATTATGAGGGCCGACTTCATCTTAACAAAGTGGCGGTAGTCATCCAGGCTCTCTGCGTCCAGGTGGGCTTCCATGATGCTGGACACCAATCGCTCACGACGGTCCAGGTTCTCCTTGAGCTCCTTGGCATCCTCGTGCTGCCGCATCAGCAGCTTGCGCTTTTCTGTCAGGGTTTGCTGATGAAAGATGGATATGAGTAATTATTCAGTAGCTCAAGTGGACATTAATGCTTTATCTAAAGATGCCAGATTTCCCCTTGTCTTCATGTGTTACCTTCTCTTCTGGCGGGGCTTCTTCCTCTAGGCTGTTGAGAGCGTTCTCCACCCGGGCCAGACGCCCCGACAGCGACAGCAGCAGACTCACCACCTTGTCCAGGTCGCCCACAAACATGCGGAACTTGTCGAGCTGGTTGGGCTGACAGAGCCGCTGCACAGTGGCCTCCACCTCGCGGCCCAGTGCCTCGTTGTCCTCCATGTCCTCCTGCAGGCTGTGCCGGGCCTCCCGCAGCACCTGCAGCTTCCCCGCCAGGCTGGAGATGAGCTCTTGCTGGTATGCATGGAAAAAAATGGAGCAAAACACAAAAAGAGCATTAAAAGAAGAAGGGAGAACATCTTCCGCTTACAGCTGTATCACATGCTGTCTGTCTCGGTGGTGCAGTTTTACCTTTTTACTAGCGAGATCGATGTCCAGCTCATCCTCAGAGTCCTGCTCCTCCAGCTCCTCCTGCATGTCCTTCATCTTGATAAGGAGCTCAGCTTTGGGGGCTGATGTGTTGTAGTAGGAGGAGCTGGGGACCAGGGATGCTGCTGCTGACATGGAAACCTCCTCCTCCTCCCTCCTGCCACAGACACACACACACAGATCAACACACATGAATTCATCCTGTAACACAAGCTGTGAAATCAGGTCATCATGTTGCATTATTGTGCTCAAATTCTTTACTGAAAAATGATGTTTCTCCTTTCATTTAAGATCCCACACAGAGATGTATTTATAATGGCATTTGCAATAAATAAAAACATGAACATATAGACTATAAGTTAACATTCATGTAGTTTTGATTGAGGTGATAACTGTAATTACACATTTGTCCACCAGAGGGAGACAGAGTGAGGGTTGAATGGAAGCTCACTCTTTTCTGGACTGTTAATAAAAGTTTGTTTTTTCATTCTATATATTAGTTCAAACTGTTTGTTTTTCCTATTTTCATTCTTAATAAGTTAAATATTTAACTGATTCCTGAGAGAAAGCTTAAAAATGTAGTGCATCATTAAAACTTTACATCACATGATACATTCCAGTGTAACTGAATGAACCTGGGGGTCAGAGGTCAAAGTCACCTCATGAAGAGCTAGCAGGTCTGGTGGCATGTTTCAGGAGACAGCAGCTGAACTCATCCTCCTCTGGATCAGCTATAATGGTTCTCATTAGACTGAATCAATCCTTCACATCCGTTTAGCTCACCTAACCCCAAAACATCTGGTAGAAATCTGTTCAGTAGTTTTAGTAGTAAAAATTCCCTGGTCCTTATTTTAAATCTGAATAATGTGTTAATAAAATTGTTCTAAAATCTCTCACCTGTCCATGCTTCTGGTGGAGGAGGTGGGCAGCCTGGAGATGGAGGAGGCCCTCTTGCGCTGGAGGGCCCCTTCTAGGATCTGCTCCTCCGTGGCAAAAAGTCCTTCCATGAGGTCCATGGTGGTCATCCTGCCACTCTGGTCCAAGATGTCCACCAGGGACTTGTCTTTTCCCATGATGTCTCTGGCCAGCTCCTCTCTCTTGGCGTCCTCCTCGGTGTGCAGAGCCCTCACCAAGTTCAGCTCAGGGACCGACTCCTGGTCCCGATTGGCCTGGCCGATGCTGAGCAGGGACGAGGCTGGAGGGGAGGAGATGCGGGGCTCTGAGACACTGCAGGTCTCCCAGCACTGAGAGGTCCTGCTCTCTGCCTCCCAGCTGCTCTCCATGTGGACGATCCTCACGGGGACTTTCCTCACAGGACTGTTCACATCCATCTCTGCTGGGAGATTCAAACCATTTTCTGACCTGGACAGGGGAGAGATTGAAATATCAAAGCCTGAAATTATTCATCTAAAGCTTGTCTGTGTGTGTGTGTGTGTATATATATATGTATATATATATATATATATATATGTGTGGAGTGATATGATAACAACATCCTGACATTTCATAGATTAACCTTGATCTGACTTCTGATTATTAATTGAAGGATTTTTTTAAAATAAGTCAATGAATTTTGGCGGATGGATTCTGTAATTATCTACTCAGTTAACTGTGTAGATAATTACTGTGTATTACTGTGTTACTGTGTGTTACTGTGTTAACTGTGTAGATAACTGCCATGTGGCTTTAATAAGATTCTGATCCTTCTCTCTGAGGACAAACATCAGTATTTTCACTTAACTTCCTCAGTTGACTTTATTTTTGTCCCATTTGAGGGTAATAACATATTAGTCTGATGTATAAGATAATCATTAATGTGTCACTCTTGTTGAACTTGTTTACCTGAGGTTGTAATTAAAAGCCTCCTCTGAACAGAACCAGGAGCTGTGAGGAGGCCTGAGACACTAAGCAGCTTACCCAAGCGGTGAGTCATGATGCACGAACACAGCCGGCGGTTTGTCAGTCAGTCTCAGCGGTGAAAACTGCGGTGAGGGAGAACGTGCTCGATCTGCTTGATGAGACAAAGTCCGGGATGAGAATGGGGATGAAGAGGCAGGTCGTTCCTTCTCCTCCTCGTTTTCTACACCTCCTCTGCTCATGTCTGCTCCGGACATGCTGCTGAGGGGTGGGGAGCCGGCTGCAGGGCCGGCAGAGGAGTTCAGGGCAGCTGTAGTGTCAGAGCTGGGGCTGGACAGAGGCTGGTCTGCCAGGGCGCCAGAGAGGAATTCCTGGGAGGAGGAGGAAGTGGTTTCTGGGCCTAAATGGGACTTGGGCTGTGGCAGGAGGCTCTTGGTTTGTGGAAGCTGGGACGGGTACTGGGAGCCAGGGTTGGGACTGAGGCTACGAGGGCCCAGGGAGTGTGTGTTGGGGGAGGGATTGGTCCTGTGGTCAGTGAGGCCTGGGACCAGGCCCTCGTTCCTGGGGACTGACTCTGGGCTGTGGTCGGACTGGTACTGCAGTCTGCTCCCAGTTTGTTCTCTAGAGGTCATATAAAGACAAACATCATCACCAACAATAATACATTGATTCTAACTATATTTGTGTCTCTATATTAGATGGAGTTTCAATAAAGGAACATAGATTTTCATTCTGCAAGTCTGACATGTAAGTTCAGATGTAATAAAGCTGGTTAAAATATGTTCAAGAGCAAATTCATGAGTCAGTCGTGGAAAACAAGGATAATGTTTAACTTCACAAGGTGAAAGAAGAAACGTCTAAAATAAGTGTAAGGTTTGGTACATTTCTCATTCAATATTACATTTCATGGAAGGTATTTATGTCCCTCCTTCAACAGAAACAGCAGATGTGGATTAATTTCACCATTTAGCTGAGAAAGTGATCATGTATGTAACAGATAAGTGTTGGTAAAGGTCAGTGAATGTGTCCAGGAGACACTGTTCAACACAACATGAGCTCCAACAAACCGTGATAAGGCTATAAAGAGATCTAGTATGACAGAAAATGATATTTTCCTTTCAGGCCAGGAAACCTGACACAGGTTCTCTCTTTGCTCTGAAATCTCACCTCTCTTATACATTCCACGTTTATGTGATACTTGGGAAGCTTTTCCTTTTGGAAGATGTTCCAGAGCATTTGACAGGTCAGAGTGTGGAGTTAGGTGTTCTACGAGACACTTGGGAAAGTGCAGTGATCAGCTGTTTGACCGGTCTATGACTTGGCAAACCTTGTGCCATCCTGCTCCCCTTCAGGTGGTTGGATATTTAATACAAGTCATGTTGCCACACAAAGCACTGAGAACATTTAGTCCCAGGAACGACTCTCACAAAGGTTCAGCCTGTATTTCCTTTACAGTCTGATGTTCTTTATTGCATCTTTGTTAGTGTGTTCAAATCTTTGGGCTAAGCAGATTTCCCTGTTTTCCCTCATTGTTGTCTCCTTGATTATCTAACTGTCTTCTGTTTTAGATGTACAAACATTGTAAACCTCAGTCTCACCTGGTGGTGTAGCTGCTCTGCTGGCTATGAGGATCTCTCCATGGTGAAGCAATATTCTGCAAAAGAAAGGTAAAGGGCCTCTTAGCCATTATTAACTCTTGTTAAGTTGATCTTAGTTGATACCTTTAGTTTCAGTCATTACTAATCCTGATGTTGGAATAAATAATGTCACATAGGAACCCATAAAGACTGAGTAGGTTGTGGATACAACGTTCTTTAAATCTTTAGTTGTAAAAAACAATAGATTCTGTGCTTCTCACCTGCGTATAGAAATCTGCAGAAGGAGATGATCGGGATCTCTCATGGATGCACACAGCCTTCTCCTCAGTGTCTGCATCCAAGATGTTCTCTGCTGAGTGATACCTCCCTTGCGTCCTGGCCTCTGATGGTTTCTTCTGTTTGCTCCATGTGGCCTGGTACTCAGCGAAGGTGCCAAGCCTCTGCTGCTCTAGCAACACCTCCTTATGTCCAGGCATGAGGTGGTCAGAGTCTGTGGGAAGCTGAGCCTCCTCAAGCTCTCCAGTAGGCACCCTTTCATTGGTTTTGCTTGTATCACCGAGGTCTGCGTTTACATTTGTTCCCTGGTTTGACTTCAGCACAGGCCTGGAAAATGCTGGTTTGGCCTCAAAGAACTTCCTCCGCTCCACGAGAGACCCTGTTTGAGATTCTCCCTCCACTCCCACTTTATCAATCTTGTCAGGTTCTGAGAAGGAGTGCATCCTCTTGGCCAGGGAGAAGCGCTTACGTCCTCTAATGCGTCCATTGCAGGTTTTAACTGCAGGTGCTTCTGGCACAAGAGGTTCAAGGTCTCGTCTTTGGAAGGAGGTAGCCTGGAGGACCCTGGCCTGCGCCTCCTTCAGGTGATCCTTGTAGGTGTTGGAGAAAGAGACACCAGAAGATGTAGAAGCCTTTGTAGATCTCCACTCCTCCGTCTCCTCATCCTCTGCATCGCATGTCAGCGTCGCAGCACTGCGGCTCTTTTGCAGTTGGGCTCGTTTCTGCTGGATCTCATTGCGGAGGGTGGTGGCATAACGGTCGCTACGACGATTTGATTTTCCACTGCTGGTGGCCGTGATGTTACTTCCATCCTGGGTGGACATGACAGACGTGGTCATAGCTGCTGATTGCCTTTCAGTTAAAGTCTTACTCTCTTTGGCCAGGGAGTGGAGAAGTGGGGTTTTCAGGGGGGATATTCGATGATCTTCTTGAGGCACCCATGGGTCTTGGTGTCTTAAGAGACTGACCTTATGATCATTGTTCTGATGTGCTGGAAAACATCTTTTTATGTCGTTAGAGTGTCCTTCACATCTCTTTGCTGCATCTTCTGGGCTGCGGTTCCGGACAGACGGTTCAGAGGTTTGATGGTCATAATGTAGATCATTTCCCTGATGACAATGGCCATTGTGCTCCTTATTGTCACTGTAAGGCATATGGAACTGAGGTAGGGAATACTTTGCCTTCGTGTTTGTCTTCACGGAACTTTGGAAGCCTGGTTCATTGCTGTTTGCCCAATGAAGTTTCTCTGTTTCCCTCCTCCGTCCCTCTACTTTGCTGTGCCTAGCTTGAAGCTCTATGGTCTCAACTGAATGCATGTTTGCTAGCCCATAATATCTGTTTTGCCCCCTATTCTCTGGGATTGGGTTTGTGGCAGAACTTGACATGGACGCTGTGGAGTGTCGGACCTGCTTGCGGCTGAAGGCATTTATGGGCAGATCCTGGAGGCTGCGATAGTAGCTTCCTACACTTTGAATCTTGGTGGGATGAGCTGCCCTTGTCTGCAGGTAGAGCGGGCTTTCGTCACTATATTGCCTCTGATGGGCAGGTGGCTGCGTGTAATGAGACTGTCTGACATCAATGCTGGACAAGGAGAAAAGTTTGTTGGGGTGCAGCTGGTTCTGGTTGTGGTCGGCTGTCAAGCTGGGATGGTGGAAGTCTTTGGTGGGCAGGGGGTTGAAGCTATGTCTGGTCTCTGTAGTCTTCTCCTGTTGAGATCTGAAGCCGTTCTGATCGCTGTTTTCTGTCAGCGTTTCATTTGATCTGCCTTTGCTCTTTGCTGAACCACTTGGCCCTTCAGGGTAAGGGAAAACCTTTGTAATGGCAAAACTGTCACTGCGCAGGGGGGTGGGTGGAGGCGGAGGAGACTGGGACCTCTTTGTCTCTGGTACCTGCCACACTGGGCCAATGCTGGGTCTCCCTGCAAGTGATGCACGACAGGCAGGCTGCTCCTCCGGCATTGACCCCTCCAAGCCTCCATTCCTCAGTGTAGGCTGCAGGTATCTGGGCCACTCTGCCTGCTGGGGCCCTTCACTTTGAAGGCCCTTAAAGAAAATGTTTTCAGCGCTGGTGCCCCTCCTACCAGACATACTAGAGTCCTGAACAGGAGGGCTAGCACCGCTAGAGAAACAGCTCAACCCTGAGTCTCTTTTGCTTCCTGGTCGACAGAGTGGCTCAGTGCTGCTGGTGTATTTGGTTGGTGACAGACGACCTGGTGGATATGGATGAGAGGGACGCTCCAGTCTTTCCATGTTGTTCACTGAGCACAACTCGCTGCTTAGCTGACGCTGGGAGTCCTGGTCCCCTCGAGCAAATGAATCTTTAGGTCTGGTGTGAAACATCAGAAACATTTAATTAATAATACCAACATTTCTACTTTATGCATGACAAATGATGAGGTCACCGTCTGATCAGGCTTGTGGCAAATGAATGAATACATTATTATATTAACACCTGTAGTATATCAATCATAACGTATTTTACAGAGAAAAGGACAGAGGATCTAAAAGGCTCACTTTGCTTCATTTTTTGGCTGCCAGACGGGTGACAGAGTGTCCTCCCTCTTGGGGGACTCTGACTCCTCTTCTGTCAGCTTGGAGGAGTGCCAGGAATGGGGCCGAGAACCAGGATCATTCTTCCTGCAACAACACACTTTAGATCCAAATGCACTACTAAAAAGTATTGGCCATTGTCTGCAATATCAAATGTGACTTTATTATTCATGCCCTCTTGACACATTAAGTGTCTTGAGTTTGGATGGGTTGGATCTCTACACAATAGAATCTTTTAAATTCTATTACAGGATTGGTATTTGGTTTGTTGTCCAATATGTACCATCAAAAGTTCAGCAGAAGGACTCTTAACTATGTGTGTATCGGGATCTATTAAATATATTATAAGTGCAAATTAAATTCATTTCTGGTGTTTCCCTCATTTCAAAATATAAACGGTGCTTTTTTGCACAATCCCTTTTGATCATATGTCACACATACCCCTGCCTGAAGCGGTGCTTCCTGGAGAGCATGTTGATGACAACAGAACATACATAAAACATTATAAACTGATGACATGTAAACAGAGCCTAGAATCAGGTGAACATCGCTGTACTGAACACAACTTTAAGAAAAAATTAACTAATGCAACTAAACAATATTTGGTTTAGACAACAAAACACTTCAGGGAATTCACCGCGCAAAATACTACAAAGTAACACAAAGTAACACAAAGTAACACAAAGCACTACAAACTAGGAGCTAACACAGCGGGATGAGGCTGGCTGATGGTACCTCATAGAGCTTCGTAAAATCTTGGTGAGGAAGCTCCTCGCCACATGCACCTCAGTTTCTGATGGCATTGTGTGTGGCGATACAACATCAACCATTTTAGCCCTGATGATGAGTGGCAAGTAAAGAAGGAGGAAGAGGAGGAGGAGGAGGAGGACATGTCGGAATCAAACGTTAACAAAAGAGAAGACAAGACACCGAGTTACATGTGTTCTAAGTGTGTGTGTAGAAAAAGCCATTGTGTGTGTTCACAACAGGAGAGCAGATCTATCCCAGCCATGGCCCCACAGAGCCTGGATGCTGGACAGCTTTGAGACGGAGCCACAGGTTGAACCCCCACCACCAATCTTCAACTTTTACCAGCTTAAATGAGGACTTTGGGAAATAAGTGATCAACGGATGAAAAACTAGATTGTGGCAGATGAATATTTTAAAATAGTGTCTGTTAGAATTTCAGGCTGATATTAGAGAAACTGTTTTGTTCATGTTTAAATGTCAGAGTGAAGTGAAATATCTCAGCCAACCTTCACTTCTCTTTCCCTGCCAGGTCATGATGGAGACGCTGCATTCTTTCAGTAAAGGAATGCAGGGAGGCGAGACCCTCGCTTCTACTGGGACATTAATCTTCGGCATCTCCCAGGTGTGCTGGAGGGTCCCAGCCTCTGCAGCAGGCCTTCAGTCTGACTGTCAACCATCGGACTCCCATTCTACTGTCGCTGATCTGTTTTACAACTGTTTAACCCTCAGGGGTGGGTTAAAAGTCTAAAGTCCATAATCACAATAAACCACAGAACTTCTCATGCAGATCCCCACATGGACATGTTTGACTATTTAGAGCAGTACAGCAGTATCGTCATTAATGAATGCAGTGATTGTTGAAGAGTCCATAAATCAAACAAAGGAGAACCAAGGAGTAACTACAGCTGGGATGTGTCGGTCAGGAGGAGGAGAGAGAATGAGGAGAAGCTTTGATTCATAGTCTGGACACAGTTTATCAGTATAACTGTGATATTTGATATATTTTGAAAGCATTAACAAAAGGCTTTTTTCGCAGGTTCAGCTGAAATAGTCCTAATTTCCATGAAGATACCTGAGAACCGTTCTATTAATTTCCAGTTCCATATCATCTAAGAAATGATGGGAGATATGATGTTTCTTTCCCTCCATATAAACCAAAGCACAGTATCTACAAGTTCTTCTTCTTCTGCATATTCCAAACAAAATGAAGGAACTACTACAGCTATGAACTACAAGACGTGGAGATCAGAGTTTAAACACCTGATCTATAAAACCGTCCCTCCCTCTGCTCAGTGTGACACACAACGTGAGAGTTGTGTTGCCTCTAAACAAACTGCTGCACAATAGAGATGCAAATGTCTCTTTTATTTAAGTGCTGAAGGTCTATTGTCAGAGGATACAGCTGGTCTGTCACAGATATTCCACAAAGGAGGAGACGCCACTGTTCTCTGCCAGGATATACGACCCAAACTAAGGCGAGTTCATTCAAGAGCCTGAAACTGAAACACAGCTCACAGCTGTCATCGAGAGGATTCATAAGAAGAGACAGAAATAAGATCATAGAAAGAAAGAAAAACTGCGCTCAAATCCTGAATTCCAATTAAACAACAGGTGTCTGAGAAAAACAAATAAAAAGTGAATTCTCCATTTTATCAGGGTAAGAATGAAAACATTTAATAAAAGCAGTGAAACGATCTGCAGTGAGAATATTTGTACTGTAAAACTGTAAATACATGACAGACTGTGACTCTTCATGATTTGCAGTGAAATGAAGCAACACGATAAACATGGTAACTTACCAACTACCTCAAATAGTTTAAGTGTTTCCACTTTTCCACAGCTGACTCCCTCGAAAAGAAATAAACTCCCAGCAGTTGGACAATCTGAGAAGCCCTCCTCCAGTGTGAACACACTCACAGACACACTACCTTGTGCTGTGGAGGAGATTTCCTCTGGGATTATAAAGGGGGATTTGAGACGAGAGGGAGGAGTCATTGTCCTGCCTGGCGTCCTGCTGAAGTCTAGTGTTTGAACTGCAAGTGGCAGAGCTGCAGGGGCTCCTGGGAAAGTAGAACCAGATCCCAGTTTATCCCAAATTAGAGAGATTCAGGTCAAAAATGTAACTTAAGATGTATGGTTCCAAAAACAGAAGACAAGGCAGCAGCATCAGCAGCACTCAGTCATTCAAACCAGACGGATCTGGAAACAGATTCCAGTAGAACTACAACAAAAGCTTCTAATAAATAGAAATATCATAATAACACAACTTTCAGTTAACTTTGAATCTGAAAACAATTATCCCAAAATATCCCCATATATATATATATATATATATATATATATATATAAAATAAAATAGTGTAGGCAAATTTTAACAATAAATTTTGACAGTGAGAAAGAACCTTTCATTTACTAAATGATTGCTGAGTCATCACTTCTATGCTTTACGTTCAAGCATGCAAGAAATTAATTTTCATATGTTTGGATTTTTTAGTGACTAATAGTTTAGACTCTGGGTCGATGCCAGTGTTAACTTGTTGTATCCAGAAAAGGGTTAATCCCTGCTCTAATACAATGAAAAGAAAACTAAAACCAAATATAGGATATTAATGTTGTAACATTTTAACCTAGATATTTGTAACCTAGATATTTGTAACCTAGATATTTGTAACCTCTATCTAAATAGCTTACTGGGATATAGCGTGATTTGAAACTTGGCTCTGAACCAGTGCTAGTTTCGGTATCTGATACTTCTGTACATTCAGCCTCTTCTCTGTACTTCACAGCCATGTTTTCTGTTGAACATCTACTTCAGTGTCCTTGTCAGCACAGACAGGAATGTTTGGCCTGGGTCTGCCCCACGTCTGAAAGATACCAGCCAATGTCAGCCTGAGGGGGAGGAGGGAGACCGAGAGAGAGACGACTCCACCACGAGGAAACTCCTCCACTGTGGAGGAGAAGCTGCACACAAATAATGTCTGTTTGATGAACCGGTCACACTGTACAAGTACGGTGATTCTAAAACCACCAAAATGTTAGAAATCTGGTTCAGACACTTAACAAATGAGTCATTTAAGCATCAGGCAGTAAATCACTTATCATGGGTACAAACTGTGACTTTTTCTGCACAGAGTGTCCGAAAAGTGTGTCTGCAATGAAATATGAACATTTGGTATTTATTTCACTGTAACCTGTAAACTTATCACCATCACAGGTTTTACTACATGATTCATATCCAGCTTGTTCATTGGATCACTTTAGTTACTGACGCAGAAACATCTTGAAACTTTTAACCCTTGAGATGTTTATTTCTCACACTATTGCATCGCTCTGAAGGCATCGTCTTTCTCTCCATCACTCCCTGATCTTTGGGTTTTCAGCTGCTATCAGACAGCTCGCTGTGACACATCTTGCTGATTCACCAGCGAGCCGTGGGGCCGATCTCGCCCTGCTGAGCTCCAAACACAACAACACAATAGAAGTGCAAGAGTCATCACAGCTGGGCTTATGGATGTGTCACTGCCTGCACCAGCCACGAAACAATACAAGCAAAGGCAGAATAAAATGTACTGGATGAACAAGTACAACGTTTGACACAATGCAAACCTGAAGATGAGCAGCAGCTGAAACACGTGTCATGACTTTTTACTCCAAAACAACAGAATAAATATCTAAACTATGTTTGTTCTTTCTTTGTCCGATCTGACCCTTTAATTAACTTTAGGTATACTTCCATACCGGTCATCCCATGACATCACCATGAGGATATTCTGCTTCCAGATGCCTTATATGTTCAAACATGAAGTATTTTCAGCAAACTGACTGATATAAAAGAGAACGTGTTGCTGATGGACACAGAAAATGTTTCATATCTTTAGTCAATGATAAAATGAGACAACAGGTTTCAGACACACTGACATCTCTGTTGAATCACTTTAACTTCAGTTTACCTGTTCTAATGTTGTCATCCATCCTTTTAAGTCCTTAAGAAATTAAAAGAACTCAGACAATGAATTTCCCCATCATGCAGTTGGTCAGGTTTTCTTCATAAATGCATCTGATTCCCAACCTTTTATGTGTCATCGGATGAAGAAAACCTGCCGTTATCTCAAACTCACTCTCAGCTTCCTGATCTAATCTGCCAGGAAAGCAAATGATTGAATCAGATGACAATAAGTAAAAGGATGAAAGAAAAAAAGAGCCAGAGATGGAAGGAAAGAGGAAATACCTCAGAGTGAAAATCTTCTCTTCACCTTCTGAAATCCAAACATGTCCAGAGAGAAGAGAGAACACAGACCGGAGAAGCTCTGTGTGCTGAAAGCCCCTGGAAACAAAGGGCTCTACTGATACGGCCTAAGCAGTGTCAGCTCACCTTGGCAACATGGACCATACCACTCCTCCTGCAAACGGGGGAGGACGATGACCTGAAGCAGCTGAAACTGATTGAAACTGAAGGATCCCTCACAGCCAGTTTTTAAACTTCCTCTATCAACACAAGCCGGTTTGCTCTCTGAAGCTGTTCAGGTGGAGTTTGTCCTCAGCAGAGGCCGGTTTTTGAAACACGCCGAGGGTCAACCTTTCCCTCCTGATGACTCCAGCCTGTGCAAAGCTGAGCCCACGCCGCTGGCTTTGCAGCTAGTAATTGGATTCAGACTTTAAGACCCTGATTTACCAGTGAGTATGTAAATCTGACAGGACATGTAGTATAGAGTTTAGAAAACAACAGGGATGATCCATCGTTTGTTTCTACGGGTCAATGTGCTGATTGATCCTTTTGGGTTGTTTGATGCTGATGTAATTGTGATGTTACATCATGTTTAATTTGAATTTTACAGAGAAATCTGTAATTCATTCAAGGAGATGTGAGTTTATTTTGTCTGACAAACAGGCTAAAACACAAAGATAAATAGATTACAGGAAAAAAGATATATTAGGATAAATAACTTAAATGATTATAGATTATAGATGATGGTTTATTAAATCAAGAAAACATAATAATCTGAAGGATGAACTGGGCTAAAGGTCGACCCTCCTCTCCTCTCCTCTCCTCTCCTCTCCTCTCCTCTCCTCTCCTCTCCTTGTTATCTGCCCTAACCCTAACCCCACTGCCCCACAATGCCTGCTTCTGTTTCAGTCTGAGGGGCAAACAGGCAGGGAGGCCCGTTAGTAAGGCTCTGAGGTGGGTCTGCCTCGGATGAAACAAGAGGAGATGTAGGATTTGATCACATGACTTCACACTTTAACAGAACGAAGCAGTGAATTAATCACAAGTCTGGTCAGATCCACTTATTCTTTCATCAGAAAGTGAGTTGATGAAGAAAGCAGGTGTGATAATGTGACGAGCTGTGAGCCTGTCTCTGCTGGTCGTCATGGTGATCAGCTCAGCTGGTGTTGTTTCACAGCTACAGTATAAACTGATGACAGTCAACCAGCCTGTCTCTCTAGATTTACTTGGTGTGTTTCTCCCCTCCTTTGTCCAACTTTGAGCCAGGTTGTGACAATAAGAACATTTTTTATCTGCTGTAATTGTACCTTCGGACCACCAGGGTCAAGGTCTTATGGGAGCTCTTCACCAGAGAGATGGCCTCCAGACGGGAGCCACTGAGGGGGACGGTGTTCACCCTCACCATTACATCACCGGCCTGGAGACAGACTGCTGCCGCCATGCTGCCCTCCTCCACCTGCACACACACAGACACACACTTTTGGAGGTGTTTGGCTGTAATGGCCTCCTTCTCTGAGTATAATGACACTAGATGACACTTCACTGGTGCTCAAATACAAAAATACATTTGTAAAACTGAACAGCTGCAGTCTTAACCCATCTAATTTAGATAATCCACAGCCCTTCTTCCTGTATCACCTCATAGGTTCATGGAAACGCCAACTCAAGTTGGAATAAACAGTGAAAATATTGTTACACAACATGTCAGCCATCCTCTGAGGTGGACGTGTCGTGATCCAGGAGCACCTGAGGTATCTGAGGCAACCTGAGTGCTCTTATTAAAAATTCAATCCTGCAGCGCCTGTAACCTGAGGGAGCTGATGGTGCACAGCTCCATGTGAGACCAAGTTCACACAAACACCAACAGCAGATGGAAAAGCCCTGGAGTCTGTTTATTACATACAGACCTTACAGTACAAACCTTAAATAATCCTAGAGATCAGCAGGTGAGACGGGTTCTATCCTGAAGACCGTCTGTGTTTATCAGTCACTCCATTAAAAGATGTATGATAATGTTGTAAGATGTCACATCAGTGTTGTCCAGCTTCAGAGAATAGATGGTATTTTTAGTGAGAGGTGGGAATCTATGCACTTCTAGATTTACTGTGATTCTGAATGAAGTTTTCTATGTGACTGTTAACAACAGAATAACTTTGGTCCAATCCAGAATAACCCGTCACCTTTGTGATGACCAGAGGCTCTCGGTGCTCAGAGCCCCCCCTCAGGGTGAAGCCCCAGGGTGCTTTGCCTCGGAGCAGCACCTCCACCAGCTCTGCGTCCTCCTCCCGTGTCCCTCCCTGTTCTGTTCCTCTCCACACCTTCGTCTCCCTCCACCACTTCATCCTTCCTGCTGAAGCTCTCAGGTCGTCTCTGTATTCCACGGCAGCCATGATGCCTCCGGTTCATTTGGCTCCATCAGCATCAGTGACCACTGGAAGGACGAGCAGTGATACTTTACAGCACACAGGTGATACAGCAGGAGGGCTGGATGCCATGAAAAGGATGTGTTTAGCCTTTTTACAACTTAGCTGAACTTCAACTTTAACATGAACACTTTTACTATTCATGACAAACAAATAGGAATATTTACTTCCTCTTCATTTAATATGACTTTAACCTGAATATTTTAATATTCTGGACAGATAGTTGCACAAATCAAGGAATTTGAACATCACTCTTTAAATTTTCTTTGACATTTTTTGGATTATTAGATTCTATAAATGACTGTTATCTATAAAAACACCTGGTGACTGTAAATGATTTGAATATTTTGTGGCATCCTGCTGCAGAATTGGGAAACGTGCAGGAAATAACCCGTAATATTTTATGACTAAGTTAACAAACAGCTTTTACAAATCAAACAACACGAGAACTAAAACACCATTGACTTATATTAATATTGATTTAAAAATCTTTGACTTACATGGAAATGCTTCACCAAAGCTCCAAACAATCACAGAAAAGTCAAAGATGTTTGTCAGAGTGAAATTCCAACCCGTTCTGCCCTGTTCGGAACTACAGACCAGGTCTGACCCTGTTTCAGACCTGCTTCTACCGTCTGACACCACCTGTCATCTTATCCTCACCTTGTTTCCTCGAGTCCATCAGGGATGATGTCATCACGCCCCCTAGTGGCAACGTGCTATATAAATAAATCTTTATGAAACTAAATGACAGACATCTCTGTTGTATCCAGAGACACTTTGTGTTGTTTGTTCTTCTGATGGACCCTCCTGTGTTTTAAAGGCTCAGTTCTGACCCTCTGCTGCAGAGCAGCGGCCATCTTGGTGTCTCCTGCCTCATAGTGTACAACCCTGTGTCACTTTGTGTTTGTGTGCCTGATACATGATCACAATAAGTTCACTTTTGCTTCAACTGACATTTTCAAAAGTGTTGAATGTTCATCTGGAGATCATGACTCATCTCTTGATCTTAAGATACTGTAAAGTTTTATTTCATTGTGTTCATATTGATGACCTGTGATCTAATGCTCCCCTTTTTTATACATGACATGTTATATTACATCTGTTCTCAGGGGATTATGACTGTTTGTATTGTGGCAGAACAAACAGAGGTCTTGACTCTTCTTGTGTTTTGTGTTATTTGCAGAGTGGTTGTGTATTTGCCAGAGTTGTGTGTGTTTGTAGCACGTTTTCTAACATGGTGTAAAACTTGCAGATCAGTTCACATCTGATCTGTTGAAATGTTGACAGGACTGTGTTTGACTAAGCATCAAACCAACAAACTTCCAGCCCCTGAAACAGAGAGATAATTGGTTTGAGATGACGCCTCTCACTCCACCCATCCGTTCCATGACGTGTGGGACAAGAATGCAGAAGCTACAAGTTATTAATCAAGTATCGTCTGTCTTCTCACAGAAGCTCCAGGTGTTGACGGCCAACAAGTTCATGTAAGTACAGCTTTCTTGGATGTTGCATTTGGAACCCAAATAAAACTGCTCAAGTGCATTTAAAATAAGTTAATTCATTTGCATGTTTTCCATTGAGTCGGTGACAGTTTTTGTCTTTTGTTTAAATTTTGTTGATAAAAAAAATTGTTTTTCTTAGAAGTGAAGTTAGCTCAACATAAAAAATGTTGACCTCCTGTTAAAGATTGTCAGATTATGTAATAAAGTTTGCATTAGATAAACATGATCTTTTCTAAAATAGCTTCAATAATGAACTAACTTACTGGTTTATTTGTCTCTAAGTTTTGCGATATAACCTGCTTTTGTTGTTCTTAATAGTGTCATCTGTCATGCCAGTAATGTCCAAGTCAAACTGGTTTAGCTGAAATGTAAATGGACACCTCCCTGTTTTCTTTCATTTAGTGTTTTCATTAAAGTCATCGAGCCAAAGAAAAACAGTTGACAGAAAATGTTTGGCGGCAGCACAGGTACAAAAGTCTTCTTTAAAAATATCTGATAAAGGAATATTGTCTTAAAGTCGCATCTCATTTTTACAGAAGTTGAAGCTTTATTCTTGAAATAACTCTATATTTGGTTGGTGCTCCAACAGACAAGCCTGCCTCTGGCTATGACCTGAACTCATGGAGCCATGACAATGACGGCCATGACAATGACCGTGATGGAGATCACCATAAGGACCGACAAAGCCATGACCGTGATGGAGATCACCATAAGGACCGACAAAGCCATGACCGTGATGGAGATCACCATAAGGACCGACAAAGCCATGACCGTGATGGAGATCACCGTCAGGACCGACAAAGCCATGACCGTGATGGAGATCGCTGCAAGGACCGACAAAGCCATGACCGTGATGGAGATCGCTGCAAGGACCGACAAAGCCCTGACCGTGACCACAGCCCTAAGCGTCATGGCAGTCGTGATGGAAGCCCTAAGCGTCATGGCAGTCGTGATGGAAGCCCTAAGCGTCATGGCAGTCGTGATGGAAGCCCTAAGCGTCATGGCAGTCGTGATGGAAGCCCTAAGCGTCATGGCAGTCGTGATGGAAGCCCTAAGCGTCATGGCAGTCGTGATGGAAGCCCTAAGCGTCATGGCAGTCGTGGTGGAAGCCCTAAGCGTCATGGCAGTCGTGGTGGAAGCCCTAAGCGTCATGGCAGTCGTGGTGGAAGCCCTAAGCGTCATGGCAGTCGTGGTGGAAGCCCTCGGCATCGTGGTGGAAGCCCTGGTCGTGGTGGGAGTAGCAGTGGTGATGGGAGTAGTGGAAGTAGCAGCGGGAGTTGCAGTGATGAAAAGGGCGGCCACAGTCACGGTCAGAAAAAGCACAGGCACAGAGGAAGGCGTGAGCATGGTCAAGGGCGTGGTCATGGGCGTGGTCATGGGCGTGGTCATGGGCACAGCAAAGGACACAGCTAGAAAGATAAACACAGGTGAGAAATAACGTTTATTATCTGTCAAACAGCTTTTTACTCTGAGTGATGAGGACATTTTTTATGAACCTGCAACAATCAGCATTTAGCAAAATCTGTTGACAGTTGGTGGATTTTTCCTTCACCGTCAATCAAATGTGATCAAACCACGCCCACACCGTTCTGTGTCAGTATCCAACTTTTTATGTAATGCCTAGAGATGTTTTCTAAATTTAGATTTTTAAAGTATTCTTGACTAAATAAGCAGCAGTTAAATACCAAACAAGAAGATTTAAAGCCTTTTTATTCTATTTTGCTTCATTTTGAAGGAGCCTCTGAGTTTGTCAGGGAAATGATGTTTCTTCTCAGATATCTGTCCCTTCATGTTCTTGAGGAGGAAAATATGAACCAAACTTAAATAAAGGGGCAGTCAGGTGGTGTGAGGAACTCAAAGATGAAATCCTTCATTACCCTTTTAATTATTTGACAAATAGACACTTACATGCTTCACTTTTCCTTTTAGACGTCTAGAATAATTTAAAGGTTTTGGTTTAACTGGTTAATATCCACAAACTTTGATTAGTTTTCAAGAGTCAGAGGCTAAATGTCTGGTGAGCACCGATGTAAAGAGCTTCTTGTGTTTGCCTTGTTGAAGCTGATTTTCTCTCTGTTTTGTCTTCCAGGCTGCAGACAGGCTGACTTCTGAAAGTCCACCTAACACTGAAACATTATACACTATTTGATAGCATGTTGCTCTGTACTCATATTCATCTGAATGTTGCTTTAATGAAACTTCCTTCAACCTTTGAAAGTCAGCCAAGCTCCCAGAGGGAGGTGGTAAGATGACTGGAAAGGAACCAAACTGCAATTCCAAATATTACACATACTGTCCTGCTTTCTGGGCACAGAGGGGAAATGAAAGTGGTATGCTCTGTTTCTGCATTTATCTGAAATAAAACATTCTGGAGACCAGATATAAAAAAGTCCTTCTTTCCTTACTCACCTCACATATTCTCCCGTGTGGAAGAGTGACTTCACATTTTCATAACAAAACTTGAAGCTGAGCTGCTGTCCAGATTGTTTCATTTCAAACTAATTTAATATCGAAGATGATTATTTCATGTTTAAATACTTGACTGGACATACATAAGATTTAGATCAAAAATTGCACAAAATGCACAAATTCAGTTGATCTTTTGGGGTGAAAACAAATGGATGAACGATAGAACAGCTGAGACCACGTATTCCTTAAACATTCATCTCTGTTAAATCAATGAAAGACCTTTAAACTGATCATGAAAATACTTCATCACATGATCATTTTGTATCCACTAGCCTTCATTTGGTTGATCTGGTTGAAAACCCCAGACAGAACTCAACCAGACATTTCGTTACATAATCTCTGAGCTGTGGACGGATAATAATAATAATTCTATCCTGTCCAACATGTACAATAATGGAGAATAAAAGCGATTGAGGAATATTGTTCCATTTGTTATGATAAAGGCTGAGTAACTCTGAGGTCCTGTTCATCCTGTCCTCTCAGCCCAAACCTCAGCCATCAGCTGCAGGCAGCAGCTCTGGGTGAGGCGGTGGTGTCAGGTAAGGAGAGAGGTGTGTGAAGGTGAGGCTCTGCCTCAGTGCCTGAGGCTACAGAGAGGATTAGAGTGAGTCATCTGAACTGTCTGTAATGCAAATTTGTACATATTTATTCATCTGACACAAATAAAGGAAAGGAAAAGGAGCTATTTAGATGTAAAGTGGAAATATTTAGATATTTTGTGTGAGATTTGGAGATGTTTTAGGATATTAGAGACTTTGTCACGGATTAATTTACAAAAACTAGCAAATAACATTTTGAGTCCTGATTTTAAAAAAGATTTTAAAAAACACAATTAAAACATGAAATCAGTCGTAAAATTAAGAGACATAATAGCCAGTCAGTCAAGTCGTCTTCAATCGAGCTTTATTTCATTTAATGAAGACAATATTGATCATAAATCATTTTGCTACCTCTTTAAATATCACTTCTGATTAAAAAAAGATCCTCCTCGCAGCCAATCATAAAGTCCTGAAGTCTGGGGACAGACTTATATCAGACAGCGTCACGGCTCTGACCTCTTCTTCTGGTCAGGATGCTCCTCTTCCTCGGCCTGACCGTCTTCCTCTCTGCGGGCTTTTCCATGGAGATGAACCAGACCTCCAAGCTGCTGGCCGAGAGCGGAGAGCAGTGCTCGGCCTGCGACTTCCGGGAGCACAGTAAGCAGATGAGGCTCCACAGCATCAAGTCCCAGATCCTCAGCATCCTGCGGCTCGAACAGGCTCCCAACATCAGCCGGGACATGATCCGCCAGCTGCTGCCCAAAGCGCCTCCTCTGACGCAGCTCCTGGACCAGTACGACCCGCGTGTGGAGGACGAGGACCACGCAACGACGGAGACCATCATCACAATGGCCACGAAGCGTAACTATACCAAAAATCATCCTCTATTTTCTCTGTAACCTTTAATGAAAGCCGTGCGTAAAACGAGGATATCTGTGCGTAAAAGACTGTTTTCCACATATCAGAAAACTTGGACAGTTTTTGCGCAAAGGATCATGTAGACAATAAAATATCCCGCAGCTAATCATTTTTCAATGTTAAAGTTGGCTTTTAATTCAAAATGCTGACAGCATTTTTATATAGGAGATATAGTAGAAGTATGAGTAGTGTTTGGAAACGCATGTATCATATTACATGTTTCTGATCATTAGTGTGTAATAAAATCTCTTCACTAGGTTAAATGATAATGAACTTTTAAGCTGTATTGGGAGAAAAATCGTGGATATTTACTATGTAACTTTGCCTTAATTCACACAATCCTGTTTCATTAAAGGATCTCTGAAGAAAGGTAGAAAATAGAGTTTATTTAGGGTTTATTTACACATGTTGTGACAATGTTGACAATGTGAGACAATAGAGACTAAGTCATATTATTACAGCAAATTTCATCCTTGTCTGTTCTGAGGTTTTGAGACTTTTTTCCCTTGATTTGAGTCTTAGACAAAACCCAAAAATGGGCTTTTCTCCAAGACTTTAGTTGCATTTAAAAGATAATTTCACATTTTCTTTAATGATGTCTTCCAGCAAATCCAGTCTCCCAGGATGAGTTGTCCTCCTGTTGTCTGTTCAGCCTCAGTCCGAAGATCCAACCCAAAAACATCTTGCGCGCTCAGCTGTGGGTTCACCTGCGGCCGGCCGACATGGTCACCTCCATCTTCCTGCAGATCTCCCGCCTCAAACCCGGGAAGGAAGGAAACAACACCCGAATCAGAGTCCGCTCCCTGAAGATCGACACTGATGCCGGAGCCAGCTCCTGGCAGAGCATCGACATCAAGTCTCTGCTGCAGACTTGGCTGCGTCAACCTGAGACCAACTACGGCATAGAAATCAACGCCTACGATTCCAAAGGAGGAGATCTGGCCGTCACCTCAGCAGAGCCTGGAGAGGAAGGTCTGGTGAGTGCTGTCAAGATATCAGCTTACAACGTTAAAAGCTCATTGGTTTTCATACTGTATCAATGCCATTAGTGACCTGAAGAGGACAGTGCATAATCTGACATGCATCTATTAAACCAGGGCAAACACAGGCCAACATACATACAGGCTAAAATGATCCTCCAGCTAACTTAGTTCTTCTGTTTCATTTTGTTCCAGCAACCATTCATTGAAGTGAAGATCCTTGACAGCCCCAAGAGATCCCGCAGAGACTCGAGCCTCAACTGTGACGAGGAGTCTGCAGAGACTCGCTGCTGCCGTTATCCCCTCACAGTCGACTTCGAGGAGTTTGGTTGGGACTGGATCATTGCACCCAAACGCTACCGGGCCAACTATTGCTCAGGGGAGTGCGAGTTCATGCACTTGCAGCAATACCCACATGCACACCTGGTGAACAAGGCCAACCCTCGAGGCACTGCAGGGCCCTGCTGCACGCCCACTAAGATGTCACCCATCAACATGCTGTACTTCAACCGCAAAGAGCAGATCATCTACGGAAAAATCCCGTCCATGGTGGTCGATCACTGCGGATGCTCCTGAGGAGACATCTGCAGGGCATAGAACATTTCAACAAGAGTATTTTGCTAAAAATCTAAACATAGACTCACATTTACAAAAGAGATGAGGAGTGTTTTTAAGGACACGACTCCTCGTGTTGTTTTTACTTCCATCCATATACAAAACACAGAATATAACAAAAGGAAAATAGACATCAGACCAAACACGACACAAACAGGAAATATCTCTGAAGGACAGAGATCAGAGAAATTCTTGAATAATATAAACTTTTAAAATATATCACACTTGCTACTTCAGATAACAAGCAAGTATATGATGAGTGTAATCCATCAATGAGACAAAAACCTTGATATGAATGTTCATATATTCAAGAAGTCGATATTCTGCGGCTGCTTTCTTATGAAAACGTGTCCTGATTTGAGCCCTGACCAGAACAAACCCTGCAGGGAGTCGACTCCATGTTTGGAAAAACATGAACCTGCTGACTCTGAGCTGACAGGTCATCCTCCACGGTCCCAGAGCTTGTTTGCTAATTGCTTGCTGTGATCTGCTCTCAAGAGCATCCCAGTGATATGAGAGACTCAGAGACTTGTTGCAGGTGTGTTGTGATTTTATTCTGTTCATTTTATTTTATTTTATTCTATTGTTTGTAGAGGATTTTGTGATTTGTTGTAAACATGTAAAGTCAGTTTGTGAGCAGTGCTTTAACTCTGCTGGCTGCCCTTTCTTTCCTTCTAGCATCACAAACTCATAAAGTTAATCGTTAAAGCCAGAGAAGGCTAATTTGAGTGAATGGATGGAACTGAGGTAACATGCACCACGACTGAAAGACCCATCAGTTAAATCATCACTGAATGTTTTGTATCCATCCATGACAACATGAGGGTAAGAACTGTGATCTCAGAGGGAGGTTTGATCTCGATTCGAAGCTGAGTGCAGATGTCCAGACTGTTGTTGTGATTCACGGGGGTTTCTGACCTAAAACTTCTGCTGTTAGAACAGAAAGTCCATGAACAAAATGTCCTGTATTGTTTCCTGCAAGAAGGTTTCAGATCAGTGAGGATTTACCTTCTATTTCTATGGTTCCATTATGAGCATCCTTCTTCTAATCCTCCTTTAGATTAATGCACAGAAAAGAAAAAAGGTTTTCATTGTAAAAAAGTTGATTTATTCCTCTTCACAGTAAAGTAACGTTAAGGTGGACTTTTTTTAAATACCTTTTTTTATTTCCAGGATGAAGCTTGTAAAAAACACAAAGTGGTTTTGGATGGATGTTAGTTCTTTACTTTACTTTACTGAGACTAACAGATAAAGTTTCCCCAGTTTGTTGCCTTTATCTCTAGATTGACTACTAACAGCATAAGTCTGAAAAACATCATGCCATGTTGCTGCATTTGTTGCCTTGAGGAGGCAAATGAAAACTTAGCTGTTGGTTGCTAAGAGGCTGCTGTCTGCTACCAGAAAATCAAACGCTGAAGACAACGACTGAACACAGTTGTCAAAGCATCGGGTCGCCCACCTTGAGCCGGGACCTGCTCCAGGTTTCTGCTTGTTAAAGGACACTTTTGTCTTGCCTGTCTCCAGGTGCTCACTCATGGGGGAACTGTTGGTTCTGTAGAATAAAGAGTCGGTCTAGACCTGCTCTGCTTGGAAAGTGTCTTCAGATAACCTTTGTTGTGATTTGACGCTATACAAATAAATTTGCCTTGACTGGACATTGAAAATCACGTGTGCGTGTCAAAAATAATCAAATCAAATATTTTCTGCTCAGCAGACAGCTCTGAGAATATCTTCAGTGCACATTTTGTGTCTTTGAACACAGACAGTTTCTGCATTTACTTTCATTTACATGTAACTGCAAAGTTCACTGTGATCACAAACACAATTACAAGATGTTTTAAGTTCTTGAAAGTATTGCAGAAATGTCCTGAAAGCAGTGATTGTCTTCGTTTTAAAATGGTCAACAGTAACGCAAAGTCTAAAGCTGAATGTTTCTGGGAAATGAATTCCTTTAAATATACTGTCAAATTGTATTATTTGTTTTAGCCACAAGATGGCGCCAAAGCAACCTTAGGCTTAAAAACTTAAATCTTTGATGTGGAAATCCGTTTTTCTGACATTCTATTAATCATCTTCTTTGTTTTAACTCTTCAGATTTATTTTAAAGGTGTGCCAACCCAGGGTTAGGAATAACGAGAGTATATTATTATTGACACATATATAAACAGCTGTTTATTATTGAAATTGTATTTATTATTTTAAATCACATGTTTTGCAACCAATTTGACCTTATGTTGGAGAAAATAATCATTATAAAATGAATTAAGTTTTAGTCTCGGTTACTTTCTATTTCTCTGAAAACACGTGGTTAGTGTAAGCTCTTCTGTTTGTTGGCTCCCCCCCCCAAAAAAAAATCCTCTGCATTATTTTGCTTTTGATGATTTGAAATGTATTTTTATTATTTTACCCATAAGGTCTATGACAAAATAAAGAGCATGTGTATTCTTGATCATCTGCCCATACTAATCAATCTACGTTTAAAATCACACTATGTATAATTGTTATTATGGGTAGGATTGCCAACTGAAGGAACAGCCGCTTTTCGTCGTTCTGATTGGCTGTCACATGCCAAAGGGCGGGCAAATGTCACTAATCCTAAACGGTGATTGGATGAAACTGTTTCCGTGTAGTTACACACTTCACAGCGTGCAGAAATAGGTGTATCAGCTCCCGAATGTTAATTTCTGACCGGAGGTTTTTCACGTTTAGTTGAAACAAACGGTAAGTTTTATTCTTACGTAGTGACAAAATATACAATAAATCCGCTGTACGTTCTTATATTGAGACTGAACCCAAACTGGCCCACAAAATTGGAACATTTGAACGTGGCTTTGCTAGTCGATAAACGAAAAACAACATAGAGCTTCGAACAGTGGCAACAGTAAGAACTGAAAAAGTGTAAAACTCGGTGCATTCAGTATATTTAGATCACAATTAACCTTTTATTAGCGTGGTTTGCGTCACCACACAACCTATGAAATGTTAGATATGAACAGCTAACCTGTCCCGAATGTCGTAGTTTGATTTCCTCCGTTACGCCAGATGTTTAACATTTAGGCCGAATGAACCAGCGTAAAGTAACTATTACGACTGAAAATACAGTTCAGTCTATAACTGTGTTATTAGGGCGACATATTGAAGAAATCCTCGATAAATCACATTTCTGGATGGAATTCGGGACATTTTTGTGTACATTATTTTATGTTTGACAAATAAATATTGGATCATTACAAACTTCTTTAAATGGTCAAATATCAATATTGTTTTTGAAAAATGAAGATTTAATGAAGTGAAATGTTGGAACACTGAAGCCTCATGCAGTTCTGCTTGTTCACCAGCAGATGGCGCAGTGGTGCCATCTCCAGATTCTGGACAGTAAGTTCCTGGCGCAGGTGGACCAGCTGTATGATGACTCCTTCCCCATGGACATCCGCCAGTACCTGAGCAAGTGGATCGAGAGCATCGACTGGTGAGAAGACTGACTGTCATTTCCATCTATTCATAACTATTTACACCATTTTAAAAATAGTTTTTAAATGAAGTTGTAATTTAACAAAAAGACAGATACATGGCTCATTTGTGATAAAAGTGAAGCTTCGTAAATGATAATTGTCTTCTGTGACTCAATCGTAGCATAATCATGTCCTGTCTTCTGCTATTTCACTTCCCTTATAAATTTAATGTCTAGTAATTAATATTATAGAGACCTCTAACCAGCCTGATACTCTTCCCTGACCTGGTCTTGTTTTTCTTTGGAAGGTTTTGGGTGCATAGATGTGTAGTAGTTGTTGTCTCTCTCCTCAGGGACACGGTTGCGATGCAGGACTCTCTGGCCACAGTTCGTTTCCATGACCTCCTGGCTCAGCTGGACGACCAACACAGCCGCTTCGCCCTGGAGAACAACTTCCTGCTACAGCACAACATCCGCAAGATCAAACGGAACCTGCAGGTCGGATGCAGACTTTTTATTGCTTGAGTAATGTGTACTAATTTTAAATTTTGGTGATAAACTCTAAATATAGAGTGATTGTCTCTGCAGGACCGGTTCCAAGAAGATCCAGTTCACATGGCCATGATCATCTCCAGAAACCTGAGAGAGGAGCAGAAGATCTTAGCCACTGCGATAAGTGCAGAGGTAAAACCTGCAGCCTTTCTTTCTTTGAGCAAAAATTCAATACCATCCATGAATATTTTAATCGTATTCAAAGCACATTTTTATTGCTTCAAATCTATATCTAATAGATAAACTATTTTATCAACATGAAAAGACATTTTTCTGTAATCCAGGCTGATCCGTTGGTATAGGAAATATGATTTGACTTCTTATTGTTTCATATTCAGGTGTGTCTAAATGTTCTTCTGTCTGTAGCAGGAGGCTGAGGGGGCTGTGTCAGCCATGGTGGTGGAGAAACAGAAGCTGGACATCAAGGTGAAGGAGATGAGAGATAGAGTTCAGGTGGGAAAAGTTCTTCATTCAGGTTGTTGTCTGACATCATGCTGACAAAATAACACAGTTGGATTCAAATGATCTTCAAATGTTCTTCATCAGATAGTGGATCAGAATATTAAGAACCTGGAAGATCTGCAGGATGAGTATGACTTCAAAATGAACATGCTGAAGAACAGAGGTGAGATAAATGTGGAAGGTCTATGAGACATTTTTTCAGTGTTATATTCACTGTAAGAAATGTTTTATAAAACTGAGTTGAACTCTGATATAAGGTTTTATTCACGTTTTTGTAGAGAATGAAATGAACGGCATGACACCAAAGGAGCAGGAGAAAGAGAGGATAACAGTTGGGAGGATGTGCTTAGACCTGAAAGTCAAACGTGAGGTGAGCAGACGGATGTTTTTATCCATGAAAACGGAGGGACCATCTATCTGTCTCCACTCAAACCTGTGGTTTCTATTGGAATGTTGTGCTTTCTCCTTCTTCAGGAGGTGGTGCTCCAGCTGACTGACCTCCTGAACATCACTCAGCTGTTACTGTCTGACCTGATCTCTGAGGAGCTGCCAGAGTGGAAGCACCGGCAGCAGATCGCCTGTATCTGTGGGCCGCCCAACGCCTGTGTGGACCAGCTGCAGAACTGGTGAGACGTCCTGCACAACAACAACAACAACAACAACAACAACAACAACAAATAAAGACACACTGTAATATTCTTTCATTCCATCTCTTCCTCTTTCCCCCCTGCCTCTCTTCCCCTTTCCTCCTTCTTCTCCACTCATTCTCCTCCTCTCTTCACTTCCTTCTCCTCTCCTCTCTTCTCCTCCTCCTCTCCTCCTCCTGCAGGTTCACAGCAGTAGCAGAGAGTCTCCAGCAGGTTCGTCAGCACCTGAAGAAGCTGCAGGAGTTGGAGCAGAAGTTCACATATGACAATGACCCCATCACACAGAATAAGGTTTACCTGGAGGCCCGAGCTTTGGAGCTCCTCAAGAACCTCCTCTCCAAGTAAGGAAGCGCTTACACAAAAGTTACTGATCCTGTACCAAACAATGATGGACCGTGTTTGTGTGTTTAGCTCCCTGGTTGTAGAGAGGCAGCCCTGTATGCCCACCCACCCACAGAGACCCCTGGTGCTGAAAACAGCCGTCCAGTTCACTGTGAAACTCCGGTAAGAAGCAAACGACACATAACGGATGTCCCAATATTTTAAATGCAGCTGACTGCAGGAATGATGAGTCGTTACTTTACACCCAAAGAAGACGTGAAGAACCAAAAATACAAAAGCAGAAAACATGAATAAAACAAAGTGCAAAGACTAAATGAAGTATCTTTGCATGACGAAATCAGGTTGTAAAACTTCCTGCTCCTTTTCCCTTCTTGTCTTCTGTTCAGGTTCTTGGTGAAGCTGCAGGAGTTTAACTACCAGCTCAAAGTCAAGGCAGTGTTTGATAAGTAAGCTGTGGTCATAAGTTCATCGACCCCCTGCTGTGTGTGTATGTGAGCATGTCATGAAATAAATATCTTTACATCTGCTTTTTCTCAGAGATGTTACAGAGAAGAAAGGGTAAGTCTCAAACACACATTATTATTATTATTGTTTTTATAATTATTATACATAAGACATAAGTCTCATTAGATGACTGATATTCTTCTTCTTATCATTGTTTCGTCAAAAGGACAGCGAGTTAAACGTTGAGGAAAAAGCAGCGTTCATGTCGATAAATGTTTCATTAATAATTGTTAGTACAGTTCAACTAAAAATGTAAACTCAGTCATTATCTGCTCCCAAAAGTCAGGTGAAGTTTCTCTGTAGTCTAAACATTTGAAGAGTTCTACAGTAAAAAGTGTTTGTCTAACCAGCTGAACGAGATGAGGAGAAACATCCACTGTTGTGGTGGTGAGGAGGTCAAGAGTGAGTCTTTGGTTTGGGGTAAATTGTTTCTTTAATGACTCAGTGAGGTTTTTTCTGTCCTCAGGTTTCGGAAGTTCAACATTTTGGGAACCAACATTAAAGTTATGAACATGGAGGAATCAAACGGCAGCCTGGCAGCAGAATTCAGACATTTGGTGAGTCAGTCGTATTGATGTTAAACAGTCGTATTGATGTTAAACAGTCGTATTGATGTTAAACAGTCGTATTGATGTTAAACAGGCGTATTGATGTTAAACAGTCGTATTGATGTTAAACAGGCGTATTGATGTTAAACAGGCGTATTGATGTTAAACAGTCGTATTGATGTTAAACAGGCGTATTGATGTTAAACAGTCGTATTGATGTTAAACAGGCGTATTGATGTTAAACAGGCGTATTGATGTTAAACAGGCGTATTGATGTTAAACAGGCGTATTGATGTTAAACAGTCGTATTGATGTTAAACAGGCGTATTGATGTTAAACAGGCGTATTGATGTTAAACAGGCGTATTGATGTTAAACAGGCGTATTGATGTTAAACAGGCGTATTGATGTTAAACAGGCGTGTTAAACAGGCGTATTGATGTTAAACAGTCGTATTGATGTTAAACAGTCGTATTGATGTTAAACAGTCGTATTGATGTTAAACAGTCGTATTGATGTTAAACAGGCGTATTGATGTTAAACAGGCGTATTGATGTTAAACAGTCGTATTGATGTTAAACAGGCGTATTGATGTTAAACAGTCGTATTGATGTTAAACAGGCGTATTGATGTTAAACAGGCGTATTGATGTTAAACAGGCGTATTGATGTTAAACAGTCGTATTGATGTTAAACAGGCGTATTGATGTTAAACAGTCGTATTGATGTTAAACAGGCGTATTGATGTTAAACAGTCGTATTGATGTTAAACAGGCGTATTGATGTTAAACAGTCGTATTGATGTTAAACAGTCGTATTGATGTTAAACAGGCGTATTGATGTTAAACAGTCGTATTGATGTTAAACAGGCGTATTGATGTTAAACAGTCGTATTGATGTTAAACAGTCGTATTGATGTTAAACAGGCGTATTGATGTTAAACAGTCGTATTGATGTTAAACAGTCGTATTGATGTTAAACAGTCGTATCGATGTTAAACAGGCGTATTGACATTTTTAAAGTTTTAATTGAAAGTTTGCCCTGGCACCTGACCTGTGGTGTTGTTCCATTATTTGTGGTTGAATATTTCTACTGTTATCTAAGGACAGGTGTGGTAAACATATAAATTAACACTGTTGTGATCTTTGGTTCTGTTGGAGGATTTGGCTGAAACTGAAACTTAATAAACTGTTTTTTTTGTTGTTTTTTTCTTGTTTTCTATGCAGCAACTAAAAGAGCAGAAAGTAACCGGCAACCGAACCAACGAGGTAAGATGTTAAGAAAAATAAAACAAAAAAAGATTTTTGTCCTGTCGTCCAAACCAACAAGAAAATGAAGTCATGATGTTGATACAAGGGGATCAAACTATCAAACTCCTGCATTCAGGGTCCTCTGATCGTCACCGAGGAGCTTCACTCGCTCAGCTTTGAGTCTGAGCTGCAGCTCAACCAATCAGGACTCAACATCAAACTGGAGGTGAGGCGTTCAGGGTCTCTTTATGTAAGATGGAACCACACCTAAAAGCTACATTAGTAACGTATCCATAGAATAGAGTCTATAGAGAATATCAGCAGGTGACATCATCAGTTACCATGGTGACAGCCAGGTTAATGAGAGACCTTGCTAACCCATTAATGTTTCTTTGCACAAGCTTCACATGTATTTGTTTCAGTGTTATTTCTGTTTTGTTGTCATTTATATGTTGTTTATACATTGTTGTTGTTGTTGTTGTTGTTGCTAACATGTTGTTGATGTTGTAGGCCATGTCTCTTCCTGTTGTGGTCATCTCAAACGTCTGTCAGCTTCCCAGCGGCTGGGCCTCCATCCTCTGGTACAACATGCTGACCACCGAGCCCAAGGTGACCACACCCACATTATTGATCGATCATCGTCATCACTTATTGATCGTGTTTCAAAGGCTGCATCTGAACTCTGAGCTTTTTATTCACCGTCACTCATCTAGTGGTGGAATGTAACTAAGTACATTTACTCAAGTACTGTGGCAGACTTTTAGGTATAAGTACATCAAAAATACTCATTTAAAACGTTTTACATTTGTTACTAGTTACACAGTTAGATTATTAATACAAAATAAAAATCATCAGCATCTTTACCAGCTACATCATTATTACAGTGATGCTGAACACACACACACATATATATATGTGTGTATATATATATATATATATATATATATACACACATATATATATTCCCTTTTTCAGCTGAGCCTTTTTTATCATTCAAATTCCAGGTTCAGTCTGTTTGATCCCAGGATGCTGCTGTTTCTCAGGTTTCCTCCTCTTTTCTCTCCTCCTCCTCAGAATCTGAAGTTCTTTCTCTCCCCTCCTCCGGCCCAGTGGTCTCAGCTGTCCGAGGTTCTCAGCTGGCAGTTCTCCTCCATCACCAAGCGAGGCCTGAACCAGGAGCAGCTCAACATGCTGGCTGACAAACTGCTGGGTCTGACAGTCAAATGATTCACTGACACCTCTGTTACTGTCAGAAACTCTTCCTTCCAGTCAGGAATGATGTCTGTCATTTAAACCTGCATGTTTCTCTGTAGGAGCCAAAGCCCAGAGGAACCCAGAGGGACATATCCCCTGGACCAAGTTCTGCAAGGTGATTATTCCTCATGAAGTTCATACTAGATGGAAATGCCTCAAACTGAATTTGGTTTTACTTTCATGACTTCTGTCACCACAGAGTGCCAATGAGAAAGCTTTTCCCTTCTGGTTGTGGATCGAAGGAATCCTGGACATAATTAAAAGATACCTGCTCTCCCTGTGGAACGACGGGTGAGCCATATGGAGGCTTTTACAGAGAGAGGTAAACATTGCTGAGAGGTGCAGAGCAGGTCTGTGAGTATTCTGTCTGTGTGCAGCTCCATCATGGGCTTCATCAGTAAGGAGAGGGAGAAGGCTCTGCTGAGTGACAAGTGTCCCGGGACGTTCCTGCTCCGGTTCAGTGAGAGCAGCAAAGAGGGAGCCATCACTTTCACCTGGATCGAGCACGACGTCCACGGTGAGCAGACGTCTGTCTCACAGACACTCTGGATGATCTCTGGTGATCTGAACTCCATTGTTCATGTCTGAGCCCCGGAGGCCTGAGGGCATCGTCTCCATCTGTCTTCTTCTTAAATTCTCTAGTGGAAACAAACCTTTACTCACGCCGACAGATTGTTTGGGTTCTTTAGGTTCACTGAAGCAGTGGAATATTTGAATAAAATAGTAGATAAATGTATAATAAATGTCTAAAGGGACATTTTATAACATTAGGTTTTGATGATTTCACTCATTCTGACATAAAACTGGACTGATTATGGATTTGGTCAGTGTGCAAATGAAAAATAAACATCCTAAGTCTTTTTTTTAATCAACTATTGATTATATTAAGACAATCCAGTGAAACATCTTCATATTCAATTTCTTAAAAATTCTCATTTTTGCTGCCATTTTTGCTCAGAAAATGCCCAACATGATGATTTGCTTTGTTCTAACCTGTAAACACAACCAGTATTAGATCAACTAGGAGTGTATTTTTATCCTAGTGATGATAAAAACGTTGCTACATCACATGTTCTGTATGTATGTGTCGTATTCAGGCCAAAGCAGCTTAAATGCTGAAACCTGTATGAGAAGCAATAAGAATCATTTTGAATGTGTTTTATGAATGCAGACAAGCCGGTCTTCCACTCGGTGGAGCCGTACACAAAGAAGGAGCTTTCTGCCGTCTCTCTGGCCGACATCATCCGCACCTACAAGGTGATGGCCGCCGAGAACATCCCAGAAAACCCGCTCCGCTTCCTCTACCCCAACATCCCAAAAGAAAAGGCCTTCGGGAAATACTACCACAAGTCCTCAGAGAGTAAGTCACACAACAGTTTTCTGCTGCTTCTCGACTTCATTTTAGAGGAGAATGTTGTCGATGCTTAAAATGACAGACAAAAATGAAAATGGCTGCATCTCCTGGAGGATCTGAAACACTTCTTCCACAGCTGATGACGTTATTTCAAATTCCAATGTTGCCTGTTGACTTGCAGCTCAGGAGCCTATGGACGTGGAGAACCAAGAGAAGACGGGCTACATGAAGACGGAGCTCATATCTGTGTCAGAAGTGTAAGCATCAATACAGCAAACATGAGTAAAATGACTGTTGGTGACAGACACAGTGAAGTTGATGTCCTTCAAGCAGACATCCGTCCAGGATGCACGACAACATGATGCCGATGTCTCCTGATGACTACAAGGCCTTGTCGCAGTACGTCAGTCCCAGAGACATAGCTGCTGTGGTGAGTATGACATCATCCAGTGAGGTCACAGACAGCTGCTTGGATTTCTGCTGTCTAGAATCCCTCTCATGTCTCTGCTTTCAGACCAACAATATGATCTGTGGATTCGAGGATCTTGACAATCAGGTAGATTCAGCTTCAGCTTCAGCTTGTTACGAGACACGGATCTGCTCTGCTTCACTAACACCATCGCTTCATGTTTCCTGCATTATACAACACACCGGGTGGAAGCGTTGTTTTTTCATGCACTGGTCAATTTATTTAGGCATAAACAAACAACCAAAATACACATTTCTGTGTTTGTTTTATTTCAGATGTCTGTTCTGAAACGTTTCTTTTACAGAGGGGTTTGTTCATGCATCCTTCATGGCCTCATTGAGAGCATTTTATTCTGGAAAAACAGTGAAAGTGTATTTTTTACAGCGTTCAGACTCATCAGGCTGATCAATCATTGCTAAAATCAGTAGAATTTTTACACTATTCACCTGTAGTGTCTCTTAAAACATGGCTCCTTACTTCAAAGCTGTTGTTTTTAAGAGTAAGTGTGCTGCTAAAATCACAGCTACACCCATGTTTGAAGCAGTTAGTCACTTTTTGTGCTCCTTTTCAACACTACAGCTGAAACAACAACAATACAAACTGCTGTAACTTGTGTTTCTTCTTCTCCTCCCAGATAGGTCCAGATTATCAGGACCAAAACTGAGGACAGCTGAGTTTCTTCACTCCATCCATGTCTTCACAATGTTAATGTCCAAGCCTCTGTTTCTTCAGAGGTTGTCAGATATCATTACACTCATAGCAGTGTTGTAGTCTCAGATTATGGCATCAGGAAAACTTTCAGGTTTGGGTCCAGGTCAGTACAGCCGTGTTTGGATTAACATCACAGAAGGAAGATAGATTTATTTAAAGACAAGGCCATCAGTGGGATTTACACTCTACAAAATATCATCTTTGCAATACAAATGAACATTTCATTTTGTCCTTTATCTGAAGTATAACGCTAGTATACTAAAATACCATCACATGGAGTAACTTAGTATGATAAGGAGCTAATGTCTTTTATGTGTGTTTGACAGGTCAGATCCCAAACTCACCTGTCTAGAACTTTTCAAACCTCTCTCTCCTCAGTAATGTGAACAATAAGTACAACAATGAGCTCGTTCACCTCAAGTTGCAGCTGTAGCCGAGATAAATAAAATCTTTTGTTCACAGTTTTCCACTGTGATGGTCCACAAATGGCTCCTTGAATAAAGAGTTGGCATGTGTGACGATGATGTTGTGGGTTCATTGTTGTGAGGCTTTAGTAGCTGTAGTTGTGATCCTCTTTCAACATTTTTAAAATGTATGCTTCATTATCACAGAAAGACAAACGTATGAGAATCAGATTTATTAAGCAAGGAATTTGTTAGTTTGTAACAACAAAGACAAAATACAAGCAACATATGGATGATATAAAAGACAAATAATATGGTATGACCCTATGAAATGGTCAAATTCAAGAACACATCATTTTATACATAGAACCTCTTGAAGTCTTCGTGTGACACTTCACTACAGACGGTGGTTATAGTAACCTTTGGTTTGTAGTCCGCCAGTAAAACCAAAGAAGAAGAAGTGCTAGTCTTTAGTGACATTTATTTTGAAAGCACAAATGTAGCGCCACCGTATTGTGTACTTCCTGTGTTTAAACCAATATGGCGGCATTTGTTGACCCTGCGACATGCTGGCGTTTTCATCGGATCCGCCGGGAGCCTGAATGTGAGGATAAACATCTTTCAGGCCAGAACAGTAAAGGAAGTTAGCGTAGCCTGCTGGGAGGAAAGAAACGGCGCTATCATTGTAGCTTCGATGGAAATAAAGTGGATTTTACACGGATCAGATGTGTGACGTCAGGCTGAGGACTCCTCTACAGGCTAAACGAGTGCTACAGATGCAGATAATACACAAGTCCTGTGTGCAATAAAACTTAGGCTCTCCCAAGATTTCAGCTCTTCGTTGTCTTTCTTACAATAACCCCCTGCTTTTATAGCTAAAAACACTTCAACGTTGTTTTGTCTCTTATTTAACTCATGAAATCAATAAAATACACTTTTATATACTGAACAAAAATATAAACGCAACACTTGTTTCAGCTCCAATTTTTCATGTGTTGAAAGCAAAGATCTAAAACTTTTTCTATGTACACAAAAGGCCTATTTCTCTCAAATTTTGTTCACAAACTTGTTTAAATCTGTGTTAGTGAGCACTTCTCCTTTGCCGAGATAATCCATCCACCTGACAGGTGTGGCATATCAAGATGCTGATTAGACAGCATGATTGTTGCACAGGTGTGCCTTAGGTTGGTCACAAGAAAAGGCCACTCTAAAATGTGCAGTTTTATCTTGAAAAGAGACATTTAGAGGCACTGAAGTGTCAGTATCTGGTGTGACCACCATTTGCCTCACGCAGTGCAACACATCTCCTTCGCATGGAGTTGATCAGGTTGTTGATTGTGGCCTGTGGGATGTTGGTCCACTCCTCTTCAAATTCTCGGAAACGACTTTGGAGACGGCTTATGGTAGAGAAATGAACATTCAATTCACGGGCAACAGCTCTGGTGGACATTCCTGCAGTCAGCATGCCAACTGCACGCTCCCTCAAAACTTGCGACATCTGTGGCATTGTGCTGTGTGATGAAACTGCACATTTTAGAGTGGCCTTTTATTGTGACCAGCCTAAGACACACCTGTGCAATAATTATGCTGTCTAATCAGCATCTTGATATGCCACACCTGTCAGGTGGATGGATTATCTCGGCAAAGGAGAAGTGCTCACTAACACAGATTTAAACACGTTTGTGAACAAAATTTGAGAGAAATAGGCCTTTTGTGTACATAGAAAAAGTTTTAGATCTTTGCTTTCAACACATGAAAAACTTAAGCTAAAACAAAAGTGTTGCGTTTATATTTTTGTTCAGTATATATTTTGATGCTTTTACTTTGAGTGTCTTCACCGGAAGTGTGTAGGTACGGGTGACCGACTAACTTTGACTACGCTCTGCATGTCTATACTGCCCTCCTGTGGTCATTATCTGTAATTACACCCGTTTAATTTTACTGTCTGTCTCCAAAAACACAGACGATACAGACCGACTTGGACAACATTTATTAAAAGAATAAAGAAAGAAAGAGTGTCTTCTCCTTTTGTCTGAATGTCCTGTGCAGTGAAATCATCGTTTCGTGCACATTTCTGCTCAAAGTACCGTCAGATATTATGACATTAAAGGAATCCTGGTGCCTTCAGTCACATCAGAAGTGTTATAATTCAGAGGCCCAAACATCCTTCACATGTAGGTTTTTGAATGTGATATTTCACGTATCCTCTTAAATATCTAGGAATGCCATGAAATGTGATACCAGCATTTGTGTTGCCATCAGGATTAAGCTTTGCACATTCAGAAAAGTTCTTATTTGGTGAAATATTTAAGTATTTTTTACTGTTTGTCCTCATTTCTGATTGACTTTTTTTTTCTTAAAATGGAAATTGATCTTGATAGTTTTTCAATTAGTCCATCATTAATCAGCTAAATGAGTGTAAAACAAATTGTGTTCATTGTTTTAATCTGTTTGACGTTTAAGTTTAAATACCTAAAAAAGATCTTGGACAACTCTTGGTTAATAAACGGAGGTAGAGGCGTTTTTGTTTGTTCATCTTCATTACAGTCTGTCCGGCATTAAAAACGAAATGTCGAAAAATAAAACTCCCATTTTGGATTAATTATCAATCAACTAAACCATCCGACACGTTTTCCTTTCTCCGACAGTGGCTGAAGCGGACATCAGTCTTTATCCCGGCGTGGTGTGGTTCTGTTCTCCGAAAAATCAAACTGTGGTCCGATATCTTGATGAGGTGAGTTGATTGTATACTTGTGAATGATTTGGCTGCTAAATCCGTGTTTCCTGATTGTCGTTGTCGCTCCTGCTGCCCCGACTCCTCCTTTTCTCCTCAGTGCGTCATTACGCGGGCCAAGGGTCACCAATCAATGTGACGCAACCCAGATCCCGTTCTGCAGAGTGGCTCATCGTTTCCGGTAACGTTTGTAGGTAATTTCTTTGCTCGTGGAGCTAACGGCTCACTGGTCACATAATCATCTTTTCTGCGTCTGTCGTGTTTCTCAGTCTTCGCTGTTCAAAAAAGAAACTCATTAAGTCTCTGACAAAAGATAAAACTAAAGATTGTTTGTTTTGTGCTCCTGATACTGACTCTTTGTTCTGTTCTTTCATCAGAGTTCCAGCTGGAGGCTGCTGATTGGACAGGAGACTGATGGCGCCTCATTAACACACCTGTGGATCCAGCAGTGGCTCCTCCTCTTCCTGCCTGCCTTCATCCTGACCTGTGTGCCTCATCACTTTGTGCTAATTGGTGATTAGATGATTGTTGTAGTGAAGTTTCTTTTGTATTTCTTGTAAATATTCTAACCAACCGTCCAGGAGGAAGCCCTTTTTGTTTTTCTCCTGTTAGAAGTTAAGTTTTATGTCTTTTTTTCCCCTTAACTTTGTTTAATGAAGTTGTTTTAGTTTGAAGCTAGTTTTATCTTTAACAAGAGACATGTTAATAAATTCTGTTTGGACTTTGATTGCTGTGACTTGTCATCCTTAGAAACTCAACATCTAAATTTGGGAACTGGGATTTGATCCTATAAACACAATCATTACTGGTCTGCAGCTTATCATACTGAGCTATACAAACAGCTCAACAACTTCCTGTTTGGATGGTTATTCATTGTATTTCCAGTCCTGAGGAGAAAACAGAACATCTTTTCAAAATAAACCCTTTATAAAGACAGTTGCACTACTCAACCACTGGAGAGCAGTGAAGACACAAACGCTCCCGACAAAACCTAAAGGGATGCAAAGGGACAAAGTAGAAGTTCCTTTTTCAGTAGAAATGTGTTTAGATGATGTCATAGGTGTAATTGTAATCAGTATATCTAGCTGGTACTCAGGCGTTAATGGTGGGTTTCAGGTCTTCAACATCACTTTGTTCACAAGGTTCAAGGACATCAGAAAAATATCTGAAGAATAAAACAGAAAATTCTTCTGTTCCTTGAATCACGTTGTCAGAGAAAAGACAACTCAGATCATAAGGAAAATATGACTCTTAATCAGACATTATTTCATTCATCTTTAATGACACTGATTTGATCCAACAGATGGTGCATTAGGTTCCTCTTGGACTGCTGATCTATAACATTTTGAAGCAGAAAAAGGTTTCCTTTTAAATGTTCGAGGCTCAGTCTTTTATTCCAGTGTGAAATCTAAACCTGATTTCTACTGGAGCAAAACAGGAAAGGTGCTGCAGCAAAAGGTCCAGTCAGATAGTCTCGTCCCAGAGAGACACTAATGTCCTGAAAATCTGAGAAGAGTTAAATAACATGCATCTCCTGCATCAATGTATGACATCTAAACTAATAATTAGTCATCAATAGTGGCAACTAAAGTAAAGGAAACAATCAGCAGCTGATTGATGATGAATGAGAAAATGATTCAAAAATCTAAATGAAACTGTGCATTAGAAAATTAAAGCCACACATCAAGTTATGTCTGCAAGATGGCCGATAAAGTAAAAGAATGAAATGTTCCCTTTACTAGACCAAGAAACGAAAACATTGTGACAACGTAAGGTTAAGCTCTGCAAACATACCATTAATATCTGCAGGCTCTGATCCAGGACATAGATGAATCCCACCTGGGGCCTGTTCCATACAGCACACTAAGGCTTCACACCACCAGCCTGTGATCTCAGACCAGTTCTGGTCCTGTTGATGGTCCATAATCCCAGTGACCTGTATCTGATCTCAGATCAGTTCTGGTCCTGTTGACGGTCCATAATCCAGTGACCTGTATCTGATCTCAGACCAGTTCTGGTCCTGTTGATGGTCCATAATCCCAGTGACCTGTATCTGATCTCAGATCAGTTCTGGTCCTGTTGACGGTCCATAATCCAGTGACCTGTATCTGACTCTAATGTGAACACATCTGTCCCCCAATCAGTGATCATTGGTCCGTTTTTACACGAGTCATCTGATCACCAACACGACTCATGGTGTTCAAACCCAGATGGATGCTAGTAGTGAATGTATGATGACATCATCTCTGGAGGACGGCTAACACTTGGTCAGCTGACCATCTCTGATCTGATCTGACCGTTCTCATTCAGGTCACATGACCAGAATCAGATATGGATCTGATCCAGGACCAGATATGAAAGAGACTCAGATCTGATTTGAATAATCAGATCTTTGTGAAATAAGCTTTAGCCTGTCCCAGACCACTTTACCAGCATGACTTGCCAGAGTAACTGAGCTTAATGAACCGAATGATCAGAAAAAGAGTCAGACTCATTGGAATAAGGCTGGTTGACGTGACAAACTGGCTTCATGGAACAGGCTCCAGGTGTTTGTGTTACAGAGTCCAGATAATCAAACGCTTCATGCAAGAATGTGGAAATATAGAATATGTTGACTTTCATACAGTGCATCCAGTATTTATTAAACCAACACAAATAGAAATGATTCAGGAATAAGAGATGAAAACACAACATGTTTAATTTGGGGGATTTATCAGGTCATCAGTCGACGTCTTTATCTTTGAACTATCATTCAGTTTGTTGTTCATGAGGAGCTGAACTATTTCCAGCTGCACACACTAATCATTTGGTATCGTTTCCATGGAGATGTACTTTTATTTCAGTCCACATTCTAATCCTGAACCAATGAACAGACATTTAGTGACACGTCTTCACCAGACGGAGATATCTGACGGCACCAGAGGGGGAAGAACTTTATGTGGCACCAACCTCAAACCTTCTGAGTGAAGTTCTCAGGGAAAACGCCTTTAACTGAAATATCTTTGTTCTGCAGCCAGTGAGACTCCTTCACACCCACGAGCCAGCCATCATCCTGCAGACACACAAGACTGACTGCATCATCGGAAAAAAAATCTGTGTTTTTATCTGAATGAGGAATTTAGGAGGACTACAGATGTATTGAGGACTACAGATGTACTGAGGACTACAGATGTATTAAGGACTACAGATGTACTGAGGACTACAGATGTATTAAGGACTACAGATGTATTGAGGACTACAGATGTACTGAGGACTACAGATGTACTGAGGACTACAGATGTACTGAGGACTACAGATGTACTGAGGACTACAGATGTACTGAGGACTACAGATGTACTGAGGACTACAGATGTATTAAGGACTACAGATGTACTGAGGACTACAGATGTACTGAGGACTACAGATGTACTGAGGACTACAGATGTACTGAGGACTACAGATGTACTGAGGACTACAGATGTACTGAGGACTACAGATGTACTGAGGACTACAGATAGATTAAGGACTACAGATGTACTGAGGACTACAGATAGATTAAGGACTACAGATGTACTGAGGACTACAGATGCACTGAGGACTACAGATGCACTGAGGACTACAGATGTATTAAGGACTACAGATGCACTGAGGACTACAGATGCACTGAGGACTACAGATGTATTAAGGACTACAGATGCACTGAGGACTACAGATGTACTGAGGACTACAGATGTATTAAGGACTACAGATGTATTAAGGACTACAGATGTACTGAGGACTACAGATGTATTAAGGACTACAGATGTACTGAGGACTACAGATGTATTAAGGACTACAGATGTATTAAGGACTACAGATGTATTAAGGACTACAGATGTATTAAGGACTACAGATGTATTAAGGACTACAGATGTACTGAGGACTACAGATGTATTAAGGACTACAGATGTATTAAGGACTACAGATGTATTAAGGACTACAGATGTATTAAGGACTACAGATGTATTAAGGACTACAGATGTACTGAGGACTACAGATGTATTAAGGACTACAGATGTACTGAGGACTACAGATGTATTAAGGACTACAGATGTATTAAGGACTACAGATGTACTGAGGACTACAGATGTACTGAGGACTACAGATGTATTAAGGACTACAGATGTATTAAGGACTACAGATGCACTGAGGACTACAGATGTACTGAGGACTACAGATGTATTAAGGACTACAGATGTATTAAGGACTACAGATGTACTGAGGACTACAGATGTATTGAGGACTACAGATGTATTAAGGACTACAGATGTATTAAGGACTACAGATGTACTGAGGACTACAGATGTACTGAGGACTACAGATGTATTAAGGACTACAGATGTATTAAGGACTACAGATGCACTGAGGACTACAGATGTACTGAGGACTACAGATGTATTAAGGACTACAGATGTATTAAGGACTACAGATGTACTGAGGACTACAGATGTATTGAGGACTACAGATGTATTAAGGACTACAGATGTATTAAGGACTACAGATGTACTGAGGACTACAGATGTACTGAGGACTACAGATGTACTGAGGACTACAGATGTATTAAGGACTACAGATGTACTGAGGACTACAGATGTATTAAGGACTACAGATGCACTGAGGACTACAGATGGAGACACAGGCTGATGTGTGCTTCACTGACCTGTTCATCTGGGTTATCAAAGGCCAAAGCCAGCACAACATCTCCAGTCTTCAGTTCCAGCTCATCGCTGTCAGTGGCAGCGTAATCATGGACGGCTTTAACCTGCAGGAAGAATGGAGGCAACATGAAAACAGGAAACAGGCTGTCATTATGTTTCACGTGTTAACGCAGGATTATGATCCAGCTGTTTCACCTTGTAGAGGAATCCTGGAGGGAGTTCTCCATCGGAGCCGTTGGTCACTGCAGTCTGTATGGGAGAAGCAGAGGAAGTCCTCCTGTATCTATGAGTGCAGTCAAACAACAGTTCATGTGTCTGCTGAGATGTTTAATGAGGAAACGAGGGAAGAAAGAGTTTCAAAGAAGGATTCATGTCTTTATTGACTCATAGCCTCCAGTGATGCTGCACCTGCCTCCCTGTCTGACTCTACCTGGGCCTCTCCATCATCACCCCAGCCACCCTGTCCCCCTTGGGCGCCATCGTCGTCCCAGCTGGGTTCAGTGTGTGACTGAGCGGAGTAGCCTCCATCGTCCGTCCAGCTCTCCTGACCCTGAGCTGTTTCTGCATCGTCCCACCCAGGATGGCTGTAGCTCTGGCTTTGGCTCTCATCGTAATCCCAGCCACCGTGGGCCTCCTCTGGGTCCTGGTCCTCGTCATACTGGGGCTGCTGGTCTGTGCTGGTCTGCTCTAGCTACAGATGGTTTGGGTGGTGGAGCATTGTGGCGGGTTTTAAAGCGAGAGGAAGGGGAGGAGCCATGGGTTCATTAAAGGTGAGGCGGGTAGTTTGGGCCAAGGGAGGATTTAATGACAGTTATTAAAGATAAAAAATGAGGTCGTTTTCTGATGAGTCAAACTCATCGCTGCACAATCTGACTGCTGATTATAGAAAATAAGAGAAGTCCAGTTGTCCAATCAGAACACAGAAACCCAGGCTTACCCATGAGTCCCATGATGACGCCTTCCGTGGAGCAGAAAGAGGAAACCAGTGAAACCAAAGTGTGAAAGAAGTCTTCATCAAAGTCTTCACTCACACACAAAACATTCATTTGTGGTTTGTGTCTAAATCACGTCTTCATGATCATCACTGAGCTGGTTATGACATCACTGAGCTGGCTATGACATCACTGAGCTGGCTATGACATCACTGAGCTGGCTATGACATCACTGAGCTGATTATGACATCACCCACGTCTGTCTGCCTGAAGGTACGCTGAATAAATACATTATGTGACGTCTGTATGCCTCCACACTGAAGAGGAATAACAATGTGTGAATAAATCTTTTGAACTGATCCTCTGACAAACTGGAGCTGCAGGACTTTGTTTTGACATAACCTGATCGGTCAGGTTTCGGTGACGTTGGTGTTCGTGGAAGTCTCTGAATATCATCCAGTTAAATCTGCATTTGATTTTTTTGATTTATACGAGGAAAGAAAGAAGGAACTGTCCTGTATTCTAAATCCAAAGGAATCAAACACAGAAAGCTGTAGAGGCAGACGTCCTGCTATAGAGGCAGACGTCCTGCTATAGAGGCAGACGTCCTGCTATAGAGGCAGACGTCCTGCTATAGAGGCAGACGTCCTGCTATAGAGGCAGACGTCCTGCTATAGAGGCAGACGTCCTGCTATAGAGGCAGGCGTCCTGCTATAGAGGCAGGCGTCCTGCTATAGAGGCAGACGTCCTGCTATAGAGGCAGACGTCCTGCTATAGAGGCAGACGTCCTGCTATAGAGGCAGACGTCCTGCTATAGAGGCAGACGTCCTGCTATAGAGGCAGACGTCCTGCTATAGAGGCAGACGTCCTGCTATAGAGGCAGACGTCCTGCTATAGAGGCAGACGTCCTGCTATAGAGGCAGACGTCCTGCTGGTCTCTACAACAGTCACGTCAAACATTTCATCACACATGCAAAGAATGAAAATGAACAAAACACTGTCAAATGTTTCCCAGCCGCTGACAGAGCTGCTGTTTACATGCAGTCTAAAAATACTGACCTTTTAAAACTTAATTGTCATTTTGTGGAGAGAACCTCCATTTCTGGGGACTCAAACCCACATGTTTTAAGATGTTCTTGACCGGCTTTGGTTTAGTTTGGTCAGGTCAGTCGGGGTGAAAATAAATCACAACTGCATGTAAATGAAGCCTTGAGGCTTCCAGCGCTGACAGAACACTGCAGACCGTAGTTCACCTACCTGAGGGGCTGGAAGTGTGGGCTGTAACACCTCCACATCCCAATCCAGCAGGTTTAAGCCTGACCAGGGCTCAGACTGCTTCACACACACACACACACAGACACACACACACACACACACACACACACACACACACACACACACACACACACACACACACAGACACACGCACACACACACACACACGCACACACAGACACACACGCACACACGCACACACACACACACACAGACACGCACACACACACACACACACAGACACGCACACACACACACACACACACACACAGACACACACACACACACACACACACACAGACACACACAGACACACAGACACACACACACACACACAGACACACACACACACACACACACACACACACACACAGACACACACACACACACACGCACACACACATATACACACTGTCATGGTCATGTATCTAGATTTGCCATTTCCTGTTTTATTTTGTTTTATTACACTTCCTGTCTTACTTTCTTATCATCGGTTTTATCCCCTTTGGTTCCTCTGTCTATGTTTTATTCTTCCATGTTTGTAGTTCCAGTTTGCTCCTTTTCCCTGTGTTTCTGTTTGCTCTGTCTTATGATTAGTTTATCCTCATGTTTTCCCCTTTTAGGTTTTCCCTCCTCTGTAATTGTCTGATCATGTCCACCTGTCTCTGATTGTCTCCTCCTCCCTGATCCACCTGTTCCCCATCTCCTCTCGTTACCTGCGTGTTTCTGACCTCCTTTGTCAGTTTGTCTGTTTTACCTTCCTGTTATTTCCTCCTAGCCCTGTGATTCCTTCCTAGTCTTGTTTTGCCCTTCCTTGACCTGCTGTCCTGTTTTGCCCCTGTGTAAGTTTTGTCCTGGGTTTTGTATTTTGCATTTTGTATTTTATTTAATTAAATCCCTGCACTGACTCTCTGCTCCTGTGTCGCCTGCCCTTGGGTCCTATAATTTTGAGCTGCACCACGACACACACTCAGGTTAGGAGGTTCCTGTCTGCTCAGACTGCTTCACACACACATATGATACCATAAAGTATGTCATCAATACAACGTTTCTACGTTAGAAGCTGTCTGACCTGTTGTGTGTCTGAGTTCTCGTCCCGGTCTCTCTGGTCCAGAGACGATGTCATCTGGGGCGGAGGCTGACTGGGAGGAGGACCAGGCCTCTGCACCACCAGGAGGGTTACATCAAAACCACACAACACACACATGCACACATGCAAAAGCAGTGAGGAGAGACACACATTAGTACACATGGATGATGGATGAGCTTTTGTAACAAACAAAGGTTTAGACCTTCATCAGACTCTTCCTCTCCTCTGGTTGTGTTTGGGTGAAAAACCTTTTCATTCATTTGTGAGTCAACATTAATGTCATCTTTTAAATATATATTTACAAGCATTTAAGTATATGATGACTATATGGTAGCATGTTGCTAGCAGGCTCACTGACAGTTTTGATATGATGTATAAGACTCATATTCACACAGCATGATATCGATGCCCTTCTCCACACTCATAAGGACATGTTTGGTTGGTGGTTGCTTTTACCTTCGGTGGAGAGCCAGCTGATTCGCTGTGGTTGGCTTCCTCACTGAGAGAAGAAGAGGCAGCAGAGGGAAGAAAAAACAGACATGAAAAAAGGTCAAAGAGGGAAGAGAAAGAAAGTGGATAAAATAAAAGATAAAAAGAGCAACGGAAGATTCACTGATCACACATGCATTTCTCAGCTGCATCCACAAGAGGGCGACAAAAGGCTCCCAACTGACATGCATTTGATGACAGAATGTTATTGACGGGGTTCGGAGCTCAAACAGGAGGTGAGGAGTATTAAAGGCTTGAATTCCAGAGCTGAGTATGACTCTGATGCTGCCCTGAAGCCTCTCTGCTTTATATTAGAGGAATAATGGATGCAGGGAGGAGAGAGACAGTTAATGATGGAGGTGCTGATCCATTAATCGTCACATTCCTCTGAACACCTGTATTTTCAATCAGCTGTTAATTTAGCCTGTAGTTTAAACGGCCTTGTAGAATAAATCAAACAATGAGCACATTTTGTGGGTTAAATGAACGTTGCATGCTCAGCCTGTGGTCAGGATTTAAGTGCAGCACATTTTACCTCTTGGCAACATCTCCCGTCTTTGCCGCTGCACCTTTTCTGCAGTACGGGGTGCAGTGAGGGACATTAATCTCATTGTTCTCAATAAGTCTTTAAAATGTGTCTCACTGAAAAACACTCATCTGTGCTCTTACTTCAGCTCCCGCTGCTCCTCCAGTTTGGTCATGATGTCGTTCAGGTTTTGGCTGAGCTGAGGAGACACAGAGACGACTCATCGATACATCAGCTGATCATCATCAATCATCATCAGCTGATGTACATCATCCATACATCAGGTTCATTAGTTTAATCAATCACACATGATCAGCTTGACTCACCTTGCTCATTTCCCTGTGGAACTTCTCCTGATGACCTGCCAGACTCTGGAATGTGTTAACATAGACGCCAACACGACTACACACACAGACAGACACACAGACACACACACACAGACACACACACACAGACACACACACACAGACACACACACACAGACACACACACACAGACACACACACACAGACACACACAGACACACACAGACACACACAGACACACACACACACACACACACACACACACACACACACACACACACACACACACACACACACACACATGTTTTAAACACATGAACAGGTCGTCATTAAAGGTTCTGAAGAAGAAGAAAGCCTCTCACTTGTCCCACATTACTGGAAGCTCGTCTTGTAACTCCACGTTCAGCTCCTCGAAAATCTTCTGAGCTCGGCCCAGGTCCTCCTCCGCCTGCACACACACAGACACACACACAATATATCCTCTGTGTGTCACACAGGGGTCAATAGCTGCAGACAGTCTTTATGTGACTAAACTAAATAAAGGACTGCTCTATCATTAGCGATACTATGACATAAAACTACTCAGGCTCTTTACGTGTGATCAAACTACGTAACCTGACAACCCAAAAGACAAATGCAGGATGCATTGTGATCATGTGTAACAGCCTGAGGAGGGTCTGGGGTGAGGAGGGGGAGTCAGTGATGAACCAGAGGGTCACCTGGTTGTAGGAGAGGTTAGTCTGAGCCACCTGGTGGGCTGATATCAAACCCTGAGCCCAGCTGGGAGCCGCCATCTCCAACAGGGCTGCTGGCTAACCACTCACACCATGCAAGAGAAAGAGAGAACAGAAGAGAGAAAAACAGAAGAAGAAGGAGTGACAGAGAAGAAGAGAGCCGAAGCAAACAATTCATGACAAACTCAAACATGTTCATTAACATTCAGTAACTTTTAACCAACACAACAAGGTTAACGAGCCGACAACAGTAACACACTCCTTTCTGGACCTGAGCTGTGATTCCATGCAAAGAGCAGCAAACACACACACACACACACACACACACACACACACACACACACACACACACACACACACACACACACACACACACACTCATGGTTACCTTGGCGATCTTGGCCTCATCCTTCTTCTTTCCTTTCTGTAAGGAGGTGAAATGATGCCTGGCGCTGTCGAAGTCCACCATCTTCCTGTCGCGCTTGGCGATGCGAGTCTGCAGCAGAATCCATCCCAGCATCTTTACAGCGCTTCATTTCACATGTTCATGTTCATGACTCTAACATTTAAAGCTCCTTTTTCTTTGTCTGAATACCAACTTGGCAACAAACCTGTTTCTGATTTGTTTTAGGAACTACAGCAGCCTGGAAGGCAGCGAGCAGGGCTTCGAAAACTCATCATCTGGTCTTAGTCATGAATAAAAGGTTGACTTTAATCAAACGGATGGAGACACACACACCTTAATATCAGGAAACTGAGCCAGGTAGGCGTCCATACCGCTCAGAGACTGATCCGCCAAGTTCTGGTGGTGGTCTAACCACAGAGTGTCTGTGTCCTGCAACACAAAACACATTTACATCATCATGACATCAGAACATCTTCACCCACTAAAACACAGACTATCAAACCTCAGCTCTGTTAACTAGAAGCTCTGGGCTGCTTTTTAATTCACACAGTTCATCTGCATCAACCAGTATTAAAAGACTAAATGAGGAGAACTCACTCTGGACTTATAGAATGCAAATGTACCAGTTCTAAGTGACTGTTCTTATTTTCAGAGTAAAGTTCATAGTAATGACTTTATGTACAGCTTCACTTTTAATGACATCATTTATTTGTATTAAATTGCCCAGTACTTCTGTCTGCTACAGGACTGACGCTCTAAACTCCTAGAGGACAGGAGGAGGAGGAGGAGGAGGAGGATGATGATGATGATGACAGGTCCAGTGTTTCCCACATGAAGCCAAACTGGAGACACAGACCACCAGAATAAATCATAGTTCATGTCTCTGCCTCTGAGGGGACGACGTCACTGAGAGCATCATCAGCTGACAGCTGCTCATCAATATGTTTCTACATTATGGGATGGATCTGACATTCTCACTGTGGGAAACACTGGCTGCTGTCTGGGTTTACCTCCAAGTTATTGTCCATCTCCTTCTCTATCATCTCCTTCAGGAAGGAGAGATGCATGCAGTCAGGAAAGAGAAAGTGTGTTAGCAGGAGGAGAAACAAGGAAAAAAAGGATGAAAGAAGAAGATTCTGTGATTAGGAGAAAGCAACGTTCCAAATATTTAAAAACAACAACTTCCTCAGAGGTAATATAATGACATGGAGGCTGTTGTGGAGACTTAAATGACCAATATGAGTCATTTCATGATTATTTAGTCTCCTTCTTCTTCAGATGTTTAGCAGAACGATGCGACACGTTTTTACTGTGACGCTCCAGAAATGTTGGAGGACTTTTCATTCAGGTGAAAAGTTCCTTTGAGGTGAGAGAAGAGATGGAAGATGGGAAGAAAATGGTCCCGTGTTATTTGACAGTGGGACTGCTTCCTGGTCTCACCTCTGCCAGAGTGTCCATCTCCTCTTTACCAAACCAGTCAGGTTCATACATGTCGGCCAGACAGTCCTGAAGCCGCCGTGACGCGTCGTGCATCGCTGAAACACAAACACCATGACGTCATCACGGATCTGCCTCTTTGATGATGATGTCATTTACTTCTCCAGCTCCTAAATGTTGATGACACTCACTTTTCACTGCTGCCAGGTAGGCTTTCAGGTCTTTGTGCAGTTTGGTGCCTTCAGCCTGAGAGAGAGAACAAAAGATGAGAGTTTGAGGACTGAACCAACAGGACGGGTGAAAAAAGAAGGCAGTAGAAAATTAAATGGTCGTTTCCTCTCAGCTCTCTGACCAATAAATAACTAATGAATAAAACTAGCAGGAATTCTAATAAAGGGGAAATAAAACCGACCATCTGCTTGTTGAAGTTGGACACCATCTCCTCAAAGGCAGCGTCTCGGGTCTCGTCTGCTTTACCGAGCTTCTGCAAGACCTGCAGACCAATCAGAAAGCAATGCACCAATCTATTGATCTGTGTCTGATTCAGACCATGTCTGACTCTGCAGGGTGAATTCATGAAGCACAAACATGCATTTCAATGTCTGTTACTACCAAGGAGCTGGAGGTCAAAGGTCACAGCTCCAGACACCTGATTATTTATGTGAGATTCTTTTATTAGGCCCATTAGATTTCAACTTTATTCTCTAATTTATCTCATGGATTTAAAATAATTTTAACATCACTATGATTTTTACTGGTCTTTCATCTTTTTTTTACATTTGATTTTCTATATTTATATTATATTTATATTCTATATTTTTTTAGCATTAGAGAAATGAAGACGTTGTTTTTGCTGCTGTTCGTTGGACAAGGTCATCGGCTAATCTGGTCTGATTGACGGAGGGGGAGGAGCCTGCAGCAGCACCACCTGCTGCTCTAATCCTGTGACAGACACACAAACCTGATCAACACCAGGACGGGGACTTCCCGACTTCTAACAGAGGAAACTTTAAAGCAGAAGCACTCAGTGTGCAGTTAAATGTCTGATTCTATGCACTTTATATGCAGTTAGTTAGTGTCGTCCACACAGGTTCCCAACCTGGGTCGGGGCCCTCCAAAGGGTCACCACATTCATTTGAGGGGTCGTCACTTGGTTAGTGGGAGAAGAAAGAAAAACATATACAATCATATTAAGACCTTATTTCTTTTTAGGTCATTATTTTACAAATATCAAAAGAAATTTGGAATCACAGCTTTCAGTTTTTAGCGTCTTCCACCCTGATTTAGTCTAAAATGACCAATTAAACCGTCTGTTCTATTAAAAGTGTCACAAACACTCAAAGTAATACAGAAAGAGGACCACGAACCTATGAAGGCAGGAGAAACAAAGTGTTTCAGTGTAAATCAGAGGTGAAGGACAGTCTGATCATTCTACTGGGTTGTTCTCATGGAGCTCAAAAACAACATTTAGTTTACAAAAGTGAACAGAAATCAAGTTAATAATATGCTATTATTATTATTACCTCAGATCAGATCATCAGATGTTTTCAGATCCAGACCTATATTTGGAACAAAACAACTGTTGTATCCATTACAGCCCTCACCTCTTTGTGTGCCACTCAAATGTCTCATGGTGCATTCAGGTGATTCCTGAAAAGTCTGGAAAGATCTCAAGACAACACTGCAGTCACCTGCGTTTTTATGTGTGGAGGGAAAATGTCACTTAAACTGTATTCTGGAGTGTATGTGTGTGTGTGTGTGTGTGGGGGGGGGGGGGGGGGGGGGGCACTACTCTCTGCCATCCATCGGTGTTTCATTTCAACCCCCCAAAATACACACATACACACACACAGAGTCTGTGGGGTATTAAGGGTGATGAGGAGGAGGGCTATAGATAGAAACAACCACCCTGCACACAGACAAAGCCCCGCCCACAGCAGTGAAGCATGCTGGGAGTCCTGGGAGGGGGGGACAGGTGTGCAGGACAAACTTGGACTTGGATGTTTGATCACTTTGGACTCGAATGACTAAAAAAACAGTGACAGAATGTAATTTATTATGATGTGATATTTGTTTTAAGGTTATTATGAGATTTTTCTGTCTGTGTGAATTTTAAACATACAGGGTTCTAGAGTTGTGTTGGGGGTTTGGAACCTTTGGCTGCTGCGCGGTGTGGAGACTGGTGTCATCGGGTCACGCCTCTTTGACTCCCAGCTCCACTCCGGATCTCCAGCTGCTGTCTAAAGGGCACCCTGCTCCCCCACCTCCCTCCTCCGTCACCACACTCATCCGGATTCCACTGAGGGGAATCTTCGCAGCATGTTCTGACAGCTGACCGGCTCCTGAGCGGCTGACATTATGTCGCTATGACAACAACAGTGGAGGCTCAGGATTAGTTAGGAATTAATATGGCTGCTCTACTTTTGGACAGTTCAGTTCAACACTTTTCATCATCATCATCAGCTTATATTAAAAAATGCACTTATTGTCAGCAAACGTCTCACAGAGCGTCATTAAGCAGAGTCCTCAGTTCTGAGATGTCAACGTTGTCATGTCCCTCATAATGATGTCATCAATCAGAAATCTATGACTGACAGCTAAGTCTGAAAGTCTGAGAACAGAAGCATAATATCTGAATAAAAACTTCAAATGGTTGTAATTTTAAGAGCAGAATGGAAAATATTGATATAGTTGTAATTTTACACGAAAGGTTAATATAATAAGGAAAGATTAAGAAAAGTCAAACTGATTTCATAAGAAAAGTCAAACTGATTTTATGAGAAAAGTCAAACTGATTTTATAAAAAAAGTTAAACTGATTTTACAAGAAAAAGGCATAACATTATAAAAGTGATAATTTTACAGCCAATAATATAAAGTAAGAAAAGTTAATTTTCAAAGTTGTAATTTAAAAAAATGGAGAGAAATGAGAAAAAGTCACATGAATAGAAATAAGTTAGAATTCTGAGAAAACTTCTTTTTGATCAGGATTTCTGGATATTTCATAAACTCTTCCTTCTTCCTGATTGGACAGGACGGACGGCGGAGGATGTGCTGAGGGGTGGAGGGCGGCGTGCCAGCAGACAGACAGCTGAAGCCGACGCTCCCCTCCTCCACCTCAGCCGGCCTTCAGGAGGAAGATGATACTCTGACCTTCCTCTTTACTCCTCCTGTTGCCTGAGACGCTCAGCCTGCCTTCAGCTGACTTCTCCTACATGCTGCAGGTTGATTTCCTCCGGAGAAACAACCTTCAGATTTATTCTCTTCATTCTAATTCAACAGATTGTTTTTTATGCCTAAAAACTATCAACACATTTCATTTATTTAAGATCTACATTCCTGCTTTTAATGCCTACAAAAATAATAACAGAGCTGACAAAGAATTTAGGAGACATGTTTCATGATTGTTTCGAATTTAGTTTTTAATTTAGAGCTTCTGTGATGTTAAGAATCTTAATGACAGGTTGTTGTTATTTCTGACCCAAAAACACGTTGTTGTATATTTAGGAATAATATTTTGATCATTCTAGCAGAAAAACATCAGTCAGATGATCTAAACATCCTGTTTTATGATTATTTTATAAATATATCACTGATAGAAAAGCAAGAAAAACATTCAGATTTATAAAACATTCATATTTATGAATATATTGATTAATAAAATGAGACGTGTAATTCTCTGACTCATTACTTTATAATTAAAGTATGTCAGCGTTTTGTTTGACATCACAGTGGATCCATCCACGCTTGTATAATTATTATTATTATTTATTTATGATTATTTCTTTGGTCTGTTTACAGGGAGCTGTTTATACTTCCTACTGTGGGACAAACACAGATACTGATGAGGTCAACATGGTAGAAAACACTCATAGACCAAAACAGATAGACCATCAGGAGGCGCAGATCGTCTCTCAGTAAGAAGGTTGTGGGTTCAAAACAGGCCCTTCTGTCTAAAGTGTATCTGACCTTCAGCCAAATGAATGGAAATGAGTCTTGATAAAAGCCGACAACAAAACGAATCATTTGGTTTGAAGCTCGTTTTGACTTTACCAGACTTTAACTCACCTTTCTAAAGTCTAGATCATTTTCACGATTAAAAACTCTAATAATAATTATCTTTCTGTCTGTCAGTCATCAGGTTCACAGAAACGAGGAGTGGGACGCGTTCCAAAGATGGGACCACTGAATTCTCCACATTGTGAAACCACATTTTTATTGGTCCATATTTTGTTCCAGGATTTTAGTAAGATTTTCAATGAGGCTAACAGTTTCCCCTGCTTCCAGTCTTTATGCTAAGCTAAGCTAATCACCTCCTGCCTCTATCTGTTTGTAGTCAACAGAGACATTAGAGGAGAAGAAGAAAATAACTGGTCCAAACTGCCTTGAACCAAAGCTCACGGTGATTTGAGGCCGTTTTAAAAATCATTTGATCTAAATTTAAAAAGGAGGCTGAACTTTTGAAATATGTGCAGCTGCTGGGAGGAATGAGCAGAGGAGGGGTTCGAGTTTCAGCAGCTACCAGTCTGTTTTGGGTTTAAACCCCAAAGACCATTTTAAGCATGAACTGAGAACAATATGTGGTTTGAATATGAAATCTGACTGACAACCCTCTGGTGGGGGACGGAGGTGATTAGAGGGTAAAACCTCCACAGGCTTAACAACAAGAGTGATTAGGATGGACAATAATAACTCAGCTGACTGTTGATCAGGTTTCAATCTCTTTTACAGCTCCTCCTCCATTTTACTGTCAAATAGGACAGTTTGGGTTGGATCAAAGAACCTGTTCACACCAGCAAACAGGTTATCGACACTCACTGATCATCTGTTCTTAAAAGACTCTCTTTAGTCCCATCATGTTGTCGTTCCTCAGTACTAACTATAAAAACATGTTTCTGTTATAATCAATAAATGGATTCACTTGTGATAAACTATATTGTCCTGTGTTCCAGTAAATGTGTAACAGAGCTGTCCCATGTAACTCATGGGATTATTCTCTTATTGACCTAATTTCATATGTGATGTCATAAATGAACACGGTCTCATTAAAACTCATTAAATTCACATTAACTAACATCAGATAAACCGTAAAGTAAGCCCTCATTACGTCATCATTAGTGCGTAGATGGACGGCGTTTGACGGTAAAAAGTTGGAGGTTATGTTTCACAGCAGGACGTCATGAGGTCTGAACCCGTACCTTCTCCTGCGCCCTGGTCAGCCTCTTCTGGACGTTGATGGCCAGTTTCCCGGCGGTGACCCCTTTCCCTGTCTCGGCCATGTCTCTGCTCCCCGGCGGTGTCAGGACCAGCGAAGAGGAGGAGGAGGAGGAGAGGAACGCGCTGAAGGAGACCCTTCCTTGGACACCCCTCGATTTTAGCTCTAATCCCGGGGGAAGTTTTTAAGGCTGCAGCGGAACTTAATCCGGGATGTGTGAGAATGAAAAACAACAGAAAACAGGTGGAGTTTGGAGATAAATTCTGATGCCGTCCTGTTCTCGAACCTCGCCGTTAATTGACGAAGACTCTGCTCGGTATGGAGATATTAGGTTTCCTTCTCAGTCATCCTCTTAAAGGCGCAGCAGGGTGTTATTATTAGCTGACATCTGTTGCATACATGCAACTGGTCGCTCCTGTCTTTACGCACAGCCCGATTTATTCCAGTTACATGAGGACTAAACCAAACCGACCCTGATCCCCGCTGGAGACGCGCATTCATCACACCTGCCCCTGTGATGGTGCGTTCACGTGTCACTCAGAAAAAGTAGACGACACAAAGCTCATTTCCATATAATTTAATTTCAAAAATAAATCTTTAACATCATAAACATTATTGGATTTCTTTAAACAAATAACACTTAAATACATTTCTTCTAAAATGTCTTTATTAAAGCAGGAATGTGACATGGGATCACATCCCTGTGGAACGAAATCCCCTCAACATTTACTTTGAAACTCCACTAATTTACCATTTATTTTAAAGTAACTAAGATAATGGAATAATTGATTACCTGTATGCTAAGGTAAAACTTCTTTAAATCCACCATTAATGTTCCAATAATTCACATTTGACAGATCAATTATTTCAGGTGTTATTAAAGTTGGGACTGTGGTTGATATTCAGGTGCAGATTGATGATATCGAAATGTTTTCTGACTCAATATTCAGATATATTAAAGGTAAGATGTTAGATTAATAGATAAACTGTTGAAATATTTAAAAGGGTTTGGTTTTTTAATCTCTGGCTCTCACATCAAATATTTAGACTTTTATGGTTTCAAGTTGAGATTTATTAAAAAGGTATTTTAAGGGATTATTCTTTCAGTGTTTTAAGGATCTAAGTGTCACAGAAAGCCTTTGAAACATCTTTTAGTCATGTGATTTGTATGTGGGCTGGTGGTGTAGGGAGTTCACAAAAACCCTCCCATCAGGCCTCAGTAGGAACCAAACACATCTCCCATCTTGTTATCGTCCCTCATGGATCTTGTCTTTAGGGTCCACCTGTGTTTTTCCTTCCTCACCTGTCGTCCTGAGCCACGCCCAGTGGGTGGAAGCATCCTGAGTCCAGCAGCATCCTCCCCAGCCAGTGTAAAAGCTGCGAGTACCAGTGGGTCCCATCAGTGTGGCTCCCAGTGGATCCAGTCCAGCTGTGAATCAGCCTCAGTGGGGAGAAGGCCCAGTGAGCCAGGGAGTGCTGCTTTACCACGGCATAGCAGGACGCCACCACTCCATCCACCACCACCGTCCCCTGCTGGGTCAGCGGAGCAAACGCCCCCCTGCTCTCCCTCACTCTGACTCCAATGATTCGAGACAGACGCCCCTCACTGTGCCTCTGTCCTGATGCCCCTTCAGACACCAGCACACACTGTCCCGGCCGGGCGTCGCTGGCGTACACAGTCCTGAGGGTGCCAGGGGCCGGCAACGCCCCCTCTGAGCAGTTCCTGTCACTCACGAACACCAGGTGGGCGGCAGTGAGCGAAAGCAGGGCTCCAGCTTCTGTCTGCAGGGTGTAGAACAGCTTCCAGGCCACAGGGTCACGGTCCAGGAAAGCCAGGACTTCACTGTAAACCAGGTCCCCACTGCCATCGCTGCCCGCTGAGGCCAGGACTCGCTCACCAGGTCGCAGGTCACTGACGGGCTTCTGACCGCCGCTCTCCAACGTGACCAAGGCCTCACCGGGGAAACATCCTCCAGATTTAGCTGCCACTGAGTGGTCTGCAAGACAGAGACACAGGAAGTCAGAGACACAGGAAGTCAGAGACACAGGAAGTCAGGGACACAGGAAGTCAGAGATACAGGAAGTCAGAGACACAAGAAGTCAGAGACACAGGAAGTCAGAGACACAGGAAGTCAGAGACAAAGAGAAGTCAGAGATACAGGAAGTCAGAGATACAGGAAGTCAGAGACACAAGAAGTCAGAGACACAGGAAGTCAGAGACACAGGAAGTCAGAGACACAGGAAGTCAGAGACACAGGAAGTCAGAGATACAGGAAGTCAGAGACACAAGAAGTCAGAGACACAGGAAGTCAGAGACACAGGAAGTCAGAGACACAGGAAGTCAGAGATACAGGAAGTCAGAGACACAAGAAGTCAGAGATACAGGAAGTCAGAGACACAGGAAGTCAGACACAGGAAGTCAGAGACACAGGAAGTCAGACAGAGGAAGTCAGAGACACAGGAAGTCAGACAGAGGAAGTCAGAGACACAGGAAGTCAGACAGAGGAAGTCAGAGACACAGGAAGTCAGAGACACAGGAAGACAGAGACACAGGAAGACAGAGACACAGGAAGTCAGAGACACAGGAAGTCAGAGACACAGGAAGTCAGACAGAGGAAGTCAGAGACACAGGAAGTCAGAGACACAGGAAGACAGAGACACAGGAAGACAGAGACACAGGAAGTCAGAGACACAGGAAGTCAGAGACACAGGAAGTCAGAGACACAGGAAGACAGAGACACAGGAAGACAGAGACACAGGAAGTCAGAGACACAGGAAGACAGAGACACAGGAAGACAGAGACACAGGAAGTCAGAGACACAGGAAGTCAGAGACACAGGAAGTCAGACAGAGGAAGTCAGAGACACAGGAAGTCAGAGACACAGGAAGACAGAGACACAGGAAGACAGAGACACAGGAAGTCAGAGACACAGGAAGTCAGACAGAGGAAGAGGAAGCTGAGCTCAGGTGGACGAATCCAGAATGACTTATAATATTCATTTTAATTTTAAAATCTATATCATATATATTATTGTAAATCATTATATATTTATTCTGACTTAAAGTAACTGATTATTATCAACATTCCTTCTTTGTCCGGACAGGAATGAAAGAAGAGTTTGAACACACAACACATCTTTTCAGCTCCTTTGGATAAATATTGACCTTGTTCTTGGAAATAAAAGAACAATGACAAGATAAAAGCTCCTGTTTGCATCCCAGAATAATGACTGTGTGTGTGTACATGTGTGTCCAGGTGGGATTGTGTTGGAGACAATAGGTCCGGGAACTTGAAAGTGACACTTGAGGACGGTCTTAAATCTATCTGGGGATAAATATTTGGGGAAGGAAGGAAAGCCAAGGCCAGGTGATAAGATAAGTCACCTGGAGGAGGAAGGAGCAGAGCAGGAAAATCAGCCAGCAGGTTAATCATCTGACAAACTGACACGACTCCAGTCCTTCATTCAGAATGAATTCAAAGGATGAACAACGTGCTTCATCATACAGACCCTGCTCCTCTAAACTCACAGGAATATTCATCATGTTGTTGATGAGATGTTGTTTAACTGGCTCCTTTATTTCCTCCTGTCCTCATTTATGTCTCCAGGCTCCTGGAGCTTTGCTGCCCCCTATTGGTTCATTCAGCCTCAGGAGGATTTGGGTGATTTCTTCTACAAGAGCTCATCTGTTAAAACCAAGATGGCTGCATTTGTCTTCTTAACAACAGTTTATTGTCTTTGTTTTGTTCTCAGGATGTTTTAGGAAAAGAGGAGAGAAACAGAGAAAAATACCAACTTGATTGGTTGCCTTTCTGATCAAGTCAAGGCCTGGGCCCTCGCAACCCGATCTGGGAGGGAAGGAGAGAAGAGACGGAAAGAAAGAGAGAGAGATAAAGGAAGAAAAGGGAAAAGTTACCACTCAGTGTAAAATGTGTCGGGGGTGTTTCAACTCATTCTGACCAGACTGTGTGACTTTCAGCACATCTGTGTCCTGCTTTCTGCACACGGTGCTGAATATGTTGAGCCTTCAGGCTGTTGTCCTGCAGAGGCTGCAGACCTCAGCAGCCACTTAGTATTAACATGTAATCTATGCTGGTAATGTTTTCTGGATAAGAACAAGCTCCAGTTCATTAAAGTGTAAATGTAATTTGTACAGAGCCACAGAAGACCTTTAAAAACACCAAACATTCAAGTTCTATTTCTTACTAATCACATTTCCGACCGGAGCCTGTCGTGTTGCTCAGTGACGGATGAAAAACTGGAGAGCTCAGCCCTGGTGGAGGCTTTCAGTCTTATGGTTCTACCAGTTAGTCTGTCAACACTTTTCATTATGTTCACTCTTTACATGGTTTTAAATCTGCTCATCTTCTGTGTCGTTTCTGGAAATTCAACTGTGTACAGTTTAGAGGCAACACGTGTTTGTTTCCCTGCAGATTCATTTTATAAAGGACTGATGAACCCGCTGCGAGGAAGGCGATGAGGAAACAAGGGATGAGAGGCAGATGAGGCAGAAGAAAACAGGGAGAGCTAGCATACATGAGATATACAGAGAAAAAGGTTGGTGATCAGAGACAGAGGAGTGAAACAATCATGTTATAAAGAAATGAAAGAAAATGAAGCCACAGAACACAAGGAGGAAACATGTCACCTGCACTGCTAACGGCTAACTGTGAAGCTGCATTGAGATTAGTGAAGCTGAGGATGAAGGCGGTTCTTTATTATTATCATTATTATTAAACTCTACCATAAGACTGATTTGCTGTTTCAAAGAACAGAAGCATCATTTTTAGGACGCAGCGTTGGAAAATGATTTATGTCTTGTTTGAATGAAATGAAATCTTAAAGGTCTCAGTGTGTCTGGGTCCTGGATCAGAGTCTTCAGGTGTGGAACAGATGGAACCACCTTTAGACCTGATCCTGAGGCAGACTGAGGCCTTTAGGATTAGACACCTGAACCTGGACAGGATGTCCTCGGACTCTCTAACACCTTTCCCTTTCTAAAATGACAGACTATGAATCTCCTCCGTCACCTGACTTGACGCTGCAGTGGATGTGGGCCTTGGACTCGTAGTAGACCCAGTCGAACCCAGCCTCCACAGCCAGTCGGGCCAGCATGGCGTACTTGTTTCTGTCTCGGTCCGACGTGGTGATGTCCACCGCCCGGCCCTCGTAGTGCAGCGACTCCTCTGAGTGGTGGCCGTCCTCATCCCAGCCCTCTGTGACCCGCAGGCGAACCCCAGGCCACAGGTTCATCACCGAGATGGCCAGGGAGTTCAGCTTGTCTTTGCAGCGCTGCAGCCGAACAGACACAGCTGACTTATGATGTCATCAACAAATAAAGGATGAACATACAATATATGGCCAAAAATATGTGGACATCTGCTCATCCCAGCAGGATCATTCAGGCACAACTGGGAGAAACACGATGGAGCTAAATGAATGAAGAATTCTTTGATTAAAGCCACAGCTTATTATTAAAACATCATTTATTATTTGACCAAATCATAAAACTTGTTCACCAAACTGGGGCCTAAAATTCCAAACATTGTCATTTTTCAGCCAAACATGTTAATTTACGGATCTATATTGGTCATTAATAAACTTGAATGAATTAAAGATCAGGCTCTGGTTTTTGGTTTAGACCTTTCTGTCATGTGTTACTCTTAAAATGTTCATTTAAACTGCATTTCTCTGAAAGGAAACTTCTATAAATCACAGAAATCTGCTCATCCTGGGAAAAGAAGACTTAAGGTCGGAATAAAAAGCAGGAACGTTTTATCTGTCCGCACTATTTGAATTACAGTTCTTGTTAAATTAAGGCTGCATGGGGACGTCTTGTCATTTCCTGCAGCCCCTGAAAGCGTCTCTCAGTGATCATGAATCCCGGGTGAAAAGTGGGATTAAACGCTATAAATGTCTCTTTCCATGTTGGCTGTGATAAGAATAGCTCGTGGCTCGGTGGCCACAGATGCCTTTACACAGTGTTCACTGTGGATTTTAACTCTTATGTTTTCTCTCCGCGGTCACAGCAACGAGCTGGACTTCATAAATCAGACGAGAGATTCTGTTGGTTTTACTTTCAGGGGATACAGATCGACGGGGGTTTCTGCACTAAACCGCTGGCTGCACAAACATTGGACGCGCAGGCTGACAACACGCGCCTATGCACACCTCTCTGAGGGTCATGTGGCGTCTGGAAGTCTTGTTTTCATGACATGAGGTCTCAAACCAAATGATTCAGAGCATCCTCTTATCAAAGACCATTGTTTGGTCGGAGTCCTCTTTACGCACCAGGTCAGACGAAATGAGGGATCAATAAATGGAAATCAGTTCAAAATGCTGCACGTTTTACCCGCGCTTTAAAGAGAAAAGGCCTCATTATAAGGTTAAATATGAAGAAGGAGTGTTTTTGCTTCAGCCGTTGACGGTCCTTCCGCACATGAGCGTCACAAACGAATAAATACTAGAGGTGAAAAAATAGCTGTAATTAAGGCTTCAGCACAAGTGAGGCGGGCTATTTTTGCACATGCGCTGCGAAAACAAACAAAAAGTAACACGGAATAGTAAAAGACAAACACGAGGCTGTCTCCTGCGGCTTGGAGCCCATAAATTGTGCGCAGGTCAGCTCCGTTGACGCGCAGCGGCTCGGGGTGCGCGCTCCAGAAAAAAGAGCAGTTTGGAGAGGTTCGACCCAAAGATGACTGAACCTCACCACATGGCTGATCCTTCTTATGCCTTTTAGGGTGAACAGCCAGAAAAACAGTCTTGGATTATCTGGACGACGCGGATTAACTCATGACTATTTGCTAATTTGGCGTTTAGAGACTTTATGTTGAACCTCTGTCCACTGAGAGTCACTGATATTTCTTGCAGTGCGCGCAGCGAGGTGACAGCTCCAGACGGGAATGCGCACATTCATTCCCCACGTGGGTCTGTGGACATAAGGGCTGCAGCTCGGAGAGGAAGCCCGCGGTCTAAAGAGCCAGATATAAATACTTTATTCCTGGGGAAATTGGGAGTCAAATAAATTCCACCAGGGGCCACATCAATGACGGTGTCGTAAAATCTTTTGACAGTCCAAAAGGCGACTGTTAAGTCTGGCCAGTCGGGGTAAAAACGGTAAACATCAGTACACGCTTGACCCGAGCTCTAACCAAATACGACTATTGACTGTTTTTCCACCGACAAACATGATGTTAAACAGAAGACATAGTGTTTTAATTAGGAGCGACCGCTTTTCCATACATTTTTAGATGGGGTTGCCCTCTTTAACGCACGAGCTGCCCACACTGAACCTCTGAAAGAGACTCAAACAATCCAGACACAAACTCCACTGTGACAACAGCTGTTTAGACTGCAGTCTGTCTAATCATCCAACTGCAAGAAAAATCCACCTGGAAATCATTTTCACTGGAGACAAAGCTGGAGTTTAATTTAAAATGAATTAAAATAATCCTCCAGTTATGAAGCTGCTGTGATTCAAAGATCAAAATATCACCTGTGCCCTTTAAATCGCACTAAAACGGGGGAATTTGTTTCCTATATTTGAATCCAATTCTTCAGAATGACTTAAACCCAGTTTAGTTAGTTTACACTGTTTTATGTGACGAGCCTTGAGTCAACAAGAAATAGGGAGAAGATAACAGCGTACACGCGTTTAAAGACTGGGCAAAGTGCACTTTGCAACGCACTGAAATACCTTCAGGTACTACAGCTGGCAACCCAAGCTAAAAGGCACTACGGCAGCCGGGGGTTACCTGTGTCATCATGCGGTCTGCACCTGTGTTCTCCTCATCCTTGAAGATGATGTCGGGGTTGTAGTTCGGGGTGAGCTCCTTGAAGCGCTCAGAGTTCCGGGTAATTTTCCCTTCATATCTCCCGCTGGCCCCCAACGTCTTCTCGGCCACGTTGGGGCTGAACTGTTTGTAGGCGAGCGGCGCGAGCTTCCGCGGTGGCCGCCTCTTGCCATAGCCTCGACCCGGTCCGCAACCCTCGCTGACCGTCGAGAGGAGAAAGGCGCACCCGGCGAGGCACGTCACCAGCGTCTGGAGCAGCATTCCGCTCCGGGGCCGGTTTGTAACCCCCCGGCGGGCGTCCAAAATGTCACCACGGGATTTTTTAAATGTGGGATTCCTTTTATAAACTTAGAGCGGAGGTAACGGTGCTCCGTTGCTCATTTCCGAGCCCCCAAAAGTTGCCATTCCCGGCGCGTAAAAGTAGCCAGTGCGCCGCTGGAAGGACCCGTCCTCTGAGCTGCTGACACCGTCCTGTCCTGAGAGGCAGGGGCATAAATAGGCGGCGTGAGTTTATCTTGGCAGACAAGTTCAAAGCTGTCTCTCAGTGTCGAAGCTGTGAGAAAGGGGATGCAGACAGACGCGGAGGCGCGCAGTGCGCAGTCTGGCTGCGCCTGTTGGGCACGGCGGTCAAAGGGTGTCCCCACAGCGGTTTCTGCCTCGGGTTTGTACTCAATGCGGAACTATGGCGCAGGGATGCTGGAATGGAAGAGATCCCACTACGGTACAGATGAGGTGCCGCGGGAGAAGAAGGAGACCGCGCCCTGTTGGACCTGCCCTATGCTCTCTCCTCCCATCGGGGTGACACAGGCCCCGCGGCCGCCTTCATCCGTTTATTGTCAACCAAGAGGACAGACAAACAGCGAGACACGAGACTGACCGGGCTGGTGCCCGCTCCTCTGTCCTTTGGACCCTCGTCTTTGAGTTGAGGCGTACGAGCAGGAGAGCAGGTGCGCGCGGAGACCTGCGCTCCGAGAGCTGAGACGTTACAATGACGTAACGACCTGTGCTGCAGGTGAGGAATAGGAAACCTATGAGCAACAGGTGCCTCAAGAAACAGGAAAAAATCTCAAGACAAAATCAGTCAAAGCAGACTGACCCCTTTCACCCTTTTCTAATCCCATTGATGTCCTACATTTCCCAGAAGTCCCTGCAAGAAGCCACCATAGAGGACGGTGGTGACAGATGAACAGAGATGCCTTCAGGTGGACATTAGTATCATCTACAGATTGATTCTGCATGTTTTCATCAGATCAATCTAAAATGTAATCAAATTAGTTTTAGAAATCACTGATAATAGAACTGATCCTGATTTATTTCTCTTTTTAAAAATGAGTGAATGTTTTAATGACAATGGAATGTCAGCAGAACTGGACGTTATTAGGAGCATTAGCAGGATATTAGTCTGGAAGTAGGGACCTAACGTGACTCAGTAACGTTGGTCACAGAAACTTCAATAGCATTCCAAAGATGCTGCAACACCTTGAGTCAACATCTCACCACGGTGAAAAAGGACAGCGGCTGCTCTATCGACCGCTGACACTACCTTCAGAGTGAAGACACTGAAGACAAATGTCAAGAAAAAGATTTGGATGAAGACAAAAAGAAAACATTCATTTTTTTGTTCAAGTTCGTTTTGAGTTAAAAAAAAACAGCCATCAAAATGAAATGAATCTTTTTAATTAAAACCCTCAAAATCCAGACTTTATTTGACAAAATGTATTAAAAATCTATTTACTGACATTTTAAATGTAAAAGAGCCGAACTCTAAAAGAATCTTCCAAATAAAAGCTTAAAAAAAACACTTTTTCCTAATGCAGATCTTAATTGTTAGAGTGTGTCCTACTGCTGAGGCTCATCTGAACAGTCCAACCACTTTCTTCTTCTTTGGTTTGGAGGACGGTCGCTCGGCGTGGTCAAGAGACTAAAGAGGACAGAAAGGATATTAATATTATACATTTTTTTTAATCACTTCATTCATCAAAGTCTCTAAAAGTGTCTAAAAGCCACTAGAAGACTGATTTTAACTTTAACTTCTCCCCTGATGTAACAGGAATCAGCTCATAAACAGCTGAATATATGAGCCGTTATATTCTTCATCAATAATACTATGAAGTCTGAAGATCACGTCCTGCTCAGACCTGCTGGACTGCAGGTCTGTCGGCCATCTTGGATGCAGCTGGATCCCCCTGCCTGTTCTGCTCTGTGTCGTCTCCTGCTTCACTGCTGACACCTGGAGTAATGGAGTAAAGTCTTTAACACAGTATCAGGTCATTAAGTCTCCTGTGATCAGTGGAGTCACACTAAAAACAATACATCTAAATCACAACATATCAAACATTTCAATATAGAAAAAGCTATTCAAACAATGGATTTCTGTATTAATTCATTTATATAGTTTGACATTATGTATTTATTAATTTATTGCATTTGTCTCAGTTTAAATGTTGATGCAGCTGTAAAATGTCAGCAGCTTTCTGGCCCTGAAACAAACCGTGAGACGAGCAGAGTTCTGGTCCTTCAGGCGGTGGCCGGTCCTCCTCAGATAGTTTGCGTTTCCGTGCGTTGCCGTGGGCGACGATGGCTGCATACAGGTTCTGGAGGTCAGGGTCAAAGGTCAGAGAGTCCTTCTGTTCAGAACACAGCAGAGGAAGAGTCTGGAGGGAAGAGAAAGACGGGTGATGACCATTAAAACAAAGAACACTTATAAATAGAATACATTTTACATTCTGATTGACTTGTAGTTGAGTCCTGAACACACCAGCAGTCAGACCATCAGACAGATGAGAACCTGAAGGTTTCTCCATGTAAAGGATTAGACTGTAGAGGATCATTGTTAGGTCAGAGGAATGAGTTCTACTAATCACCATTCTAGAGAAAACAAGGAGCTAAATAGACCCACGATGTAAGAAAGCAGATTGTTAAGTATTTCCTTTCGCCTGTATGTGTTTATGTGTTTATTTTTGTTTATATTGTGTATATTTAATGAAGCAGAGAGAATAATCTTAACCATGATGACATCATCATTGTTGTTAAATGTGTTAGCAGACTGCAGGACCACTGAAGCTCCCTGTGGAGGCTGGATCAAACACTATGATGCTGCTGCTCTGGGTTGGTTTGTTTTATGGTCCTGCTGAGGGTCACATGTCTGAGGCGTGATGCAGGGTGTGTGTGATAAGCCTCTAATCAAAGCTGCATTATTGGCACAGCGAGTAGGAACAAGTGAAACACACACAGACACACACAGGTGAAGGTAACCGCAGGCCTGACAGATAAGGGTGCGTATAAACTCCTGCGACATTATGCAAACGCACGGCCGACGTGTAGAAAAACACCGACTGCTCACTAAAATCCTTCTTTTTTTTTTCCTGATGAGGACAAACTCTCCAAATTAGCTCCTCAAATATTGACCAGGAGAAATTGGTGGTCTCCCGCCTGCTGTCAGGGCAGAGGGGCTCCTAAACACACTTTGGTCAGGTCTGGAGGTTTAGCATTGATTTATTTTTGTTATTTGTTTGTTTAAATATCGTAAAAATAAATGTAAATGCTCTTGTGAGGTTTGGTTCTGCTTTGGGCACAGAGAAACCAATGTGCTGAGGGGGACAGAGAGAAGCAGAAAGCCCACCTTATCCTCCCCCGTTTTCACTCCCCTCCTCTCTCTGGCTGACAACCAGCTCACTTCATTATTTCATTAGAAATGTTGAGCTCAATTTGTTCCATCCGTGTTTTAAAGCTCATCCTCTGCTGTTGATAGAAGCATGTATGAGAGCATTGAGCAGAGTGGGCAGGAACAGGAACATTAACAGCCAATCATTATCTCCTGTTTCATCTTTGAGTTAGCTGCTAACTGCTGCTAGCTGCTTTTAAAATCTCACACACATCCAAACGCTGCAGCCCCATCCTGTGATCCTATGATGATGTCACTACATCAGCTGTCATCAGGGGCAGAACAGAGACCCTCAGTATGTGTTCATCCAGAAAGACTCCAGGGGTCAAAATAAAGGATGCATCAAATAAAACAAAATGTTTACAGTGTTTACAGTCTAATGTAATGTAATGTAATGTAATCTTCATCAATCAGTGTTATTTCTTCCGCTCCTCTCTGTGTTTTAGACACATTTCCATGAGGACTGTTATGAGCAGAAAGGAATAAACAGGAGATAACAGCAGGTCAATAACCTCCAGCCTGTTGAGCTGAGCTGAGGAATGTTCTGGAAGGTTCCTCCCTCCTCTTGTAAAAGAACAAAGTCGAGGAAACGGGCAGAGGAGAAGGACGAGCGCTGGCTCACCTGGTGGCCACACCTCCGCACCTGGTGGCCACACCTCCGCACCTGGTGGCCACACCTCCGCACCTGGTGGCCACACCTCCGCACCTGGTGGCCACACCTCCTGGTCTCCTGCACCACACTGAAGCAGGAGGGCTGATGAGGAGGGTTGGCAGCGTGTTGGTGTTTCTCTATTACCAGCAGATAAACAGCTGATTTTAGCTGCGCTGCTGCTTGTGTTGTTTTTCTGGTGCCGGAGAGTCTCAAACTCTCTTCTCCTCATCCTCACCTCTGCTGCTGACCTCATGTTTACTCTCCCTCATTCCTCTCCACCTCGTTTTCTGTTGGTGTGACCTCAGCTTCCCATTTCGAATCAGAGCTTTCATCCCCGAGGGATGGAGGTGATATCCTTGGAAAAAACCTGGAGGACTAAACAGCAGGATGGGAGGAATAAGAGGAGTCTATGTGGAACACAGGAGTAACAATTACAAGGATCCTACTGTGACCATGTGCTGCAGATCCTCCAGCCTCACATTTCATCCCAATTCAAGAACAAAGAGTCTGTATGTTGAGATAGAAATCCTCTGAGAGCCAAAACCTGTTTCAGTAACTCAGTTAGAGTTGTATTAAAATAAAGCAATAAATCCGTCTCCATCTTCATCCCTTCTCTCGCAGAAATGCTGCAATGCTGTTTTCTTAAGAAGCTCCAGGAATGAATGTCAGATATTCATGTCTGGTATGATGAGTGTCTATGTAGGGTTTTAACGTTTAGTCTGAAGAGTCCTCATCGTCAGCTCTGGGGAAGGTTTTTGGTTTGAACCCTGACAGTGAATCTCATGTCAGCTGAGCCTAATATTGAGGCTCACGTTTCCGGTGCCGCTGGCTTTGCTCACATCGAGCTGCTGCAACAGGAAACGTCACACATGAAACACAGCACTGGGTCCACTGTGGTCACGTGCAACTCATGATGCAGCCGTGTTTCATGTTTCAGCTCTCATGTTGCTCATGATGTCTTTGCGGGACGCCACACTCGGCCGGTCCAGGCTGGGGCTCGGCCCAGCGGCCAGCAGCTGAAGAGGGGGAGCAGCCAGGCCACAGAGGGCCTAATTACAGACCAGATCAGGGACAACCCTGTGGAAACTGTGTGCAACTGACACAGAGCTCAGGAGGAGGATCTACGGCGTGTTACTCTTTACAAACCCTTAGAAACACGGATGGAAGATGATGATGTTCATGAATTCTTTAACCAGGAAATAGTAACAAAATGTCCATCATAAGTTCCCAGTTTGGAGGTGATGTGTTCAAATGTGTTGTTTTTATCCATCCAACAGTCTAAAACCCAAAGACGCTCAATTTAAACAAATAAACACAGAAAACATCATCATTTTGTTGAATAAATGACATAAAGATATAAATCTGCAGAGAACTGTTGTAGAAATGCAAACATGAGACTCAAACTTCATGTCGACTCAACTTCTGTGATGAACGAGTCCAAATGATGACAAATGACAGACGACAAGGAGGAGAAGCCACAAAACCAATCCTTCATTTAAAATCAGTGACCAACATTAAACATGAGGCGTGTCGGTCAGCAGGATGGGTTAATATATATATAATACATATAAATATAAGTAATAAATTAAATATATATAATATATGAATATAAATAATAAATAAATATATATATAATATATATAAATAATAATAAATATATATAATATATAAATATAAATAATAAATATATAATACATATAAATATAAGTAATAAATAAAATATATATAATATATATATATATATAAATAATAAATAAATATATATATAATACATATAAATATAAGTAATAAATAAAATATATAAATAATAAATAAATATAAATAATAAATAAAATATATATAATATATATATATAAATAATAAATAAATATATATATATATAATACATATAAATATAAGTAATAAATAAAATATATGTAATATATAAATATAAATAATAAATAAATATATATAGAATATATATAAATAATAAATAAATATATATAGAATATATATAAATATAAGTAATAAATAAAATATATATAATATATAAATATAAATAATTAATAAATATATATAGAATATATATAAATATAAATAATTAATAAATATATATAGAATATATATAAATATAAGTAATAAATAAAATATATATAATATATATACATAATAATAAATATATATATATAATATATATATATAAATAATAAATAATATATATATAATATAATCACAAACAAACCAGCAGCTTCTTCACATGAAGCTGCAGAAGGTCACACACATCAGAACCAACATCCATCACACACATCAGAACCATGTCAGAATAGATATTATCTAACCATTAACACAGAGATGAATGATGTGAAGGAATAAAACCTCCAGGTTTGTGTTTGCTTCACATTCTTCACACCCAGACCCTGAATTCCTCCAGTCTGTGAGATAAAGAGCTGCAGAAGTCAATGATTTACTGAGGAGGGGGGGGGGGACACCTTTCCTCCTGCTCCCTCACTAAGTCGATGACATTCAGCCTCATACATACAGAAGAACACATCAGCACCAACTAGTGGCCACATTCTGTTCCTGCCCCCAGTTTGGTCTCTCAGGTAGGACCATCTGATGCCTGACAGGAAGATGAGGGACAGACAAAATATATGTAACCTCATCTGGATGCTCTTTTAGGACAAGTGTTGTCTCCTGAACAACTAAAGAGAGGAGCAACATTCTGCTGAACAACTAAAGATGGAGAGGAGTTTGAAAAAGCTGGAACAGAAGATCTGACCTGAGATGTTTGATCTCATGGTTTTTCCTCTGCTCATCTTTAGCATCATTCTTCTTCATTCTTCTATAGCTGGAGATAAAACCTTCACTGTCAGCTAAACTACAATCAGGTCTATTTTTTTTATCTGCTGTTCAAAATCACTGAAAATGAAACCAGAACAGAAAAAGGAGAGCAATGCAAGGAGAAACATCTTGTCTCAATTATGTGTGTGTGTGTGTGTGTGTGTGTGTGTGTGTGTGTGTGTGTGTGTGTGTGTGTGTGTGTGTGTGTGTGTGTGTGTGTAGGTGTGTGTGTGTGTAGGTGTGTGTGTGTGTGTGTGTGTAGGTGTGTGTGTGTGTAGGTGTGTGTGTGTGTGTGTGTAGGTGTGTGTGTGTGTGTAGGTGTGTGTGTGTGTGTGTGTGAGGCGTTTTGGTTAGAAGTGACCAGTAATTGTCAGATGTTGTTCTGCTGCTGGTTGCTGGTTGCTGGTTGCTGGTTGCTGTGGAGCTGTGAAACAGCCTCATTAAACGTTCCCAAACGGTGACAGTTCAGGTCGGAGCTGTCAACAGTGATGCTGCTGTACATGTGTCACCATGGCACACACACACACACACACACACTCCAAATTTAGGTCCTAAAGGAAGCTGATGTGATCCTCAAAGGATTTGGACATTTTTTCATCCGTCAGCTCCAGGACCAGCTTTAGCCCAAGTCTGTGTGTGTGTCTGTGTGTGTGTGTGTGTGTGTGACTGTGTGTGTCTGTGTGTGTGTGTGTGTCTGTGTGTGTGTGTGTGTCTGTGTGTGTGTGTGTGTCTGTGTGTGTGTGTGACTGTGTGTGTCTGTGTGTGTGTGTGTCTGTGTGTGTCTGTGTGTGTGTGTCTGTCTGTGTGTCTGTGTGTGTGTGTGTGTGTGTGTGTGTGTGTGTCTGTGTGTGTCTGTGTGTGTCTGTGTGTCTGTGTGTGTGTGTGTCTGTGTGTGTGTCTGTGTGTGTGTGCGTGTGTGTGTGTGCGTCTGTGTGTGTGTGTGTGTGTGTGTGTGTGTGTGTGTGTCTGTGTGTGTGTGTGTGTGTGTGTGTCTGTGTGTGTGTGTGTGTGTGTGTGTGTCTGTGTGTGTGTGCGTGTGTGTGGTGGCAGCACCATGACCTGACAGGGGAGTGTCTGGTCGTCTGTGACGCGTGCTTTAGGTTTTTCAGAGCTGAGTGTGTGTATGTGTGTCATTGAGGTTGTTTTTTTATCTTTATGAACGTGTGTGTGTGTGTGTGTGTGTGTGTCTGTGTGTGTCTGTGTGTGTGTGTGTGTGTGTGTGTGTCTGTGTGTGTGTGTGTGTGTGTGTGTGTGTGTGTGTCTGTGTGTGTGTGTGTGTGTGTGTATGCATGCTAATTCCACCCATGTAAATGTTGACCTGAGTTGGGTGGGGTGTTTGTGTGGTGAGGGGCTTTCATGCAGAGCTGCAGTAGAAAATAAAAGCTGGGCTCCTGTCATCATCATCATCATCATCATCATCATCGTCTCTGTCCCTCTGCCCTTCACTCCCCTTGGTGAGGAAGACGAAGGCCACAAATGGCTCAAGTACACACAAACACACATAAATACACAAACAGACACACTGATGAAGCAGAGGATATTAGAAGATATCTGTCTGCTCTCTGCTGGAACATGAATAACTGTAAAAGAAGCTGAAACTAAATTCTAAAACATCTTAGTTTTCTAGATGAACCGTCTGAGGCTGATGGAGCAGGAGAATATTTTTAGAAAACATTGTGGTTTAAATGTGTTTAGCTCAGAGGCCCCCCCCCATATATCGAGGCTACAGATCGATTATCAAGACAACAGATAAAATAATCAGATATGGCTTCAGATACAACATGAAGGCCTGCATGGTGACTGTTGCCATGGACACAGACGGAGACACAAAACAACGCAGACAGTGCAAACACACACACACACAGACACACACACACACACACACACACAGACACACACACACACACACACACAGACACACACACAGACACACACACACACACACACACAGACACACACACAGACACACACACAGACACACACACACACACACACACACACAGACACACACACAGACACACACAGACACGCAAAGGCCCTACCCTGATAGATAAATACAACACACACATGCCAAACGCCTTCACACACACACACACACACACACACACACACACACACACACACACACACACACACACACACACACACACACAGACACACACAGACACACACACACACACACACACAGACACACACACACACACACACACACACACAGACACACACACACACACACACAGTCACACACACACAGACACACACAGTCACACACACACACACACACACAGACACACACACACACACACAGACACACACACACACACACACACACACACAGACACACAGACACACACACACAGACACACACACACAGACACACACAGTCACACACACACAGACACACACACACAGACACACACACACAGACACACACAGTCACACACACACAGACACACACACACACACACAGACACACACACACACACACACACACACACACACACAGACACACACACACACACAGACAGACACACACACAGTCACACACACACACACAGTCACACACACACACACACACACACACAGACACACACACACAGACACACACACACACACACACACACACAGACACACACACACACACACACAGACACAGTCACACACACACACACACACAGACACACACACACACACACACACACACAGTCACACACACACAGACACACACACACAGACACACACAGTCACACACACACAGACACACACACACACACACACAGACACACACACACACACACACACACACACAGACACACACACACACACAGACAGACACACACACAGTCACACACACACACACACACACACACACACACACAGACACACACACACACACACACAGACACACACACACACACACAGACAGACACACACACAGTCACACACACACACACACACACAGACACACACACACACACACACACACAGACACACACACACACACACACACACACAGACACACACACACACACACAGACAGACACACACACAGTCACACACACACACACACACACAGACACACACACACAGACACACACACACACACACACACACAGACACACACACACACACACACACACACACACAGACACACACACACACACACAGACAGACACACACACAGTCACACACACACACACACACACAGACACACACACACACACACACACACAGACACACACACACAGACACACACACACACACAGACACACACACACACACACACACACAGACACACACACACACAGACAGACACACACACACACACACACACACACACACAGACACACAGACACACACACACAGACACACACACACAGACACACACAGTCACACACACACAGACACACACACACACACACACACACACAGACACACACAGTCACACACACACAGACACACACACACACACACACAGACACACACACACACAGTCACACACACACACACACACACACACACACACACACACACACACACACACACAGACACACACACACACACACACAGACACACACACACACACACACAGACACACACACACACACACAGACAGACACACACACAGTCACACACACACACACACACACAGACACACACACACACACACACACACAGACACACACACACAGACACACACACACACACACACACACACACACACACACACACACACACACACACACACACACACACACAGACACACACACAGGTCCATTCAGAGTGTGATTCTGCCTTCAACACATCCCAGTGACATTTTCTCCAGACAGGTTTTATTTCTATCTGTCACAGCCTGGTGGAATTTACCACGAGGAAGACGACTGACATCCACAGCAGATTTCTCTTCTTCTTCTTCTCTCTGTTCACCAACATCTTCACCACAAAGCAGAGGACAGGCTCTCTGTGAGCCTGATGGAACTTTCCTGACTCTCCACCACCTACAGAGACTCAGCTGGTTTGTCCTTTCAGACAAACACCAGAAACAAAAGGCACCAAACAGCTGTTGACTTATGGAGATCATCATCATCTCTGAACAGTCCATCACATCTGGGAGGTTCTCATGAGAACAAAGAAAACAATCTACACTAGTTCTCTGTACCCGACCAATCAGAACTCTTTACAAACCTCCCTAAAATTGACATTTGGAAAATTTAAATGGTCATAAATCTTCTGTTTGCCCTGTTTGAATATCTTTTCTATTTATTGCAGCAGTGAGGTTATGGCCTTCAGGACTGAACTGGACTACATGGATGTCCATGAAATGGTTCCATGTCCATTCAGCCCAGTGAGGCTGTCCATGACAGAATGGTGGGTTTGAGCTCTGTTCACATCGGTTTCACATGATTTCTTTCATAAAAACACTTTTTCAATATTAAAATATAGTTATTCCATATTTCACTAGCAGCAGGCTGAAGACAATAATCAGCTTTGTGTTTTGAACATCAGGCACACAGAATAAAAACTATAGTCAGCAAAAGTAAATGAAGACTACAAAAAAACTGAGTCACAAATAAAATATAGATTTAATAAAAATAGACTGGGAGCAAACAAACAGACTCCGCTTGAAAATTCCACAAGTAGATCTGAAATAATGAGAGTAAGAGAGAGAAATTCCACATCTTAGTACAGTAAACATTTAATCAGTCAGTCCCTCGTCTCGCTCTGATTGGTGGAGAGTAACGGTAACCTGAACTGTGACAGGGCGGCTCATGTTCCAGACGTTAGGTTAACGATGAGGAACACAGAGGACAGCAAAAACAGGCCCGAACAACAGGCTGCAAGGGATCTGTGTGTGTGTCTGTGTGTGTGTGTGTGTGTGTGTGTGTGTGTGTGTGTGTGTGTGTGTGTGTGTGTGTCTGTGTGTGTGTGTGTGTGTGTGTGTGTGTGTGTGTGTGTGTGTGTGTGTGTTTGTGTGTGTGTGTGTTTGTGTGTGTGTGTGTGTGTGTGTGTGTGTGTGTGTGTGTGTGTTTGTGTGTGTGTGTGTGTCTGTGTGTGTGTGTGTATGTCTGTGTGTGTGTGTGTGTGTGTGTGTGTGTGTGTGTGTGTGTCTGTGTGTGTGTGTGTGTCCTCTCACCTTTGCCATGAAGTGTTCTCTGTAGGTTTGCTCCTCAAACACATCCGTCTGCAGCCGTTCTGGAGTTAAACACACATTCAGATTATGAACATATGTTAACCCTCTCCTGTTTACAGCTTCACTTTAACCATGTGGATCCTTCAGGGCCCCAGAAAACAAGGGGCCACATTTGAAGCAGCCTTCAGCTGCAGCCCACTGAACTGAGACACAGCTAGAGTGTAATAATAATAATGATAATAATAATAATAATGATAATAATAATGATAATAATGATGATGATAATAATAATGATAATAATAATAATGATGATGATAATAATAATAATAATAATGATAATAATAATAATAATAATAATAATGATGATAATGATGATGATGATAATAATGATAATAATAATAATAATGATAATAATAATCATATTAATCATAATAATAATAATTTAAATTTATATAGCATCTTTCAAGAGACCCAAGAATACTTATGTACGGTCATAAGGGACCCCCATCAGCAGCTGAGGACTGAAGTTGCTACTATTACTACTACTACAACAGTTTTTACGACAATGACTTCACGACAACGAAGCAACAGTGTTGCTAAGTGACAGAGCGGTACTTTGTGACACCAGAGTAAGAGCTGGTGGAATTGTCCACAGACCAGATGGTGTCTACCTCTGCTGAGCGTGGCTCCGTTCTCCCTGTAGTCCTGGATCTCTGCGTCCTTCCTCACCAGCAGACCTCCAAGCTGTTCCACCTGCCGCTGCAGGAAGCGACTCATGGTCAGCAGGGGACGCACCAGCTGAACACACACCTGACAACCCACACACACACATGCAATGCTGTCAGAGAGAGAATGAGGGTGTTTGGTATTTTTCAGCCACTTTTCATCTTAATATGTTAATATTATTACATCTTAATATCTTTAATATCTTTAATGACACCACATCAGTAGGTCTCATATCCAGATATAGGAGACATGTTATGCAGAGGATGTGCAACATCTGTCCAGATAGTGTTCAGACAACAACCTGGTTCTGGCGAGTCTGTTCTCTTCTGGAACAGCTGTTTCTGAACTATCACAAGAAACTGAACACATACGTTTGACTGGCCTGGTAATGAATATACATAAATAAACAGTCTAACTGAGTGGCAGGATGTCAAAACATACCAAAACCAAAATGTCACCAACTGGGAAGAACCAATAGCTTCATCTATGAGACATGGACCGTACCACAGTGATGGGGGCTGGGGCACAGTGAAACTCCCAGTAGAAAGGCAGCCCTGCCAGCTCGCTCTTCAGCTTCATGCTGATGATGCCGTCCTCCTGTCGCGTCAGAGAAATCTGGGCCTCGTCTTCAGGTCGCCTGTCACTTCCTAGCAGACAGGGCTGAGCCACGTCACACAGGTGGGAGAAGAAAGCTTTGACGGGGGCTCGCAAACGTCTGTTCAGCTCCTGGGAGGAAGAAATCTGGATTTATTCATCTTGTGATTTTTTTTCCTCTTAATTGATTAATTGATCTTTATCTCAGTACACCTGCGCCCTCTTCTGGATGGCAGCTGAGTCCATGTTCTCCTCCCACACACAGTGCATGTCTGTCAGCAGGACGTGGTACACCGTTTCCCCAAACCAGCTCTTGGCAAGAAGCTGGCAGCCGCTGATGCTCACAGGAAGCCAGGGACGCTGGAGGAGGAGATCGGTGGAAGCTCCAGCAGGGGCCTCCATCATGGCCTGGAAACAAACAAGCATGCTAACATACCGACTCAAGGTGGACAACAGTTCTATCTCTTCTAGTCTTCAATGGACACGAAACTCTCCAGTCCAACAGACCAACAACTGTGTTACAAAATATCTGGATCTTTAAAAAGTCAAGGTAACATAAAAGGAGGGAAGTCAACTACAACTCCCAAGGTGCACTTCAGGAAGAAGAATCCAATCACATTGCCTCAAATTACATTAGAAACCCAAAATGGTAAATGAATTATGTGTTCTGCACCGCTCTACATGTGTTTGTGTTATACTCAGATGTGTGTGAGTGTGTGTTGTTGTTCTTTTTATAATAAATCATGATGTTTGATTGACAGGCTTCTTTGCCTGGGGCCCCAGATATCTGTGTTATCTTTGGAATCCCCCCATCCTGTCCAAGCATTTTCTCTCACACTTCTGATTCATGATTTCCTGTGTTTTAAATTCAAATTCAAAAGTGCAGATTGATATTTTGCTCCTTTGAGCAAAGTCAAAGCAGGTAGAAGCTCCAGCCTGTTGTGAGATTGTTCCTGGAAGAGGGTGTTGAAGAACACCCACACCCAAAAACACGGTGTACTTTTTTAATCAAGCCTGTTTTATTTATCACTCACCTCCAAGGAATGCGCCTCCAAAGCCTGGCCTGAGATCTGTTAAAGGCGGGCTACAGGCGCCGTCCAGGCCGCATAATCACCACCTTTCAGCAGAGACACCGCAGTGGCAGCTCCTGTGGGTTTCCGGCTCCTCTCTGCTGATCTGTAATGAGGCTGTTTTCGGGGAATAAAACGAGGTATTTCTCGTCAGTCGCCATTTGAAACACAGTGAACGACTCATGCCAATTTGGAAATTACTAAAATACCAAATCAGTCACTTTATGACTAGCATACGAAGCTGAACACGGATGCCAGCGGTTAGAGGGCATGAAGAGAGGATGAAGTCCTGACACGCTCCGTTCCCGCCTGTCAGTTTAGGAAGTCACACCAAATTCCATTCATAAATCGCTCAATTTAAAACTCTCTTGCTTCTCAGCACAAATTCTTCCGAGATACCCAATTATTCTAAATACTTCCTAAACCTTTAAATTGAATGGACTCTTTCTAGCTAACGTTGCTAGGTTGAGACAAAGAAACTTTTCCACAGAGGATCACACCACCATCGTTTGTTTTCTGAATTTAAGGTTGTGAATATAAAATTATCCGCTTATAACAAATACGTAATTACATGTAATACTAATAATAAAATAAAAACTTAATAATTATATTCTAAAGTTGTGGCTGTATTTGTAGGAGACGAGGTTATTATTCAACTCGGATATTTTCACAATAGGAGAAAGTTATTACAAAAATTTAAATTAAATTAATGTGGCTCAGTCATCGTTCTATCACAACAGTTTTAACATTAATACACCAGGAGACATTTTCAAATATAAAAACGAGATAATTAGAGATAATTAGTACTTTAAAACAGCCAACGTTAGCAACAAGAGATCCGTTCCCCCGCTGGTTCCTGTTGACATTGGAGGAGTCCAACACCGACGTCAAACAAGAGCATATTTCAAAGGTTCCGCTTCTTCTTCTTCTGCTGCTGCTGCTGCTGCTTCTTCTTTGGGGTTTACCGGCAGTTTGCATCCTTTGTGTTGTACTGCTGCTGTCCTCTGGAGTTAACTACCTACTACATCGTCCAGTAACTCAGATTCTTCCTATCAGCTAAATAAATGCTTTCATTCCAGTATGTTCTTCAAAGCTCCTCCTGTTTGTCCTGACCGTTTTTAGACTTACACTTGTGTCACTTCACTTCACTTGTGCTCCACACAGCAGTGGGAGCTGCTTATTTTGTATTATGACCTACTTGGAAAGTAACCTGTGGTGGAATGTAACTATGTACATTTACTCAAACACTGTACCTAAGTACAATTTTGAGGTATTTGTAGAAATAAGGAGGGAAAGAAATAAACAAATAAGGTGAAAAAATGAAACAAAGTAATACAAATGAACAACAAAATAACAGAGTTCAAATCAGGAATTAGTTGTAATTTTTAGAAAAGTTTAGACTAGTTGATGTTTGACAGCATAAAAATAGTTATTTGTAAGTTTGAAAAGACTATAATTAAGTGCAAAGACTCATGTATCTAAAAGTATGAAGGGCACAAAGTCTGTACCCTTCAGCCTAATCAAATAATATAATAAAATAAAAATCACTAATAAAAATGAGATTCTTTAAGGAGCAGTGTTGGGAATATAATTGTATAATTTTAATTAATTATAGGAATCATAATAATTCATTTATTCCAGTCCATAGGAGATGCAGGGTTCAACTTGCAAACAAGCGTCCTGTCCCTTTAATGGTCACGTGGTCAGTGTCGTAGCCAAGGAGAAGTTTTGTTTACTTCCGGGTTGTCAGACTCGCAAACAAGCAAAGTGGATTAACGAGATGGCAGGGGAGACAGAAGACGACATACCAGGTAAATAACGATGATTATTTCATGATTTTTCACTTCCTTGGTTTTAGAACTGGGGATTGTAATTCTAAAATGTTAGCTAGCCTTCATTTTCCAGCTAATGGCGGTTCGGGGGGTTCGTTTTTACCTTTACCTGTTTTTGGTTTTATTCAGACGTAACATAATTCAGACACTAACACATAACTCAAGTACAATTTTGAGGTACTTGTACGTAAGAGTACATCCATTTGATCATATTCTACATTTTTTACATCTATTTAAAACATGAAACATTTTACTGTCCGTGCTTCTACTTTATCGATACTCTACTAATGTTTTTCTACGTGTAATCGAGTATTTTAACGTGACGGTATTTCTATTTTTATTTTATTTTTTAACATTTCTTCTTCTTCTCCAGATATCAGGGTTAGGGTTAAAACTCTAACCCTGGTCCTCCAGACTAAAGATGTTTGTTCAGTTAAACTACCAATAAGAAGACAATAATGTTCCTCATGAATTATCAGTATGAACCACAGACACATAGAGACGCTCTGTGTGATTAATCCCAGACATCATTAGTATCTGGAGTTTGACTCTTGTTTCCTTCTCTGACAGAATCAGGAGCCGTTTTCACTTTCGGAAAGAGTAAATTTGTCGACAACGTTCCCAGTAAATTCTGGCTTAAAAATGATGTCCCATTGAAAATCGCCTGTGGGGATGAACATACCGCCTTAATAACAGGTAAGAGACGTTTGAAGGTGCCTCATTAGTTTTAAATGAGCTAATAATCTACTAATACTCTTTTTCTTCACATAACACTAATTCAGTGAAAATAAATTGTGCATCATCCCTTAACCCAGATCCTCCATTCGAGGCTCCATAGAAATCAACCAGTGCTCTCAGATGCTTTTGTCTCCACAGAAAATGGGAAACTCTTCATGTTTGGGAGCAACAACTGGGGCCAGCTCGGTCTGGGATCCAAGGTGACTGTGAGCAAGCCGACGTGTGTCAAAGGTTGGTCTTTGTTCCATCCGTTAGTCCCAGAGCAGAGAGGATTGTGTCAGCGCTGCCACTGACAGCTGCCTTCAGCCTCCTTCAGTAGAAGTGAAGCGTCTCTTCTTGATCAGATGTTCTACTGGGAGACAGACTGAGAGACAGATGGTTGCTTATGTCATATCTGTGATCAGCTGCTTATATATGAGGAGACAGATTTCAGGAAGAAATGTATCTTTGTTTGTAGTGTATTAATTGTTTTAGATGTTTTTGCTTTTTATTATGAGATGATGATGATGATGATGATGATGAAACTTAACACCACGTTTCCGTTTCATTTAGTCATAGATTTGTAAACTGAAATGTAGATTTGCTTATTAATATTCATATGAATGAATGAATGAATCATAATGTATTTATATTTGTATGATTTCAGCTCTTAAATGTGAGAAGGTTCGTCTTGTGGCCTGTGGCAGGAACCACAGTCTCATCTGTACGGGTCAGTGTCTCACATTTATCATGAACAAACACGTTTTGACCTGCTGGTAAAGTGAGGTCTGTGTGTCCTGTGTAGCTCAGGGACACGTGTTCTCCTCAGGAGGGAACAGTGAGGGTCAGCTGGGGCTGGGAGACTGTGAGGAGAGGACGGCCTTCCACAGGATCCACTGCTTTGATTCACACGGACCAATCAAAATGCTCGCTGCCGGTTCAAACACATCGGCGGTTCTCACAGGTGACGTTCAGATACTGATCAGCTGTTTGATTTAATAGTTTCATTAAGATGTTTGAACTGACAGAAGTCTCAGTGAAATAGATTTAAATTTTTTATTGTAATTGTTCATTAGTTTCCTGTTCAGATGCTGATTTGTTGTTTTCCAGGTTTTTAACAGGAACATATCAAAATTCCCATCCTGTACGTTTTACTGAGGATGAGGACGAGCAGAGAACTGATGTCTGTATTTCATGTCCGTCTCAGAGAGCGGTAAACTGTTCATGTGGGGCGACAACACAGAGGGGCAGCTCGGTTTGGGGAAGGAGAGCCACGCCTCCTCGCCACAGGAAGTCAGCGTGGGACGACCAATCAGCTGGGTGTCCTGTGGATACTACCACTCTGCCTTAGTGACAGGTGAGCACAGACATACTATACTGGGTAGAGACAGAAGTACAGACAGTTAGTCTTATATATAAGTAACCAGTCAGAATGAATGAAAGATATTTGATTGTTTTATAGTGTTTAAATAAGCATTGCATCATAAAATGTAATGAGACAAACAGATAACAGGCCATGAGGTGTGACTGACTGAAGGGACTGTTTGTGTTCTTTTATCTTATTTAAAAAATGGACTGTTTGTGTTCTTTTGCTTTGTGATGAATCAAATGAAACCTTAAATGGAATCACCTTTGCTGAACCAGTGTTCTCCTGTGTCTCAGTTGACGGAGCTCTTTACACCTTTGGTGAGTCTGACAGCGGTAAACTGGGTCTGGGCACCGACCAGTTGCCTCGACATCGAGTCCCTCAGCTGGTGAAGAGCATCAAGGAGCCGGTGGTCCAGGTGGCCTGTGGCGGGGGTCACACGGTGGCTCTCACAGGTAGATCTGTCTGCCCTGAGATAAGATCAGACTTCATTCATTCCACCGTTATGTTACAGCTGTTTCTTCCTTCCAGAGGACGACGTGTTCACGTTTGGTCTCGGTCAGTTTGGACAGCTCGGTCAGGGGACGTTCATCTTCGAGTCGCGCCTCCCGCGGCCTGTTGAGCACTTCAAAAAGGGTCGAGTGTGTCAGGTGGCCTGTGGAGAAAACCACACGGCTGTCATCACAGGTAAACGCCGCTTTACTTCTTCCTCTCTTCTCTGGCTCAATGACAGGTTTTTCACACGTTGCTGTCTGTGATGTTTGTTGTGCAGATGGAGGTTTGCTCTACACGTTTGGAGACGGCAGATATGGAAAACTGGGCCTGGGAGAAGAAAACTTCACCAACCAGTTCAAACCAACCCTGTGTCTGCGCTTCCTCCAGTACGACGTTCAGGCAGTGGGTTTGTTTGAATGTTTGAAAATGTTAATAATACTGAAATTATCACAAGCACTTTTTCAAATAAAAGGGAAAAAAGTTACTGTTTCATTATTTTTCACTTTTAGAGATTATATATAAATATTTTGTTTTTAGATATACTATAATTTTATGCTCTTATATATTCAGTTTATATGTTATATTTGTCATTATGTTTTTGTTTTAACATATTTTATTTCATTTTACATGAATCATATTTAATGTTTATTTTATTTGTATTTTTCGTGTCATTTGTAATATTTTGATTTGGACACTAACTTTCACAGCATTAGTTGCCAAATCCAAATATTAATACAACATTTTTTATTGTTGTATAAAAAGTGGACGTTGTGTGTCGTCCAGGCGACGTGTGGCGGCTGTCACATGGTGGTGTTGGCCCGGCCGAGGGATCACAGCTGTGGAGGCGTGTCTCTGGAGGAAGATGATGTCACAGAAGACTTCCTGGAGAAGCCGTATGTGGAGCTGCTGGGGGACACAAGCAACTCATCCAACCTGCAGAGGAGCATCTCTGCTCGGGTTCGCAGGAGGGAGAGGGTGGGTGGAGAGGAGGATTCATCCCGAGATGATTGATGATGCTTTTATACAGCTATGAAGCCACTTTTGACACAATCATTTAACATTATAATGATTTAGATGCACGTTTCTACAATAAGTAAAAATGTCAGCAGACTTCACATCAGAGAGAAAGTGTTTTATGCTCCTTTCCTTTCCCAACAGGCGAGATCTCCGGACCAGTTCGGTGCCATGTTCAGCACGCTGCCAGCCACGCTGCCCAGCTACCTCCACCCACCGCTGCCCGTCTCCCACCAGACCCTCCCGCCCCGACGGCTTCCATCCGAGCTGCCCCACAGAAAGGAGCTCAACGGCACTCACCAACACAGGAGCACAGGGTCCAACCACCAGGGTACCTACCTCACCTCCTCTTCATACCTCCTCCTCCATCACTACATGTTTTAAGTTCCAGTTCCTTCTGTCTAAGGAGATGAAGATGAAGAAGATGAATGATACATGTACTAATAAATGATTTCAGATAAATGGTAATCAAATAGATAATAAACAGGAAGCGACTAGATTTGGGACTAAACCTGAGAAATCTAAGCAGCTTCTTCTCATTGATTTGGGATCATTGGGAGTCTGAGGTGCTGCAGAGCTTCAGACTGACTCAGGAACAGTCTGGACTTACTGTCTTGTTTTCCACAGAGCAGACAGCCGGCGACACTGACAGCATCGTGGAGAGCCTGACTGACGCTGACAGCCTTAAAGGCCTTGGAGAAACCACAGACTTCCTCAACATGGTGAGAGATCGCTGACTCCGCCCTCAGATCTGATAGGAGGAACTGTGTGGACTCACTTCTCATTTTCATGCTCTCAGACACATGTGATGAAGATGGACCCCGGTGACCAAACACTGACTCTGTCTCCAGTTCAGAAGGTATCTCACATCCCAGCAACACCCACAACGACTCCCCGCCCCCCCCATCAAAACACAGGCTGATATCTGAGGTTGTTTTCAGCACCACAACGGGAACAACAACAACAACAACAACAACAACAACAATAATATTTTGATCAAATCAAATATTTACTGTATATAAAATCCCACAGAAAAAACAATCCACACATGAGGAGGCCATGATGATCCTATAGGTTACTGTGAGTCACATGATCTGAAGAAGTAACATTTAAACCACATCACAAACATGTGAATAGAAACATGAAAAGCACACCAGTGTGTCTGCAGACATCCATACAGAGATGTTAGACAGCAGCTTCTCTGTTGATGAAGAGTTCCTCTTTAATTCAGACTGATTGGTTCCCTAGAAACAACCTCATATAACACCTTGGTGACAGGAGAGGAACTGAAAGGTGTCACATTTTCCATCATTCTGTCAAACATGTCTGATTCTCTCTTTTCACTGCATGTCTCTCTTCCTCTCTAATGCAAGCCTCTTTTTCATCCACTTCCTGCTTTCTCGTTCCGGGGACAGAGGAAGGGTCAGCACGGTAAGACCAGTAAAGGTCAGAGAGAGAGTCAGAAAACGCTGTGGAGGCAGTCCCATAACAATCAGAGCCATCAGAGACAGAAAACAACCATCCAGTGCAAAGAGAATCTGAGCATGGAGGACATGAGGAAGGCAGCGTCCAAACAGCTCAGGACAGTTGCAGGGAAAAGCCAGCTGACAGAGGCTGGCAGGAATCCTGAGAGCAGAGAGTCAGTTTCAGGGGAATCTGCTGTGGCAAAGGTGAAGCAGGTTCAGCCTAAACCTAAAAGTCATGGAGGATTGAGCTCAGCAGCTAAACACACAGACTCACCCGGGTTTCACCTGAGTCATGCCTTGAATGAAGAGAATAGACCTCCACTGCTCTCTGGGGTGAAACAAACTTTAAGCTCTACAGAGAACACAGGTTTTTCTAAAAAATCTAAGAATGAGACGAACAGAGAAAAGTCAAAAAAAGAGGCCAAACAGGCAAAAGAAACTCAGAAGGAGGCGTCAAATGTCAGCCTGCTTGCTGGTGCTGCCTCTCTTGCAGCAGGATCAGTGTTGATGCATGAGGTGCTGTCCAGAAGCTCCTCCCCCCCATCAGAGAATGACCTGAAAGACAGCATGATGACATCACAGAGCGACCAATCAGAATCGTACGCTGCCGATTTTAGCAACAAGTCTGTAGTTAGCATCAACGTCATAGCTGCACCGGAGAGTCCTGAAGTCAGGATGGAACAGACAGACTCTGAGATGGTCAGACAGGAGGAGGAGGAGGAGGAGGAGGAGGAGGAACAGACAGCGAGTGCAGATGGAAGTGAGGATGAAGAAGAGGAGGATGTCAGTCACAGTAGTGAGAAAGTAACAGAAGAAGAAGAGAAAGACAGCGACACCCTTCAACCAGAAGATGAGTCAGAGAAAGAGGAAAGCAGGGAAGATGAGAGCAGTGCTGAAGAAGAGGAGGAAGAGGAAGAAGAAGAAGGAAGCGGGACAACAGAAAGTGAGAGTAAGGATGAGACTGAAGAGGAAGAGAGTGAAGGAAGTGATGTGGAAGAGGAGGAAAGTGAGGAAGGGTCGAGCCTTGACACAGAGAGCAAAGGGGTAGAGTCTGAAAATGAGGAGGAAGCTGAGGAAGAGGAGGGTGAAAGTGAGTCGGAGGAGAGAGATCAGAGTGATGTAGAGAGTGAGACAGATGGAGAAGAGGAGGAGGAGGCAGAGGAGGAGAGTAGTGCTGAGGAGGAAGAAGAGGAGAATAGTGAGGCAGAAGAGAGTGAATATGAAGAGGAAAGCGAAGAAGATGATGAAGGAGGAGAAGATGTTGAAGAGGAGGAGGGAGAGGAGAGTGAAAATGAAGAGCAGGAGGAAGAAGAGGAACAAAGTGAAGAAGAAGGAGAAGAGGAGGATGAAGAGGAGGAGGAGGAAGAGGAGGAGGTTGTTAAAACATCTGCTGAAGTTAAAAGACAAAGTTTTAAATCCAGAAATAAACTGAGGTCAGGGGTCAAAGGTCAGGCAGCAGGCGAGTCGGAGGAGTTCTGGGATGATGTGTTACCTCAGTACCTCAACCTGAGATAACAACCTCAGGACCTCAACCTGAGATAACAACCTCAGGACCTCAACCTGAGATAACAACCTCAGGACCTCAACCTGAGACAACAACCTCAGGACCTCAACCTGAGATAACAACCTCAGGACCTCAGGACCTGAGATAACAACCTCAGGACCTCAACCTGAGATAACAACCTCAGGACCTGAGATAACAACCTCAGGACCTCAACCTGAGATAACAACCTCAGGACCTGAGATAACAACCTCAGGACCTCAACCTGAGATGACAACCTCGGGACCTCAACCTGAGATGACAACCTCAGTACCTCAACCTGAGATAACAACCTCAGTACCTCAACCTGAGATAACAACCTCAGGACCTCAACCTGAGATAACAACCTCGGGACCTCAACCTGAGATAACAACCTCAGGACCTGAGACAACAACCTCAGGACCTGAGACAACAACCTCAGGACCTCAACCTGAGATAACAACCTCAGGACCTCAGGACCTGAGATAACAACCTCAGGACCTCAACCTGAGATAACAACCTCAGGCCCTGAGATAACCTCAGGACCTCAACCTGAGATAACAACCTCAGGACCTCAGGACCTGAGATAACAACCTCAGGACCTCAACCTGAGATAACAACCTCAGGACCTCAACCTGAGATAACAACCTCAGGATCTCAACCTGAGATAACAACCTCAGGACCTCAACCTGAGATAACATCTGGACAGATGGATCGGTATTGATCGGTATTGATCGGTTGTTTGTCTTGTGTGTCTGTCTGAGGGTATCAAAGCAAACGCACATGAACATAAAGGTCTGAAGCAGTAGGAAGGTTTTTATTTATTTATGTTCATCAATAAACGTCTAAATTATTGGAGCAATGGAGAAGAAAATAAAAAATAAAGTCGTCATTTTCTGATCAAGTTTTATTTTTCTGTCTTTGCTCTTGTCTCAAGTTCATGACACAGGTTCATTTAGGGTGTGTCCATCATCACTAGTGTGTAACCAGAGTGTTCATCATCACTAGTGTGTAACCAGAGTGTTCATCATCACTAGTGTGTAACCAGAGTGTACGTCATCACTAGTGTGTAACCAGAGTGTTCATCATCACTAGTGTGTAACCAGAGTGTTCATCATCACTAGTGTGTAACCAAGGTGTACATCATCAGCACCAGTTCTCCAACATTCAATGAAAATGATCAATAGAGAACCAGAGAATGTTCTCATGCTTTTTACTCTCTCATCCAGCCGGTTTGTTGAGCGTTTGATTGGCCGGTTTCAGGACCAGGTGGGCTTTCTTTTCTTCTTCTTCTTCCCATCATTCCCTGCTGTAGTCTGGAGGAGCTCAGTGCTGCTTCTTAGGTCCTGCTGGTCAGTTAAGAAACAGTTCTTCCTGTACTTCCTGTTTCCTGCTGTCTTTAAAGGTACATGTGTTTGACTTTACTCTCCTAACCTGTCTCTCCTCTTTTTTTCTTTTCATCTGCATCTTTCATTCTGCACAAATCAAAGTAACACAAGAACTTTAGTCACATGGCTTCTATAAAACTGTTCAACATGTTAAATTGTGTCTCCCATGTCTTAAATGTGCTATTTTTGTTACGTTTTGCTCAGACATGGAAAAAAGATGGAGACGATGAGGACGAGAGAGATGAGGACAGTGTTGAGGAAGAAGAGGATCATGAGACTGAGGGACCGTCCTCCAGTTTGGATGACTTGAAGGAGAAACTGACAGAGGAAGTTGAGAGTCCTGTCAGTTTGTTTGTTATTAATTGCTGAATTTATTGATTCATATTGTCTCTTGATGCTAACATGTGATGTTTCCTGAAGCCTGAAGAACTGAAAGAAGAGTGTGAACCTGACGGAGAGCAAAAAGGTAAGAAAGACCCTTTAATAATAATAATAAATGTATTATTATTATTATTATTATTAAAGAGTTCCCTTCTTAAATCCTCCTTTTTAAGGTTCTTACATTCAACATAATCAATAAATGAGCAGCACAGTCTCAGCTGCCTGGAGCCTCAGAGCAATGATGCAGGAGACAAACTGACTGAATAATGACTTCATACTACATATGAAGCTTCACATCTTATTACATATGAGGCATATAGATCTGAAACAAAACTCAATCTGATGTCTTATATTTTTTTTTTTTTAAAGGTTGTAATGATTAAATCTGCTTCCAAACAGTATTTGAACTAAGGGTCAGAGATTATAAATTAAAATATGTTTTTTAATCATCAGCAGCTGAAATCATGGAGCAGGTCGACTCTCCAGGTGAAAAGAGGACAGATGATGTCACCAAACCAGCCAATGGGACGACAGACAGCAGCTCAAAAATCCAATCAGGTTCCACTAAAAAGGTACGGGAGCTGAGAAGTTTCACTTCATGCTGTCTGAATCCTGAACATGCTAACAGGAGTTCTCACTTTTACTGAGTCAGCTGTCGTTTCATTCTTGCTCCATCAGATGATGGAGTTAAATACTTGGCAGTCCTTCTCTGCATCACACTCATCCTCAGCTGTTCCAACCCTCCCTCCCTCCCTTCAGGTCTCTCTCTTCAGACAGCTGTCCTTCTCCAGGTCCAAGCAGAGCAACAACAGGGACCGAACCCCTGCCGAGGTCTGCAGGGACGCAGCCGTCCAGGGAGAGCCTCCCTCCGCTGCTGCTGCTGGGACCAGCGATCCACAGAGAGACGGAGGCCGAGCACAGCAGAGATCAAGAGGGCCTCGCTCTGGAACCTGCACCCTTCTCTGATCCAGGAACTCAACTCTCAGGTGGTCTCAGATGTCCTGAAAGGGGGGGGGCTGTGGAGGGCTCAGTGTTACTCACGTTTAGGTCTGAAGCTCCACAGGAACCTCTAACTGAAGCGGTTCTCCTCAGGGATGAAGGTGTTCTGGTATCATCCAGCTGGACTCATCATGGACTCATCATGACCGGCTGACACACAGACTGGGACATTCTACATTCATGTCACTTTTCCCCTGATTGGTTTTCTTTTCTATGATGTCATCAATGACAAGTCTTGTCAATCACCGCCTCAAATTCACTGGTCATAACTGAGCTGCAGCTGAGCCTCGTCCTCCACCAGTATGACCAGTATCATCATGACTCTGAGCAGTTTAAATGTTTTGTTGTGTGGCACATATTTCCTACCCAGCAGCTGAGCCTTGAGACCTCAGTGTGTGTGTGTGTGTGTGTGTGTGTGTGTGTGTGTGTGTGTGTGTGTGTGTGTGTGTGTGTTTTAAACTGTGAGGATGTAAATAATCTTATTTATTGAGGGCAGATTTGCACTTTTGATGCCATCTGTTTGAATTTCAAGGAGATGCATCAGTTCCATAATCTGACACGATAATCTCATTGAACTGACTCTCATGTTCATTTTTTATTATTTGGGTTTTTGTGATAAATATTTTTAAATAAAGCTGAACGTGAGTTTTTGTATGATTTGTTCGTTCACACATACCAGCTGTTGGTCTGTTACTGTGTAATACTAGTGTTTAATGGTGCGTTCACAGCCTCCTCTGTTGGCTCCGTCTCCAGAGTTGCTAAGCCGTTCTCCTGACTTGAGTTTGTTGGTGACCTTTAATGTGGGAACAATATGGACGCTTTCTGTAGATGTATTTTATTCCTCAGAGTGTCAACATGTTTATAGCTGTTATACATTGAACTTTTATATTACAAAGTCATTTTGTCCCAGACTTGTTGCTGCACCAGTACATTCACCAAAACCACTCAAATATTGATATTATCAGGGTTTACACTAATCAATACAGCTTTTACAGCTAATCTAGGTCACTCTGTGGACAAAATCAACAGTCACAACCTAAAATCTTATTATGAATTTCATGTACAAAAATGTCAATTCATACTATTTACTTTTGTCTGTATCTATTGGTGCATTCATGTAACGTTGAGACAATAAACCACCAAGCTCAAATAGAAGTCGGTAGGAAACTAATTCACAAATTCTGTCAGCTGGTCAATTGGTTTGCATTTTATGTGAAAATGTAAAAATGTAGGATGTAAATTTGTTTTGGTGATGAAGGCTGTAGATGAGGTCTTCAATTTGAACAGATACCCTCCATCACAGGCTATGGTCTAATAATTAACAGACACATTTTATTGGAAAGCAAATAAGAACTAGAAGGAACAGCCACATTTCAAATCTTAGAAGTGACTCATTTTGAAATAGTGCCACAAAACATGATCTAGCATTTGTTATTTGGGATTTTATCGATTAAACTCGAGTGAAATCACTCAATTAAGTAAAACTGTTTAAAGTCTGATACGTTTTAATGCCAGCAGGTGGCAGCATTTAGATAAAAACCTTTTCCCCGGGGTTTATGCTGCTCTGTTGACAGTTCATCCGAAGTCTTCTTCGGGGTTTATGCTGCTCTGTTGACAGTTCATTTGAAGTCTTCTTCGGGGTTTATGCTGCTTTGTTGACAGTTCATCTGAAGTCTTCTTCGGGGTTTATGCTGCTCTGTTGACAGTTCATCTGAAGTCTTCTTCGGGGTTTATGCTGCTTTGTTGACAGTTCATCTGAAGTCTTCTTCGGGGTTTATGCCGTTTTCTTGACAGTTCACAGGAAGTCTTCTTCGGGGTTTATGCTGCCTCATTGACAGTTCATATGAAGTCTAAAACAGCTCCTTAAGTTCCCTCAGAGGACTTTTTATACTACTTTTAACTGGAGAAACAGAGAATGACGACTTTGGACTATCAGCGAAAGATGACTGAAGTTGAATGACATCAAGACAACAACGAGGTTTGTCCTTGAATTCACAAACTTATGCCAAGCTAAATATCAGCTAAGTGATACGTGCTAACACCAGTGGGTGGCAGCATTTAGCTATCCGTCTTCCTCGGTGTTCACGTTGCTCTGTGGACGGTTCACAGTCGATAACAGCTCCTTATTTTCCCTCAGAGAGCTTCACATTATACTTTTAACTGAATAAAAGCAGCATTTAACCAGTTGGGACCAGCGATAGAGGACTGGAATGGAGGAATATCATAACAACAATGAGGTCTGTCCTTTAATCAAAGTGTTTTTTTACATTCAAAATAGAAATTAGCTAGCTAGTTAGCTAGTTATTCCCAATGTTACTTTCAAGATTATTTGTGATGTCTTATTTGTCGGTGGTAGATGATCAACAACCCTGACTATCGTGTTAACAAATGACCCGTCTATGGTAGTTATCAGAGCGTTGAAGTGAATCCTACAAGGTCTGAAGCTAACGCTAAACTGAGACTTGTGTTTATATAATGATCGTGATAGTGTGTGTTTTAATCTCATCCTTCACAGCTTTAACGCAGTTAATTCTTTAATAACAATACTATGGATGTAGAGGTTGTAAAGGTTGTATTTGATAACCTTCACTGACTCCTGTATGTTCTATATTAGGGCTCCTTTAGCTCCGAAGAGGGTGAAAACATTGTCAAAGAGGTGAGTTCATGTCAGCACATAAACATCAACACTCATTGTCTTTCCTCCTTTTAAGCACCTCTAAGTTTGTTTAAAGTCATTCTTACCTTTCTGCGCTCCATCAGTTTGTATTGACTAGAAGAACTACATACAGTTGGAAGTCTTTCTTTTTTTCAAATCCCATCTTATATTACATTTATTGGCAAAATATACTATTGATCAGCTGTTTTCAATAACAATAATCAAACTATTACAGTTTAAATAGATCAATACAACAGATTTGAACTTTTCTTCCCACAGTAAAAGTAAAAGTCTACTTTTACTTACTCCTCAGAGACACATTTACAGATCAGATGGAGTTAAAACACTGAGACAACCTTCATAGACTTTTTCTGTTAAGGCCTAAAAGTACATCAGGGCTGGAATCCATGGAAAATCTCTGGTGGGATCTGAAGAAGGTGGTTGCAGCAGGTAAACCAGGAATATTCCAGAACTGGAGGCCTTTGTCCATGAGGAATGGGCTAAGATTCCTCAGGAACGCTGCCAGAAACTGGAGTCTGGATCTGCATCAGGTTTGCAGCAGGTCATTGCAGCTAAAGGGTCTACAGAGAACTAGAGACGCTGGTCATTATGGATCATTTACAGACTGAGGAGTCAGGAAACACTTTAATATCTGATTATTGATCTAATTAAAACTGTTCTTTTTTATTTGGTTATTGCAAACAGCTGATCAATAGTAGATTTTGCCAATAAATCTAATAAATGATGGGGTTGAATAATTTAGTTTAAAATTATTACTAATGAAATAATAAATAATAATCCCACTGCAGCGCTATTCACTTTTACATGAGGTCAACTGTTTGTCATGACTGGATTGTATGACGTGGAACAAACAGGCAGAGCCTGTTGTGTTGTCTCTTCCCTTTTCTAAGTCTTATTTGCTTCAGGTCTTTGGAAAGCACATGAAGGAGAATGTCTTAAAATAATCACAGAAATGCTCCTATTTAGAATCAGTTTCTTCTGTACTCTGGGTCATAACAGTACTATTTAGTCAGAACAGTGTTTGCTCTTTCCTTCACTCTCCTCAGGGTGAAACCAGTGACTTCCACATGACTGTACACCCTGAGTATTTGTGTGTGTTTCTCTCAGTGTATCGAGAATGTCGTGGGCGGTGACGACTACAACCAGAATCAGGTGAACAAATGGACAGCCAGCATCGTGGAGCGCTGCCTCACACAGCTGGTCAAACTGGGAAAAGCTTACAAATACATTGGTATGTGCTTTGATGCAGATCTTACTTAGAACCTTATGTTTTCAGCATGTAATTCATTCAAATTTGATCAGATTCATGTTCATCTCAGAAGAGAATAGGAAACACAAGAATAAAGTGTTTGTTTGTCTGTACAGTGACGTGTGCTGTGATGCAGAAAACAGGAGCAGGCCTCCACACAGCTAACTCCTGCTACTGGGACACCACCATGGACGGTAAGAAGACAGTGTGACTCTATGAGACAATGATATACTTTGTATCTGTGTTCAGAAAGTACACGAGACTGCCTGTATCCATGACAACGGCCAGGTCTCTTCACTTAGCCAGCTAGCCCTCTGTAATGCTAAAGAGGACAGGATATATACTCATCAATACATGATCAATGAAATTGAAAGCTAGCAGTACTTCTTCTCCTCAGTGCTCTTCTTGTCTGTCATCTTCATCATTTCTCTGAATGCTCACCTGTTTGTCTTCCTGTGTTTGTAGGAAGCTTCACTGTGAGATGGGAAAACCGCACCATGTACTGTGTGGTCAGTGCATTCGCTGTGGCCATCCTATAGGACACCAGCCCCACAGGCAGAGGAGGAGTGCCTTGTGTTCCTCTGAACAGCAGGGGGCCACCATGAGCCACGGTCCACATCTGAGCTGCAGAGAGGAAGACGTCCAGCCTTCTGATGCATCTTCATGTTTATCTTGTCACTGCAGGGGGTTAGATTCATCACTTTATACTTCTAGTACTAGTACATACTGTGTACTTCTAGTACTGGTATATACTGTGTATTTATAGTACCGGTATATATTGTGTACTTATGGCAGTAGTATATACTGTGTACGTCTAGTAGTAGTATATACTATATACTTCTGTTGTGCATGCTTTCTTTTTCATTCTTTCTATTCTTTAGTGATTTACCTTCTGTATTGTGTGTAATTCTGACATTTTCTCCCATAAATTGTCAACGTTGTGTAGACAGAGAACAGAGTTGTGTTGTCAGTTTCTATAGTCATTTGGTTCTCAGGTGATAAAGTGATTTTAAATGATGCCTTCATCATAATGAGTCATTCAGACAGTACGGTGCCTCTTATGAGTTAGATAAGGAGGGACCTGCCATGAAGAAAGAAAACATCTAACTGGAGGTTCTCTGACTTCCCTTCACATAATTACTCTGATTGATCCTCCGTAGCAGGCGGACCTTTACTTCTGTCAAAACTATTTCTGTCCTGTTTGTTGATGTGAAACAAATAACAGATGGTGTCAAACGTCTGAAGATTCTCTTTATTAGTTCAATCAGGAAAACAGTCCAAAACCTGAACATATTCAGTTTATAATTATGTTAAACAGTGAAAGAGCTAAATGTCACAGAAGATGCTGCAGCCCTATTTAGATGCTAAATGACATGCCCTAATGAAACCTCTGGTTTTATGTATGAATGACTGACGTCTGTCACAAACATTCCAGATGATACAAAATGTGTCTGAAGTGTTTGTCTGAAATAAAAATGTGTTACAGTCAGATCAGTGTGTGTGTTTCTGTTGGAGTTAAGGACAGTATGGGGCTGTAGACACACTGTCAGTGAACACGGCACATAGTCTGACATAGTTCAACATTAAACTGCTTTTAGAAAGTGACTCTTTCCTGCTAATAGAAAACAAAGTGAAAGTTAAGAAATAAGCAGCAGTTGAAAAGCAGAACAAGGTAATGTGGAAAAATACAGGTTATTTCCTCACATTTTGAGCAACATTTTCATCTTTGCATAATGGTGAGAAGGAGGCCAGTGATCTGTTTCCCAGCAGCCCTAGAAGTTCTCTTTGTTGAAGATGAACTGGACGTCGGCCTCTGAGTGAGACAGACTCTGTTTCTGCAGAGATGTCCCCAGCTGAGGCGGCCCGCACAGAAACACTCCAACTTTAGTTCTACGAGAAACAACAGCAGTAATTTTCAGACAGGATGGTCCCAGAAAGTTCTTCTGTTCATTTAAGGAGAAACAGCTGATTTATGAGGACACAACCTTACATCTACCTCCAGTCAGTCTTTCTGGTCTAAACCAGAAAAACATATTCAGTCCAGTGATGAGAGCTCTGTCACATGGCCTTCATTATGGGTGGATGTCTGTGTGTTGGTCTCACCCTGGGTGCTTTGATGCAATGTTGGTGAACTCGTTGTCCCAGTTGGGTTTCCCATAAAGAGTCTTCTGTTTGAGTCCCGTGATTGGATCGTTCTCCGCCTCATGATGAACGCGGAAATGAGCCGCCTGACAGAGGAAACAGGTGTTTTAAAAGCTCATCCAATGAAGAGTCTGGACCATGTTCTGAATAAAGACATGAGCGTTTCCTAAACAGGAGGTCCTTCTAGCTAAATGTTTGATGGTCTGTAGGAGATTTTCCACCTGACCTGACCCTGTTTAAAGAGGGGAACATTTTCCACCATGGTTTAATAAAGAAGTGTGGAAGAAGAAGTCAGACTTCCTCGTACCTCGGTCTCCTTCCAGCGGGTCAGGTATATGTTGTAGCTGAGGAAGTCGGTCACTCCCTTCTCCGTCATCTGACCCTCCAGAGACTGCAGCAGGTCAGCGAACCACTCGAAGGCCTGCGTCTCTGGACACAGCCAGTAGAAGTAGATCTGTGGGGGACAAAGGTCACATCTGCAGCTAATGGGAGGTCCTGAGCTTTGGAAACCCAACAACTCCTTCTGCTGATCAAGACCATGTCTTTAAATGATATACTAACAGTGGAGACCAGGTGAGCTGAGCGCTCTACAGGTGGACGACTGCAGAAGCATCTGAAGCCACTGATGATCAGCTGACTCATTCTTACAGAATAATATTATTTCTAAAACGTGTCTCTCAACCTTCACTCTATGAATGTAACCAAAGTAAGTAAGTGGATCTTGAGCTGCTCTGTGAGCACCCTCACCTTCTTGGTGAAGACCTCCTGGTTGTTCTGGATACGTTTGTACCACACCGACTTGAGGATGGAAGCGAAAGGAGTCACACCGATCCCGGCGCCCACCAGCATCACCACCTCGTACCGAAACACGTCTTCACTGGCCGTACCAAACGGGCCGTCGATGGCCAGTCTGAGAACAGACAGAGAAGTATTAAAAGAAGCATGTTTGAAGAGCTTGTTGTTGAAACCCTGGAGGAGTTTTCATCTCTAAAGAAAGGCTGAAGAGAACATCCAGTTAGCTCAGCAGGACCGCTGAGAACAACCAGGAGATATAATACTGTATGATTTCTACAGCCTCTCCACTCGCTCCTGAACCTCACAACATGTCAGCTTTTTAATGGAGAGGCAAAGGGTGCAATCAAATGTAATCACAAGCAATTTCAGGACTCCTTTAGACTTTTATGACCCCCTTCCCTTGTTATCATACTTGGGCAGTTTCCAGGCCTCCTGAGGCTCACTGCTGTCTCCTCCACAGGCCTCATACAACGCCTGAGTCCAGTCTCCGACGATCCGGATGTGGGCGCTGAAGTAGTCCTCCTCGGGGGCAGACGTCAGGGTGAAGGGATGCCACTCCAGCCTGGAGACGGACGGACACTGGATGAAGACGTACTGACCCACCTCCATGTGGAAACCCTTCCTCTTCATCTGCAGCTCCAGAGTTTTGGAGGGGTGCATCACCACCTGAGGGACAGGTAGGGGCTCAGCTCATCATTGTGTCCTTTATACTGTCAAATAGGAGAAAATAAACCTCCACCAAGGTGGCTCAGTGTTCCCATGATCACATGTCACAAATACACCAGAGCCATGATAGAAGGACATGATGGAAAAAGTCCATCAATGTTAAAGTGAAAAACATCCCATCTTTATCCTGTTCTTCCCTGTCAGCATCCATTGTTGGAGCACATACACACCTTGGTGATGACCACTTTCTGGTGCGATCGATAGAAGCGGACGAGCCTCTCGCACACATAGAGGATCATGGGACCCACCACCCACTTCCATGTCTGGAGAGAAGGAAAAACAGAGAATGTATCGCTTCATAGAAGATGTTAGGTGCTAAAAGTATTCTAAACATAACTAAAAACTATCCAGTGATTTCAATCCTTTCACCGACACTCATCAGATCATGAATAAGACAAACAACATTATTTCCCATGAACAGCCTGCAGCCTTTAACAACTCACCATCGGTGGGTTTCCAGCAAACACTGGTACGGCACAGCCGGAGCGGTTTTTGCCCCAGTCCTCAAACTGGTCGGCACAAAAGTCAGGCTTGTTTGTCCTCAGGCTAGCAGCCGTCTGTCCTCGTACAATCCGCCTGCAGCCAGCCAACAGCACACCAAAGAGGAATGAATGCTCCATTTATCATCATCAGTGTTAGACGTGGAACTCAGGCTGTCTGGAAACCTTTCAGGACTCAATAGAACATTAAATGGTGATTTTACTGCCACCTTTAGGCTGTTGTTGTGGAGAGGAACCTTGGAATGGTGAGGAGGTGAGGTTCAGGTTCCAGAGGTTTACACGACTAGTATTAGAGGAGGATATTATTAACTGGTTGGATTCCCACAAAGCCTGAAGGATGGCAGGAATGTGGGCCAGAAAAGAATCCATCATATTTGGAGCAGATGCAGACAGAGTGATGGATGCAGGAATTCTTTAGGACTTATCTTAAAACATTGTTCAACTTTCCCTCAGTTGTGAGATGTTTCTACACAAAATCTACCAAACCAATGTCCATGAAACTGTGTGTGTGTGTGTGTGTGTGTGGGGGGGGGGGGGGGGGGGGGGGGCATGGGTCACGAGAACTAAACAGACATGTGTCGGACTGTTTTCTTACAGGACTCAGCAGGGACCACAGACTAGAACAGACCATCCTTATTCTGAACACTACTAATAATGCAGGACAGATATGAACTGTACTTGATGCCTTCTTACCCAAAACCGTGGAACACCAGACCGATGAAGAAGATGACGAAGAGATGGTGGGTGTACCAGAACACCTCGAAGTAGGACCTGCGGATGACCTCCATGGATGAAGTGATGATGAGGATGAGGGCTAACGTGATGCTAACGCCTGTGAGACCGGCGATGGTGGTGAACATGACGAAGGTAGGGCTCTGCATCCAAACACAGTGTGAACGACTGTTACTCCTCTTTCTCACCTCAAACAAGGCTTCAGATGATGAGTCATGGCGTGGGGCGTGGTCACAGGGTCATCAGCCCTGCTAGTCATATTTCATGTACCTCATATCTGATAGTTCCTCTGAGGCCGGCAGGAGGAACACAGTATGTACTGCTTGTGATGTAAAGTTCGAAAGATAAATGCAGTGTTGAGTTTTTTTATGGTTACTAAAAAGCTTTTACCACTTTATGTTTCCTACATTATCAAACCTTAAACTCTTCACTTCCCTCTAGTGGATGTTTGACATAAAGGACACTTGGAAGTATGCGAGCGTTGAAGGATACATCGTTAGAAAGGGACGGATTTATTTCCTTATGTAGCGAAAGTTTATAAATAAAGATTAACAGATAAAAACAATAATAATTATTCTGTTACAACCTAGTAATCATACTGTAACTGTGACTGTAACAGCACTCATACTTCAAACTCACAGGGACATTTTAGAGGAAACAAGGAAGTCTAAAAAGAAGAAGTAACTCAGAAACCTCTGAGGAGGAAGTCGCCCCGATGATGTCATCACATTTTGGAAAACAGCTTTTGCAATAAAACAGAAGGGATTTCATAGATTTTAGCAACACAAGAAGCATGAATGATGGAGAAAAGTGTCCAAACTAAACTGACATGATTGTGAATGTTATGTTCCACTCACTGTCTCGTTAGACCTAATGGGATTCAGGTAGGATGCGTTGTCCCCAGTTCCAATCTCAGACAGGATGAAGGGCAGAAGGCTGCTGTTACGATCCAGCTGGGCGTCCATGAAATACTCAAAGTTAAACAAGTGTGCAATGATGTGGACAGCTATGAAAAAGTAAAAAGTATAAGATGTATTATAGAAAGTGTCTTTAAACAGGCTAAACTGCTTCACAGGAGACAACAAATCTGATCTAATGATGTTTATATATTATTATACATTAAAGATGATTTGAAATCAACCACAATAATAATCATCTGTTATATAAACTTTATGAACATAAGTCTGATTATTGATTTGATCATAGTAATACCTGTATGGAAGGCGATCATATACGCCACCAGTTTGTGAAAAGTCAGGTTTCGATCTAGTTGACGAGCTGCTGTTCGGCTGCAGTACTGAGGATGATAAGCAAGGAGGATTAAAGCATAGACTAATTACATAAACATAACAGTAGTCGATATAATCATAACTGCTGTGGTTTTAACAGTAAAACCTGTCTTTATACCTGAATGGACCCGCGGAGGAAGGACAGGAGGTTTCTGCAGACCGGCAGCAGGATCAGCATACAGTTGAAGTTGAGGCAGGCAGCTGGGGCTCTGGCCCAGGACAGAGCATGCTGGTGGGTTGAAGAGGAACGTAGGGGTCACACAGAGCAGACAGGTTCACTATCAGCTCCAAACACATTCATTTATTCTGTAAGACACTTTTAGACAACATCCATGATCAAAAATCACTCTGTTAGCTGTGGTTTACTTTTTTAGATCAATCAAACATTAAAATGTCCCTTTAGTCCAGTGAAGCCTCATTTCATTATGTCTCACATTATTTCTTTTTGGGGAACTTTACAGACAGGCACTGGGCAAAGCTGCAGGACTGTTGTGGTGAAAAAGTGTATTGAGAAATAATAATCAGTGTGTTTGGTTCAAACATACATAAAATGTTCCTATTATGACCATGTTGAGTAAAACTCTGCAGCAGGAATGATGCTGCAGGTCTGCAGATGATGCAGACTCACCCCAAGCAGGACTCTGGTGTAAAACCATCTCTCCACCAGGAAGGCCATGTAGAAATGGACAAACAGGAACACATTGATGCCCAGCCAAACGAGCTAGAACAGATCACCACACACAAATGCAGAGGTTTCATCAGCCAAACAACAGAACCAATACTATCAAGAACCAGAGGAGGCTCATTAGAAAAAATCAGCTTAAACTACAGCATAAAGTTAATATACTCACAATAACAAATACAGAGAGGCCTTCATTGGCTGCAAAGTTCCCCATGATGAGGTGCTTCTGTCAGGGTGTCGGTCTAAAAGAGAAGGAGGCAGTGATGGAGGAGAGGAAAGACCTGACGATACGCTGGAACCTTTATGAGCAGCAAATGAGGAAGTGGTCTGTCACAGCTGTGGGCTTCTGTCCAATCATTAAACTACAATCTGACTCAGAGGCCAAGCAAAGAGCCAAAGAAATGAAAAACGTGTTCATATGACACACGTTTCTTCTTCTGGCCTTGCATTGTTGAAGAAAGTGGAAAAGTGATCCTGAATCCTGATTGGTTCACATTAATGCAACACGTTTGTGATCGACGCCCTCATTGTGTTAACACTCAGGTGACAGTTGAGGAGGAACACTGCTCTCAATGGTGACACCGTTTCAACGTGAAGCACAACAGTGGAGTCATTGCCACATACTTCCTGTTTCATGTTAAACTGCCAAAAGGGGAACACCTGAACCACCTGAGTCGACTCAGACTCAACAGGAAGCGGACCTGCTAGTACGAATACACAGCTGCTCTAATAATAATAATAATAATAATAATAATACTGTAATAATAATAATAATATAACAATAATGATAATACTATAATAATATTAATAATAATAATAATAATAATGTAATAATAATACTGTAATAATAATAATAATAATAATAATAATACTGTAATAATAATAATAATAATATAATAATAATGATAATACTATAATAATAATAATAATACTGTAATAATAATAATAATAATAATACTGTACTAATAATAATAATACTGTAATAGTAATAATAATAATAATATAATAACACTGTAGTAGTAATAATAATAATATTAATGTAAAACCTCACATATTAGTTCAATTCTGGTGGAGATCAATCATAAATGAATAAATAAATTCAGACTTTATTGGTCCATCCCTGAGGAGCAGTGGGCTGCTTTACACGCCCTTAGAGCAGGTTGAGGTTCAGTGTCTTGCTCAAGGACACTTCAGCATGTAGACTGCAGGGTTGGGGTTCAAACCCCTGACCTTCTGATACCTCTGAGCCACAGATGCCTGAAGTTCTTTATTTGACTTATTTCATCTTTGACTCATGAAGCCAGATGTTGACATTTACCTCATCATTCAACACGTGAATTACATATAAAGATGATTTAAACAGTCATGACTGATCTAGTATGACATCATCATTGGGACATGAAGAGAGAATATTTCAACGTAGCATCTCATTTTGTCAGCATGTTGTCATTTTTACTCTGTAAATACTTCATCTTTTTATTTACTGTCTGTCATACTTGTGACTCTTTACGCAGTAATGCTCCTCCATACGTCATCACCTTCATACGTCATCGAGGAGCTGAGGAGGTTCCAGGAGGATGGTCCAGGTTCGAGCCACGAGCTCCAGCTCCTTCCAGTAGACGAAACGCTCCTTACGGAGGAAGCAGCAGCAGGAGGAGGAGGAGGAGGAGCAGGGCGGAGGCGTCGTGGTACTAGAGTCCACAGTGACGGCAGTGAATGCAACATTCCGCTGCCGCTCGGTCCCGTTCACCGGGAGTTCCCTCACAACCGGCAGCATTCACTGTCTCCTGGCCGGTGGCGGCCCCGGTGTCGGTCTGTGTTCCAGAAGAAGCGGGGAGGCTGATCTCTGGTTATTCACTCTGCAGGTAAGACGATTCATGATTTGACAACTAACGGGAACGACGCTCTGCACAGGTGCGCCTCGTTAAAAGTTCAGAATCAATTAAGACAGTTAATTAAGACCATGCACTCCCAGTTTATTGGAAATAACGCACTTATTCTTCTCATTAAGGATTCCATAATATTGTGATTTTATTTTAAATTATTTTCTAGTTAATAAATCAGTCATTTGTTTTTAAAATGTCTAAAAATATTTATTTTACGGATACGGAGAGAACTTTAAATATCTGGATAAATGGACTTTTTATGTGGCATCATGTGGCCTGTTGGTCTTCATCAAGGTCTTCATCAAGGTCTGAGGCTAATGCTGCCTTCAAAACATCAGGAATGACTGTACTATAATACTACCTTATAGTACTACTGTACTATAATACTACCTTATAGTACTATAATACTACCTTATAGTACTACTGTACTATAATACTACCTTATAGTACTATAATACTACCTTATAGTACTACTGTACTATAATACTACCTTATAGTACTACTGTACTATAATACTACAGTACTACTGTACTATAATACTACCTTATAGTACTACTGTACTATAATACTACAGTACTACTGTACTATAATACTACCTTATAGTACTATACTACTATAAACTATTTGATGATAACACGTCGTTTCCTATTGGCTGTAACATGTTTCCATCAGTCAGGAGTCAGCTGTGACTTTCTACATTAGACAGAAGACTCTCTTTATATTTAGGTCTGTCTGTGGAGGGCAACGACCCCATGTTCTCTGCTCCACCCCTCCAGTCTTCTGACAGTCACACATTGAATCAGATGTTTATTCATCACATCCCTCCTGTTTGGTGCTTTGGTCGTTTCAGGCTGGTTCGTTGCTCTCATCTCTGCTCAGCCCCACGCTGATGCAAAGTTTTAGTCCTCAAAACATTTTTGGAGCAGCAAAACAATGTTGGAGCAATTTCCTGAACAACTGAAGAAGAAGACGAATATAATAATAATAATGATATTATTTTTCTATTATTATTATTCTATAGAAAAGTCTAAACTGATTCTTTCAGTTGGTTCTGTGCAGTCAGAGTGAAGTCTGACATGTTTAGACATCTCTGATGTCACTATTTGTGTAAAGAGGAGGTCTCCTTGTTTTCTCCATGTGTCCATGTTTGTGAAGAGATGTGATGGAGAGAGCAGAGAAAGGAGAGAGGGACTGTAGAGCTTTTCCTGACCTTTAGTCTTCTTTGTTTGCTTGTTTCTGATAAAAACTTTGCCACCTCCAGTGATCGACTCGTCTCCAGAGCCAAGCTGTGGTTCAGTTGCTTCATTCATTCCCAGTCGTAGCCTCGAGCAGCTAGTTAATGGAATCATCTCTGCCTGTGTGGATAATCGGAGACAAACAAGCCTCCTGAGGCTCAGATGAGGAACATGATGTTGTTTCATGACACATGATTAGCCGTCTAATATTAAATATGCTTAAATGGATATTCCTCTCCAGTGTACTGGACTGTGTGGAACCTTTAGGATGTAGAAGAACACAGAACATAAACATGAGATCCTGTCTGAGATTTAGATCATTAATGAAGTCAAGCTGCTGTGCATCGTGGGTAAATGTCACAGACGGCGGAGACACACTTCTGGTTTCTACTGCTGGGGCATCGCTGCAGGTGACGTCATCAATGTTTTCCTCATCTATCTCGTATCTCATCATTGGCCACAAAAGAATCCTTTATGACTTCATGCACATCTGGATAAAGAGGCAGATCCAGGAGTTTTCTGTAACTTAACACTGTGACCATGGATTATGGGTCAGACCAGCTAAACAGAAGGATTGTCACAGACTGTCTATGTGATGGATGATCAGATACAAGCCCTTTGCATCCTGTGTGTTATGCAGGACCAAATGAACTCCATGGGCTTTAGAGCATGATCATTTAAATATGACCTAATGAGATGGTAAACGGTTTGGGAGACACGTCTGTCTGACTGGGACTGAGAAAGACTTTGTTAAACCATAACTCTGTTCATTAACAGCCTTTGGTTGACCGCCAGTCTGATAATGAACATAAAAAAAGGACCTTATATAACCAGAATGTTTTTTGCTGTCATGAAACCTTAAAGTTCTTTAGGATGATGACATCATACATCAGCAGGCTCAGTGCCGTTGTTAAGCTAACACCCGACCCCGTGATACTTTTGTGTTAGCATGCTCTTGATGTGGTAACGACTCATTAGTAACAGTTCGTTGTTATGCAGATGACATAATGCTGCAGGTTTACACCAAACACACTGCTGGTGTCTCTGTACATAATGCAGGTGCATGTGACTCCCTGTGGATCAGATGCTGCTGTTGCTGCAGATCTGTGAGCTGTGATGGGCGGATGATCTGACCAGCTCTCTGATAGAGCAGCCTGCAGATAACACTTATCACAGCTGCACAAAGTCCAAAAGTGGAAACTAAAATACGACTTAATAAAGTCTGACTCTCATGAATCCCAGTCATAGACTTTCAGAGCAGTGGTTGACATAAAGGCCTCCAACAGTCCCACACAGCCTTGATGAAATGTGCTGCTTTTGACAGGTCAGGGTAATCCAGTTCCAACCAGCCCCTTTAACAAAGCCGACTCAAGGCGTGACTGTTGTGTCTTTATTGTGGCTCACTGTTGTGTGTAAACGTTACAAAGGCTTAATGTGAGGTCACTGTTCATCTAACAGAATGACAGCGATCGATCTACGGTCCAAACCTCACCGTTAAAAAGTTCTTCACGTTCCTTTTGATTCCACATCAGTGAAAATAAGAATCTCATAATAACTTTAATTGTCTTCTACAACTAGACAGAAGTTAATTAGTTCATTACAAGCAGCTGGTTTCCCCTGCAGGTCAATAATGTGACTACTTAATGATTCATTGTGATATTTAAAGGAAGGTGGACATCCTGTTGTGATCATGCTGCATGTTATAGATTCACCTGTCAGTCTCTGAACCGTCACAAACCCCTCCAGCAGGGCAGCGCCCCTCAAACTGCAGGGGATACAGGGGATATGCTGCAGGGGTAGGGAGCCAGTCGTCACGGCAACAGGTGAGTCACGTGTTGAGAATGGCCGTGAGGATGGAGCAGGAGGGATGCTGCATTCATGAAGGTGGTAGAAAAATGACAGACTGAATAATAATGACTTTATTCATAGAGCATCGGGAAAAAAACAAATGTTTACCTTCTTCTAAATATCTGTGGGCCTTGTATATGTGTTGTTGTTTCTATAATGCATCAACACCAACATCAGCATCAACGTCAACATCAACATCAACGTCAACATCATCATCATCATCAACATCAGCATCAACATCAACATCAGCATCAACATCATCATCATCATCAACATCAGCATCATCATCATTAACATCAACATCAACATCAGCATCATCATCATCATCATCATCCTCATCAGCATCATCATCAGCATTAACATCAACATCAACATCATCATCATCATCATCATCAGCATCATCATCAGCATTAACATCAACATCATCATCATCATCATCATCAGCATCATCATCAGCATCATCATCAGCATCATCAACATCATCATCAACATCATCATCAGCATCATCAACATCATCAACATCATCATCAACATCATCATCAGCATCAACATCATCATCAACATCATCAACATCATCATCAGCATCATCAACATCATCAACATCATCAACATCATCATCAACATCATCATCAGCATCATCAACATCATCAACATCAACATCAACATCATCATCAGCATCATCAACATCATCAACATCATCAACATCATCATCAGCATCATCAACATCATCAGCATCATCATCAGCATCATCAACATCATCAACATCATCATCAACATCAGCATCATCAACATCAGCATCAACATCATCATCAACATCAGCATCATCATCAGCATCATCATCAGCATCATCAACATCATCATCAACATCATCATCAGCATCATCAACATCATCATCATCAACATCATCATCAGCATCAACATCATCATCAACATCATCAACATCATCATCAGCATCATCAACATCATCAACATCATCAACATCATCATCAACATCATCATCAGCATCATCAACATCATCAACATCAACATCAACATCATCATCAGCATCATCAACATCATCAACATCATCAACATCATCATCAGCATCATCAACATCATCAACATCATCAACATCAACATCAACATCATCATCATCATCATCATCAGCATCATCATCATCAACATCAGCATCAACATCATCAACATCATCATCATCATCATCATCATCATCAACATCAGCATCAACATCATCAACATCATCAACATCATCATCATCATCATCATCATCATCATCAGCATCATCAACATCATCAACATCATCATCAACATCATCAACATCAACATCATCAACATCATCAACATCATCAACATCAACATCAACATCATCAACATCAGCATCATCAACATCATCAACATCATCAACATCAGCATCATCAACATCATCAACATCATCAACATCAGCATCATCAACATCATCAACATCATCAACATCAGCATCATCAACATCATCAACATCATCATCATCATCATCATCAACATCATCATCAGCATCATCAACATCATCAACATCAACATCAACATCATCATCAACATCATCAACATCATCAACATCATCATCAGCATCATCAACATCATCAACATCAACATCAACATCATCATCATCATCATCATCAGCATCATCATCATCAACATCAGCATCAACATCATCAACATCATCATCATCATCATCATCATCATCATCATCAACATCAGCATCAACATCATCAACATCATCAACATCATCATCATCATCATCATCATCAGCATCATCATCATCAACATCAGCATCAACATCAACATCATCATCAACATCAGCATCAACATCATCATCAACATCAGCATCATCAACATCATCAACATCATCAACATCAGCATCATCAACATCATCAACATCATCAACATCATCAACATCATCAACATCATCAACATCAGCATCATCAACATCATCAACATCATCATCATCATCATCATCATCAACATCATCATCAGCATCATCATCATCATCAACATCAGCATCAACATCATCAACATCATCAACATCATCATCATCATCATCATCATCAGCATCATCATCATCAACATCAGCATCAACATCAACATCATCATCAACATCAGCATCAACATCATCATCAACATCAGCATCAACATCATCATCAACATCAGCATCAACATCATCATCATCATCCACAGAGGGAGCTCGTAGCCTAGGCGACATATATAATATTTATATATAATATTTCTTTCATAATCTTTTGTAAACTACTTCAGAAAAGTGTTAGCAGAGGCTAATTCCAGTTTAGCCATCATGGAGCCATGAAATGCTTTAAACCTCATGTCCATCAAAGCCATCAGCCTGTCCAACCATACACAGCTGCACAGATCTCCTTTAACACCATGAACAATAATGTTATCAAGTTAAAACGTTTCAGTGGATCAAAGTTCTCCACATTCAGGATGGAAAGGCCTCTTGCTGTTTATTTTATTTGTCTTTGTGCAATCTTTAATCACAAATAACTTTATTTATTTTGAGGTCAACATTCTGTCCTCCTTAATCCACTAAATGTTTGATTTAAATGTCAAAGGTTGTCCCGAATGCTAAAGTAGCAACAACCAGAACTGCAGCATTAATAATAGCTAATATTTTTAAGTTGTTATCAAATCAGTTCTGAGCCAAAGATGTTGACTTTGTTGTGTTGTTGTGCATTTAGAGGTTTGGACACACCTGTTTGTGTTGTTGCATCATAATCAGTGACATATTATTGATACTCAGAGTTCAAACCCTTTATGCTGGAGATAAAAAGTTGCTTAGCTAACAGTGGTTATCAGGTGTTAGGAGACTTTTACAGTGTGGACAGATAATAGATGAATGGTTCTTGTTTTTATCTGTGTGTTTCATGCATCTGATCCTTAAATGATGAAGAGCTGGACTGTCTGGTAAAATGAAGTCTCAGCTGTAGGAACCCAGACAGTCTGTGTCTGATGGTTGTGTTTAGTGTGTCACCTTTTCGTCTTGTGTCAGATAAAGCCTCACACAGCCTTGTTTCTAATCCTCCCCTCCAGGAAGAGGCTCCTGCTGCTGTTTGTGTGTCACTTCTGCAGACTCTAAATCCTCCAGTGTGACTTCATGTCTGTGTCAAATGCACAATGTTGATGTTGGATGTTTGCTGCAGGATATTATGTTTTCTCCTGCTGTTTCATATCCTGACCTTGGTCGACACTCCAGCAGCTGATAAAACATGTGATTCATCACATGGGCACTGACAGTGTGGAAAGCATCAGTACAGGCTTCAGGGTTGTTACTGCAGGCCCAGTGGCGACACGTCTCTGACCGTCCTACACATCCTACAGGCACCAGAGCTGAGTCCTCACCAAACATCGTCAAAGGAACGGAAAGGATGTTACTGTAGGGGTTATTAAGTTAAATAAAGGCTAAATGAAAGAAAAACCTCAGCAGCTACATAAAGATCACCTCCTACAACATTTTTGGATTTTCCTCCACACTTTACACTCATAGATATCAACACCATAGATATATGTGATTTTTTTACATCACAATTCATTGATTATTCCCTGAGAAATTGGAGAAAATGTCTGAAATGCCTCATCTCACAATACTAAGAAAAGAAATGGTGGCTCTGCCTCAGAGAACAAAGATATGAATAAAAGCAGCTGAATGATCCACAGTGTTTTACTGGTGCTTCATGACCATCTGGTGTCACACGATCATTTATAAATTATTTATAAATGATTATTATAAATGATCGTTTATATTATAAATGATTCTTTATAAATTATTATTATAAATTATTATTTATAAATTATTATTATAAATTATTATTTATAAATTATTATAAATGATTATTTATAAATAATTATTTATAAATTATTATTTATAAATTATTATCATAAATTATTATTTATAAATTATTATTATAAATTATTATTTATAAATTATTATTCTAAATTATTATTTTAAATTATTATTTATATATTATTATTTATAAATTATTATTTATAAATTATTATTATAAATGATTATTTATAAATAATTATTTATAAATTATTATTTATAAATTATTATCATAAATTATTATTTATAAATTATTATTATAAATTATTATTTATAAATTATTATTATAATTGATCATTTATATTATAAATTATTCTTTATAAATTATTCTTTATTTGTCTGTGTGCAGCACTGGGTCGCACAAAGAAATGAATGTTTGAACCATGTCTGTAACCAGAGTGTACATGTGTTGTAGTTTAATCTGCTTCGTCCTTTAAATAGCAGTAAAAATCCTGCAGCAGTGACTTTACAGTAGGTTGTTGGTTCCATCCCTTTCTGCTGCCTCCAGGTAGCAAAGACAGACATGAGGCCTGTTTTTAAATGCTGCTACAGTCGTAGGAATCAGGAAGTGCTGGTCATGAACTTGAATCAGTCTGTTATCTATTTGAAATCTTTTTTAATCATTTTTAGGAATGCATGAACTCTCGGGGTAAAGTTGTAGAGACAGTGCTGTGGTCGGTGCCCCAGCAGCAGCAGCAGCTGACTCATGACTGGAGGAAGAGGTGCTTTGTTGCTGCTGCTCCATGTTTGGACTCAAAGAACCGTGGGCCAATCATCCTGCTGCCCTTTGAATGATAAAAATCCATTTGTCTCTAGATGACATGTTCTGTCAGTGTTCTTTGAAACGAGTGAGTAAAGCAGTGTTGGTCCTGCGTGGCAGCGGGAGGCTCATGTGTTCATGTTGTTTGTGCTGACAGGTTGATGAGGTGGCAGGATGCCGTGGTGGCTGCTTCTGATTTGTCTGCTTCCTCAGGCAGGCTGCGACCCAATCATCTCCCGGGACATCATGAATGAAGACGGACCCGGCCTCGGTGAGTTCAAGGACATGTTTCAGAAACTTTACATGCAGAAATGCAGCTCACATGCTACATGCACCAAGTGCTAAAAGAATGAAAGAACGTAAAGACAGGACTAGAGATTTATTTATACCTGATAATAATAGTAAAAATATAGATGCATAAATCAGGGATAAAAAGCTTAGATAACAAGTAAAACAACACTTTAAAAGTAGTGCAGAAGGTAAAGAACCATCCTGTCTCTGAAAAGTAATATCAGTTCAAAGTGAGGAGGTTTTAAAAACAGCCGTCCTCCTCATATCTATTTGTTTTATATGTTTTACCTCCAGTAAACTTGCAGCAGATGATCTCTGAGTTGAAGGCAGTGAGCAGCTCTGTTCTAACCCGTTTAGAGCTTTTATATAAGGAGAAGGAGCTTGAGCTCCGTTCTCGATGGAGGAGGCTAAAACTGTTCTCGCCTCTTGGTTCTGGTTGAATTGATGTATTACCAAAGACAGGTGGTAATGGGGTCTATGACTGCAGAATCATTTGGTTCAGCCTCATGTCATCTGAACATACTGTGCACATCCTCTGAGCTGTGTGAAGACACTATTTCTGTGGATTTGGCTTCAGTCATGATGTCATAGCACGTGTTCATTACATTCTTATGATGCATTAAATCAAATGATTGACTGAATGTCTCCACTTTCAGATAATAAAGATGTCTTTTGTGCATTTTTTTGTTACACCTGATCTGCTGCAGGTATAACTGTGTCCAGCTTCATTCATACCAACATGCGTCCTTTCTGTCTTTATTTCTGAGAAGTGGAGCTTGTTGATTTGAAAGTTCCTGAAGCGTGGCTCAATGAGCTCCTTAGAGGAGACACAGCAGGCCTTTGTTCCCCTGCTGCCCTCGGACTGTAGCTCCATGCATTCTCTGATGGATTACTGCTCACATCCCACTTCTTTAATCCATGACCGGGGCCTGATATAAGAGGTCATTTTCTTTTACACGATATAAACTCTCTTTTTTTTCATCAGTTCATACAGATGACTTAATTCTTGGATTCTCTTTGTGGTCATTTCGAGTCTCTTTGTGGTCGTTTTGAGTCTCTTTGTGGTCGTTTTGAGTCTCTTTGTGGTCGTTTTGAGTCTCTTTGTGGTCGTTTTGAGTCTCTTTGTGGTCGTTTTGAGTCTCTTTGTGGTCGTTTTGAGTCTCTTTGTGGTCGTTTTGAGTCTCTTTGTGGTCGTTTTGAGTCTCTTTGTGGTCGTTTTGAGTCTCTTTGTGGTCATTTTGAGTCTCTTTGTGGTCGTTTTGAGTCTCTTTGTGGTCGTTTTGAGTCTCTTTGTGGTCGTTTTGAGTCTCTTTGTGGTTGTTTTGAGTCTCTTTGTGGTCGTTTTGAGTCTCTTTGTGGTCGTTCCTGACTGGATTGTTTTTGCTCTGTACAGAAATGTTCAGAGATCCGTCTCACGTCTTCTCTGTTTCTGATGATGTTGGTCTCTGTTGTGACATCCTGCTGTTTGCAGAGGACGATCAGTTTTCTAACAGAAAGTGTGTTTGAGGCCGGAGCAGATGAAATTAGATAAAAGGACGTATAATTGATTTTTCTTCCCTCAGTTCCTGTTTGGCCTGATTTTCTAACTGTTTTCTTGTTTAAAGGGTTTCATTGACTTGACTCTCTTCAGACAGATGCTCAGGGTCCCCTGACTGCTCGGACCCCTGGACCTGTACCTGGGGGGCTGTTCATAATCGACCCATGGAGGATACCCTTTCAGTGAAGCATTCACTGATGGATTAGTGTCACTGAATCGTCGCTTTATTTAAATGAAAACTAATCTAGGTCACTCTACTTGGAGAGAAATGGTTCCAGCCTAATGTTACAAACGTTGATGTCTGATATTGTGTTAATAAAAACAGTCTTTTGTTTTTGTCCATCATGTTTCTCTGTCTGTAGAGTAAAAACAGGAAACCTGTACAGCTGTGTGAGAGTCAGGGGCCCCTGTGCTGCTGTTTCATGGGCTCATTCTGACTCTTATTGTGATTTGTCTCAGAGGAGGTTGCCATGACGACGAGGCCCCACATCTATTTCTGTCGGTCACCCAACATGGAGGACTTCACCTGCTGGTGGCATCCACTCAACAACCTGACTGACGGAGAGCAAGTCAAATACATCCTCAGCTACTCCAGAGAGTGAATACATCACACACACACACACACACACACACACACACACAGACAGACACACACACACACACACACACACACACACACACACACACACACACACACACACACACACACACACAGACACACACCCACACACACACACACACACACAGACACACACACACAGACACACACACACCCACACACACACAGACACACACACACACACAGACACACACACAGACAGACACACACACACACACACACACACACACACACACACACACACACACACACACACACACACACACAGACACACACACAGACACACACACAGACAGACACACACACACACACACACACACACACACACAGACACACACACAGACAGACACACACACACACACACACACACACACACACACACACAGACACACACACACACACAGACACACACACAGACAGACACACACACACACACACACACACACACACACACACACACACAGACACACACACACACACAGACACACACACAGACAGACACACACACACACACACACACACACACACAAACACACACACACACAGACACACACACACACACACACACACACAAACACACACACAGACAGACACACACACACACACACACACACACAAACACACACACAGACACACACACACACACACACACACACACACACACACACACACACACACACACACACACACACACACACACACACACACACACACACACACACACACACACAGACACACACACTCATGTTATTCTCCAATAAATCTAATATACAGTATAGATAAATGTTTGGCCCCCAGCTGTAATAACTTTAGTGAAGAGGTCTGGTATCTGTTGTTACAGATTTGTCTATATCATTATTTTACTTCATTATATTTACTTCTTTATCTCTTCTGATAAATCAAATCTAAAGTTGTGTTGAAACAGGAAATAAACTGAAAGATGAACCTTTATTTTATTTAGGGGCCTAATGGAGGGAAACAGATTAAAATCCATTTAAGTGTCTTTGTTTAAATTCAAATCGAAGCGTCTCTAATGTTTACAGTAAAGGGCCCAATCAGGAGTGTCCAGACTACGTGAGGGCCGGCCCCAACAGCTGCCATTTCGACAGCAGCCACACGTCCGTATGGAAGATCTACTGCATGAATGTGACGGCCATCACCGCCCACAGGAACTACACCTCCCAGGAGCACTGCCTGGATGTGGCAGAGATCGGTGAGGATGTTCTCTACAGGACTGATCCGCTCCAGTGCTCCCAGTTTAAACTGGACTTTAAGCGGTTTAGAATAATCAGCTAATGTCTACATGGTCTCGGTGTAGATGTTCATCAGCTCTTCTCCTCTGAATGAATCCAGACTGGGATGAAGTGACTTAAATCTTCTTCATCCACCTTTATGGTGTCTTAGAGAGCAGCATGGACCGAGTGGTCCATCTGCTCCCTGCAGAGCCACAGGCTGTGATGGTGGCCACAGGTTAATCAGGGTATTCCAGTCCTCCCTCCCCCTGCAACATGTTCCAGTTCCTCATGGGGGATCCTGAGGCGTTCCCAGTGTAATCCCTCCAGTATAGTCTGGGTCTAACCCTCCCAGTTAGATGTGGCCATAAAATGTCCAAAGGGAGGCTCCAGGAGGATCCTAACCAGATGTTGAACCACCTCAAGTGGCTCCTTTCGAGGTAAAGGAGCAGCAGCTCTGCTCTGAGCTCCTCTATCTAAGGCTGAGCTCAGCCACCCTACAGGCAGATCAATCAGACCCAGAGATCTACAGATATCAGTTAATAGAAAGATAAATACGCTGTTCATCAGCTGGCTTAGGATGGTGAAGGTCCTGGAGACTCTACTGATAAGGAAAGTCTATTAACAACATCTGATCTGTTAATGATGAGGATGAGATTCAGGTTGGATCATAGAGGCTGAGGAGTCAGGAGAAGGAGCCTCTAATGTCTGATGTATTGATCGGTTTGATCAGGTTATTGGAAACAGCTGATAAACCAGTAAAGTTCATTCAGGTTTTTCTAGTGAATCATTTCTTCATTTCGACCTTGGAGAAGATTTTACTGATAATGAGAAACTCTGCTCAGTGGCATTAAAGTGAGCTTTTGACCTTTTATCACACAGCAGTCTGTATCATGGCGAAGCCGCCGCCCTGCTCTGTGTCTGCAGGCGCTGGTTATCTGATCAAAGGCATGTGAGACCAGCTATCAGTCACATGGGGCTGTTTTAGACATGCAAACTGTAAGAAATGCTTCTTCACATGACACAGACAGACAGCAGGCCTCCTCTCCTCAGCATCTCCAACAGTCTGGATAATAACACACATCCAGTCCCCAATAAATGACAATGAGTGGCTTCATGCTGTGTTCACACACAACCTCCTCCAGTTTAACGTCTGCAATTAGCCCTTTGAAAAACAAACATAATTTCATTACCTGCATTTTCTACTTAGTTAGGAACAAAGTTGATGATAACAATTAAATTAAAAAATCCAGGAATTTAAGAAAATTGAAGTCATGAGAAACCAGCAGCTGGTATCAGGTTTTATTTGACTTGATCTCATGTACAGTTTTATGTTTGTAGAGCCTGACATAAAACCTAATAATAAGAGTTCAAACATAGACCCATCACTGTCCCACAGAGACCCTCTTTGGGCTTTAACTCTGCTCACTACAGTTTCCCATTGTTTCCCACTCCCTTTGTTGTTATGGCAACAGTTTTATAAATACAAAACAAACCGATCAATGGAACGTTTATGGGTCTAGTGTGGCAGAAACAATCAGGCTGGAGGCAGAATGTTTGTATTAATCAATTGTAATGACTTTCTGATGGGTTTTCTGTTTGTGTAGCTGTGTGTAGAACATTTTGTTGTCTTTTGTTGTTTTACTACACACTGAATTCTCCTCCAAGTCTGCAGAGAAACATTCAAATATTTCATCTATAAGAATAAAATAATAAAAGAAGCCAGAAAGGTTTTCCTCACAGATTCACCTGAAAGCTGCTAGAAGTCGATCAGTCTCTGAAAATCAGGCTCAAACATCAGAAACAGAAACGTTTGATGAAACATTTAAAAATGTTTTTATTACCGTTTTATAATTTCCCAACTTGTTTGTGTGTTTAGTTCAGACTGAAGCTCCGGTCAACCTGACCTACGTCCTGAGGGACGCCGGCGGGGACGAGATGGGACACAACGCGCAGCTGTCCTGGACGTACCCGGTGCCCTCTGACCTGCAGTACGGCTGGATCACACTGGTGTACGAGCTGCAGTACAGACGAGTCAGTGAGCCCAGCAACTGGAAGGTACAGACACAAGCAGACGTCTGCTGCAGTCATGGGTTCATCGTCATGGTTCATAGTCATGGTTCATCGTCATGGTTCATCGTCATGGGTTCATCGTCATGGGTTCATCGTCATGGTTCATCGTCATAGGTTCATAGTCATGGTTCATCGTCATGGTTCATCGTCATGGGTTCATCGTCATGGGTTCATCGTCATGGGTTCATCGTCATGGTTTCATCGTCATGGTTCATCGTCATGGTTCATCGTCATGGGTTCATCGTCATGGTTCATAGTCATGGGTTCATAGTCATGGTTCATCGTCATGGTTCATCGTCATAGGTTCATCGTCATGGTTCATCGTCATGGTTCATCGTCATGGGTTCATCGTCATGGGTTCATCGTCATGGTTTCATCGTCATGGTTCATCGTCATGGTTCATCGTCATGGGTTCATCGTCATGGTTCATAGTCATGGTTCATAGTCATGGGTTCATAGTCATGGGTTCATAGTCATGGTTCATCGTCATGGTTCATCGTCATGGTTCATCGTCATGGGTTCATCGTCATGGTTCATCGTCATGGTTCCATAGTCATGGGTTCATAGTCATGGTTCATAGTCATGGTTCATAGTCATGGTTCCATAGTCATGGGTTCATAGTCATGGTTCATAGTCATGGTTCATAGTCATGGTTCCATAGTCATGGGTTCATCGTCATGGTTCCATAGTCATGGTTCATAGTCATGATTCCATAGTCATGGGTTCATAGTCATGGTTCATAGTCATGGTTCATAGTCATGGTTCCATAGTCATGGGTTCATAGTCATGGTTCATAGTCATGGTTCCATAGTCATGGGTTCATAGTCATGGTTCATAGTCATGGTTCATAGTCATGGTTCATAGTCATGGTTCATAGCCATGGTTCATAGTCATGGGTTCATAGTCATGGTTCATAGTCATGGTTCATAGTCATGGGTTCATAGTCATGGGTTCATAGTCATGGTTCATAGTCATGGTTCATAGTCATGGGTTCATAGTCATGGTTCATAGTCATGGTTCATAGTCATGGGTTCATAGTCATGGGTTCATAGTCATGGTTCATAGTCATGGGTTCATAGTCATGGTTCATAGTCATGGGTTCATAGTCATGGGTTCATAGTCATGGTTCATAGTCATGGGTTCATAGTCATGGGTTCATAGTCATGGTTCATAGTCATGGGTTCATAGTCATGGGTTCATAGTCATGGTTCATAGTCATGGGTTCATAGTCATGGGTTCATAGTCATGG
>CM075205.1:12513208-12700708 GCA_037577475.1 Chaunax sp. Z400
AGAGGAATAATATAAGATGCTTAAAACTCCCAGTGATCTCAGCAGCTTCTCTTTTTTACATTCAGATCAAATATAAAACAAAGATTTGACACTAAAACATTTTCATTATCTCACCGCTAGTTTATCATCTTTATCTTCACATATTGTGTATGTTGTCGGACAACCTATAAAAAAAATAAGAATCATCTATAATGAAAATAAAATCTAATTTTACCAGCAGCTGTTAGACAACTGAAGGAGTCATGTTGGACCCTCTGTTGGACCCTCTGTTGGACCCTCTGTTGGACCTTCTGTTGGACCCTCTGTCGGACCCTCTGTCGGACCTTCTGTCGGACCCTCTGTCGGACCCTCTGTCGGACCTTCTGTCGGACCCTCTGTCGGACCTTCTGTCGGACCTTCTGTCGGACCTTCTGTTGGACCTTCTGTTGGACCCTCTGTCGGACCTTCTGTCGGACCTTCTGTCGGACCCTCTGTTGGACCTTCTGTTGGACCCTCTGTTGGACCTTCTGTTGGACCCTCTGTTGGACCTTCTGTTGGACCCTCTGTTGGACCTTCTGTTGGACCCTCTGTTGGACCCTCTGTTGGACCTTCTGTTGGACCTTCTGTTGGATCTTCTGTTGTCATCTGGACTAAACCTCTGCTTCATGTCTCAGAGGCAGTACTTGATGCAGAGGAGGGGAAAAACCCAGAGGAGACGGAGGAATAAAAGGAATGGAATAAAAAAGGCTTATTTTAGTAGGTAAAGAAGGACTGAAGGAAGAAAAAGAAAAAAAATGGAGGAAGGAAGGAAATAAGGAAGTAGTGAAAAGTGAAATATTTCTGTTTAAAATGTATTAAAGGAAAAACAAAGTTTTCAGTGTGTGTAAGTACAGCTTTACTCGAGTAAATGTACTCAGGTACTTGCAGCTCTGGTGTCGGGTGTCTTGCAGGCCTGGTGGGGGAGGTGGGGGAGGTGGGGGAGGTGGGGGACTCTCTGAGTTGAGTGTCAGACTGTCTGCCATCAGCTTCAGACTGAGACGGACCGCCTTCAGCAGCGAGGTAAGAAGCCCAACAGACGAAGTTTATTAAAAATAGACTGAAGATTTTCTATTGTGGTGATTTTGCTGATTTTCTCACTTCTGATTGGTGTTGATGTTTTTGAAGTTTGAGGCTGTTTGCTGCTGCTTTCAGGCCTGACAGGCACTGAGGCAGCTGTCTGCTTAAAATAGATGAGCTGGAAGGCCTCATGTCTCTCACACACACACTCATACACTCAGATTTACTTTGAACACTTTTTACAGACGCTTTCAAACAATTTCCTTTTGTCTAACAGTTTATATTTGTTAGAAGTTTGTTAGTTAATATGTACTTTCTTGACCCTTTTCTCAGCTGTGTTTAGATCTGTTTGAAGTCATCAGTCAGACTTTAGGCAGACAACACTCCATATATTCAACCAAACTTTATTCACACATCTCCTGTTTACTGACAAGGTGCCTCTTAATATTTCTATCATTTAAAAACAGATTTTATTTGTTGCTTAAGTAGTTTGTGGATGATTGTATCGACTGTCACACTTTAGTTTCTGGAGCACATAAACTCTTCTTCTATCTGCTGGAAGGAGGGATCTTGGTTGCCATGGCGTCGACTTTTGTAAACGGGAAGCAGTGTGATCAGACAGTTCCTGATGGAGAGCAGGAGGAGGAGGAGGAGGAGAGGAGCATCCGAGGAATCCAGTCTCATTACCTCCGCTGTCCATCCCCCAGGTAGGAGACCACCTGAACAAACATGCTGGTTCCAGCATGTAAAACACACTGAAGTTGTTTCACTTCCTCCCCCCAGTTTCTCCATGGCCTCTGAGTCCAGGTTCTCCATGATCTCCGGCTCAGACGCTGCGAGCATCTTCATGGAGCCCATCCACCTCTCATCAGCCATAGCTGCCAAGAAGATCATCAACGAGGGTGAGACAGGAAGCACGATGCAACAGACTTAAACTAAGATCAATAAATAACATAGAAATAGAAATAATAGAATATAACTCAACATTTTCTCTCCACTGCTGATTCGATGTTCACACTGAGAGAAAAAAATCTTTAGTGCTCTTCACCCCTAAATAATGACCTCAACAGATCTCATTTGGTTGAATATTCTTCTGCTCATTATGGGATGCAGAGATGGAGACAATGGAGGAGCAGGATTGAACTGATTGAGGCAATTAGCTCATCTGATGCATCACAGAGCAGCTCCTGTATCAGAATTCTCCTCTGACATTATTTCACTTTGTCGTTGATTTAATGGTGATGCATGCTTCATGTAGGAGGAGTGTGACAGTCCAAGATGAAGACTAGAACGATACTGACTCATATGGACGACTGGTTCTGGGTTAAGGTTCAGGTTTGAAGCTTCACAGGATGAGTGCAAATTAAAAAATAACTAATAACTAACTAATATTTTTTTCCAAATCAAATATTTATCATCTTTAAAAATCCCACAGAAAGAAAAGACTTTCATGATGAGGCAGATGATGAGCAGGTTGAGGTCTCCTGTCAGTAAAGACGTGGTACACCTTTACATACACATGTAAAGAACATACATGTAAAGAAAATACACATGTAAAGAACATACATGTAAAGAACATACACATGTAACAACATACATGTAAAGAACATACATGTAAAGAACGTTCACATGTAAAGAACACACGTTTAAAGAACATACACATGTAAAGAACATACATGTAAAGAACATACATGTAAAGAACATACATGTAAAGAACATACACATGTAAAGAACATACATGTAAAGAACATGCACCTGTAAAGAACATACACGTGTAAAAAACATACATGTGTAAAGAACATACACATGTAAAGAACATACACGTGTAAAGAACATACATGTAAAGAACATACACATGTAAAGAACATACATGTAAAGAACATACATGTAAAGAACATACACATGTAAAGAACATACACGTGTAAAGAACATACATACAAAGAACATACACATGTAAAGAACATACACATGTAAAGAACATACATGTAAAGAACATACACGTGTAAAGAACATACATGTAAAGAACATACACATGTTAAGAACATACACATGTAAAGAACATACTTGTAAAGAACATACACATGTAAGAACATACACATGTAAAGAACATACACATGTAAAGAATATACACATGTAAAGATTATACATGTAAAGATCACACATGTAAAGAACATACACATGGAAAGAACACACACATGGAAAGAAAACACAGATGGAAAGAACATACACATGGAAAGAACATACACATGGAAAGAACATACATGTAAAGAACATACACATGTAAAGATTATGCATGTAAAGATCATGCATGTAAAGATCATACATGTAAAGAACATACACATTTAAAGAACATACACATGTAAGAACATACACATGTAAAGAACATACACATGTAAAGAATATACACATGTAAAGATTATACATGTAAAGATCACACATGTAAAGAACATACACATGTAAAGAACATACATGTAAAGAACATACACATGTAAAGATCATACATGTAAAGAACATACACATTTAAAGAACATACACATGTAAAGGTGTACCTGGGTTCTACTGTAGGACTTTACTTACAGCTGACTGACCCAACAGTCAACCCGCTGCCTCCTTCTCATGATATCATTAAACTCCTTCTAACTTCCCACCAGTGCTGAAACAGCTGTCTGCTGTCTCTCCTCTCCAGAGCTGCCACTTCGCAGCACACGTGTCGAGTCCATCCCAGAGTCCATGCTGGAAACTGCCGAGCAGCTGATGGTGGAAGACCTCTACAACCGTGTCAGGGACATGATCGATGACCGGAGTCCCTACAACACCCCCTGTGTCCTGGACATCCAGAGAGCCATGGTGCAGGACCGCCTGGAGGCTCCCATCAACCCCGTGGACGAGGTGTTTCCCAACATCTTCATAGCTGAGAAGTGAGTCACAACGTCAGTGATGTAGAGAAATGAAATAATGGCCTGCTTTCACTCAAAAGCATCAGTGTCAGAAATGAACCATAAGAACCTGAATATTTAACTCATGAAAGCATCATTATTATGATATTATGTTGTTTTGAGTTAGTTTAGTTCGTTTTCACCATTTTCATGAAAACATTTTTGTGAATCTCCACCAAAAGAAACGGTTTCCCAACCAATGCATGTGTGCTGAAAATCATATATAATAAATAATAATGAATAATATTCAGTGTATTCTGCTCATCAGACTCATCGGTCTACTTTGGTTTCTCTCTTTTAGATCTGTTGCAGTCAACAAAGCTCGTCTGAAGCGGATTGGCATCACCCACATCCTGAACGCTGCCCATGGAACAGGGGTCTACACCGGCCAGGCTTTCTATGCTGGTATGAACATCCAGTACATGGGCATCGAGGTGGACGACTTCACAGACGCTGACATCTCTCTGCACTTTCGACCCACCGCTGAGTTCTTGGATGAGGCTTTGCTGACACACAAAGGTGAGAGATGCTTTGTCTTGTCCATCAGGGTGTCATACAGACAGAAGCCATGCTGTAACTCAACTGTACCTCTCATTGCCTTGTGTTGTGAAATCCTCATGACGTCCCCCTGAGAAGGTCACAGCAGTCACCCTGTGGTCCACCCCCCTTTCTAAACAAATCTGTAATGGAGCTCAGCTCCACAGGAGTCTGTTGCCCTCTGCTGGTAGGAGGACTGCAGGTGCAGCTCTTCAACACTCATCTCCCTGATGAACACCTTGAATAATGCATTGTGGCCTCGAACGGTGTTTTTCTTCTAAAGCATCGTATCTAATGACCACACCTTCTACTTCTTCTAGACCTGGTGTAAGGACAGGGCTGAGAGAGGAATGAACCTTAGGTGTGAACCAGGATGCAGTGACAGACTGGCCTTTGGTGGAGTGACATTTATAACTGCCTCCAGACGTCATCATGCTAAATATGTGTTTATTTGTTGTGTGTTTAAAAATGTAAATATCATTATTGGTCTCAAAGATCCATTATAATCACAATTTTGTTTTCTTGCAGGAAAGGTTCTTGTCGTTTCCATGATGGGCGTCAGTCGCTCTGCTGTCCTCGTCGCAGCCTACCTGATGATCTTCCAACACATGACCATCATGGAGGCTCTAACTTCCATGAGGAAAAAGCGTCCCATCAACCCCAACGAAGGCTTCCTGAAGCAGCTGCGAGAGCTCAATGAGAACCTGATGGAGGAGCGAGACGATGATGATGAAACGCTCAGTCAGTGCTCTGTTATCGATGCACACACACGAGCTTGCATCTTCGGTGAGGGCGGGGATGATGATGATACTGATAAAGAGGAAGAGCAGAGTATGGTTGGAGTTAAAGCACATTCCATCATGATGGAAGAGGAGGAGGATGGAGGAAGTGTGATGAGCAGCGTTGCCTCTTCTGCAGCTGCTGCAGCACAGAACAGGCGAGACGACCAAGGATCGCACATTCAAGAAGAGCTTGCTTTAAAGGAGGGCAGAGAAGATGATGACGGTCTAATCGACATGATCCAGGACTGGCAGCGGAGGAACGAGACGTATCAGAATGATGACTGGTGGGAAGCACAGCTGAACAGTGACAGCGAGGACGGAGAATCTCTCAGCGAGGGTCGACCAAAGAGGACGAAGGAAGGTGCTGATGCTGACGTGGAGAGTATCACCAGTGAGGACATACGAGCCGTGAAAGAGCATTTAAAGCGTCGCAGCAGACGTCCTCCCTCCGATGCCATGTCCACCTCTAGCTGCACCAGTTACTCTGATCTTTGGAAACAGCGGTTGAAGGAAATTGAGAAACAAGCTGCTGCTCGCTACCACAAGAAAGAGGATGACGAAGGCAGCAAGAGCACCACCACAGAAGACGGAGAAGGAAGTCAGAAGATTGATGAAGAGGTGGAGAGCATCCTCTCTGACACCAGCTCCATGTACAACTTTTGCCAGAAAAACAAGGAGAAGATGACACCTTTGGAGCGTTGGCGCGTCAAGAGAATCCATTTCGGCTGGAATAAGAAAGATCGAGAGGATGGAGAGAAAAGTTCCACAGGAGATGGAGAGAATGCTGCCGGCGGGGGAGAAGCTAAAACTCCCTCCTTCCAAGATGTCAACCTGACAGCGTATCAGTCATGGAAGTTGAGGCAGCAGAAGCGTTTCGGGGAGGAGAACCCGGACGAGATTTTGGAGTTTAGTCGAGGTGAAGACTCTGCAACCATCAAACGGAGACAAAGACGTGAGGAGATCCTGGAGCGTTCAAAGAAGAATTTAGAGGAGAGTCAATCCATGTGTGGCTGGGAGACTGAGAGCTGCATCAGCGGAGGAACGATACCTCTCTCCAGCTTCTGGGCTGGAGCTGGAGTCACGGGTCAGCCCAGCGTTGTTAATGATGACAACATGTCCATGCTCAGCGGCAGATCATCTGTCATGTCTTCAGTTTCTCAGGCTCGCAGTACAAGATCAGCACAACCTGCAGCAGCAGTTTATCCCATGACACCAGTTCCTCCGATCCTCCCTGTTCCTCCTGTCCAGGGCCCCGGAGGTGAACCAATGATCAATCTAGCCAGCATCCAAAACTGGATAGCTAATGTGGTCTCTGAAACAATCAAACAGAAGCAAAGCGAGATGAGCCTGCCTCCTCCGTCCTGTGCTGGAACGGAGCTTAGCTTTGGCGGTGCAGCAAGTGTGATCTCAAGCCGTGGCGTGGACAATGACAAAGCATCCTTGGTGAGTGGTGCTTCCTATTCCAGCGCACTGCCTCAGGGTCATGGCAGAGCAACGTCCGTCCTCTCTAGTGGCGGATCAAGCGGCGTCTCTGGTCTCACTGGAAGAGGCTCTGCTCTGGGATCCACCCTTGGCTCCACCAAGAACAAGATCACCACCACCAGCGTACCTCTTTTCAGCCTCTTCCAAGACCAGGTCAACATGGGCAAACTGGATGCCATAGAGAAGGAGATCAAGTGTGAGATGAGGAGCAAGATGGATACCTATGAAAAGAAGAAGATCCTGGAGGACAATAAGCGCAGCACCCGCTACAAGAAAAAGAAAGCCAAGGAGGATGAAGATGAGGTAGAGGAGAGAAAGAAACTAGAGGAGGAATTTCTTGAGGAAACAAAGAAAAAGGAGAAACCTAAGAGGACTTACGGCCTCTCTGGGCGCTTGAATCTCAACCCTGCCCTGGAGAGAGATAAGAACACCAGCATCGACGACTGGCTGAAAAGCGTCAGGCCTCCTCCAAGGAAACCGGCAGAACCTGGACAATCAGAAGATCTCTACGACGATCTCGATTCCTCTGCCTCTGAATTTGACTTCTCAAGCCACAAGGCCTCCTACGCTGCTGATGACGAAGACGAGGAAACTTATGGCATCGCTTCCAGATACAGGTCGAGGTTACATGAGGATGTATCAGGAGACGATGAATACTCCTGCAACGGATTCACTCAGCCTCACAGCTACAGCCGGGCCGTGAGGTCGTACGCCGAGAGCGAGGAGGCCACAGAGAGCCACGCCGACCTCTCCACAAAGACAAAGTTCACTCATCATCCCAGACATGGGAGCAGGGAGACAGAAAGGGGGAGAAGCACGAGAGAGGATGCCGAGGAGGAGGATGACATCGCTACCTTCATCACCCAAACCAGGCAGAGGATCAGAGCTCGGATCACCGCCGAGGTTGAAGACGATGAAGTGCTTGCAGCTTGGAGGACACAGCAGGAGGCGAAATCACAAAGTGGAAGATCAGCTTAGAAGAAATACTAAAGAGGAAGGTCTGATCATAATGTCCTGCAGCCAGTTACAAAAGTCTTCTTTTAATCTGAAGAGCTTGTTTCATGAAAAGTTAGAATAATTTCCATGAAACTTTGTAGAGGAATGAGTCAGTAAACAGTCAGTAAACAGTCAGTAAACAGATCAAACTCATAGATCTGTAACCATCATCTCAGATGACTGCATTTGTAACAGCCAACCGGTTCAATCTGGTGGATCTGGATTTTTATTTTTACATTTATATTTTTTATATTTATTACACACGACCCCTCCTCCCACCAAGTTTCCTGGAAATCTGTTCTGTAGTTTTTCCACATAATAATCCAGATCTGCTGGACCTACATACTGTACTTGACTACATGCTAAATGCTAGTTAACATTGAAGTTATTTTCAACAACAGGGTCCTGGGACAATGATCGCAGCTGTGTGTTCCTCACTCATTATTAATTCTTGTTCAAACTGGAGAATTTTAAGTTACATTTCCTGGAAAAATGACTCAAAATTCAGCAGATTGTGTTTTATGAAGTCTTGATGTGTGTTTCTTTGAGGCTCTGTGACGGAGGCGGTTTGATGGTTTGTGCTGGAAGCCTCTGGAACCCAATCATAAAATCTTATACCACCACCTTTTGGACATTGGTGTTAATGTTTCTGATGTGTTGTTTGTGAGGATTATAGCTGAGGAAGCAACGCTCACATTATTCAGATAAACATTTATACTCTCTAAAATATAAAGAATGATTTTTTCTAGTGTTTTATCTTTAATTATTACTAAATGTAGCTGTGTGATGAGGATGTGAAGAGACTGTAACACTCCTTCCAGCTTATTGTGAAGCTTTACGTGCCACAGTTGGATAAACCTCCATGGGAATGTTGATCTTCTAGCTGAGAGAAGACTGAAACCTCATTTATAGAACATTTCACTGAACTTATATGTCAGATATATATTTAAATGGCTGTTGTTTCTGTTTAAAGGAGCTCTCTGTTTGTATGAACATGTTAGTGAACACGTGTGACATGGTGAGGTGAGAAATGGAGGGACAACATGCATGTCTTTCACATGAGCATGTTTTCATCTGAACATTCTAACATTACTACAATGAAAACTGTAAGCTTTTAATGAAGGGAGGTGGAGAAGGAGGAAAAACACCTGAAGGATTTAAGTCTTACAAACTCGAGGCTGAAAACGTGGCCTTCAGGTCACCAGACTGGGGATTGAATAATGTCGTGTGTTAACTTTCTACCAATCAGCATTCATCACATCCTGTGTGAACCTGGGTGGAACTAGTGCCGTCTGTGTTTGGCTCCATCCCTGAACCCGAGCACTCGGCCACCGTCATGGCGAGCTGGTGGATGACCGCAGACGCGATGGACAGCCTTGACCTGCAGGAAGATTCCATCGTGTCTCGGGTCGTTCGGGCCGTCGGCCTTTTTGGAGATATTTTGTCATTGGAGGACACAATGGAGCCGATTCTGTCTGGAGTCAAAGGAGAGGATGGGACTGAAGCAGGCCAGGAGAAAACAGTTAACATGATGGGAAAAGAAGAAGAAGACAACGAAGGGAAGGTTCCACAAGAGGGAGGAGAGGTTCAAGATGAGAAAGAGGAAAAAGAAGAAGGAAAAGAAAAACGGGAGGAGGAGTTGCAGCCGGGAGAGAAGAAGGAAGAAATGGAGATAGAAGCCAAGACAAAAAAGGGTGAGAAGATTGAAGGAGAGAAAGAACAAAACATGGAGGAGGAAGTGGGGGAAGAAAAGGGGGATGGCAAAAATGAAGGTGAGGTAGAGGAAAATGAACAAAAGGAAATGGCACAAATGATGGAGGACAAGAAATGGGAGAAAAGTGTAGAGAATCAAGAAGAATGGATAGGAGGAGAAAAGCTAGAAAAAGGAGAAAAAGAGCAAGGAGAGGCAACAAAAGATGAAGAAAAGGTAGAGAGAAATATGAAGGAAGGAAGAGAGAATGAAAAGGAGAAGAGCAATGATAAAGAGGAGGCCAAAGAAAGGGAAGAACAGATGGAGGCAGAGCAGGTGGAAGAAAAAGAGGGAAAGCAGGAAATGAGGGAGCATGATGAAGCTATACAGGAAGCAAAGGATGGAGAGAATGAAAAGGAGGTTATGAAGGAAGGAAGAGGGGATGAAAGAGCAGAAAAAGAGAAGAAGAGCCATAATGAAGAAGAGGTTGAAGAAAGAGAAGAAATGATGGAGGTAGAGGAGATAGAAATAGAAGTAAAAGATGAGGAGAATGTGGGAAAACAGTCTGACAGAGCAGAGAAAGAAATGGTGGAAGAAGAGTTAGATGAAGAAAGAGAAGAGCAAGATGGGGAGAAAGAGATGAGAGAAGACAAGAAACATGTCGAAAAAGGAAAGGTGCAGGAGAAGGAAAAGAAGATGGAAGAAAAAGAAGGAAAGGTGGAGGAAAAGGAAGAAAAGATGGAGGAAAGAGAAGAAAAGATGGAGGACAGAGAGGAAAATATGGAGGAAAGAGAAAAAAAGATGGAGGACCAAGAGGAAAAGGAGGTACAGAAAGAAGAACAACAGTATGATGGAAAAGGAGAAGAAAAAGAGGCCGTGTTGGACAGAGAAAAAAGTGCAGAAGAAGAAAAAAAGTGCAATCCAGATCATCTGGATGAGTCATCATCTCCTCTTCAAGAGTCTGGACCTGCTGGAACGCTGAGTCATGATACGCCACAAACAGGAAATGCCAAACACCCTGTTGTTTATCCCACATCACTGAGCAACGACAAAGACCTGGAGGGAGCTGCTCCTCCGTCATGTCCTCCATCATGTCCTCCGTCATGTCCTCCGTCATGTCCTCCGTCATGTCCTGATGCTCGTCTCCATCTGAAGGATCCCACACAGTCACAGCCTTTGGAGCGAGTTGAAACATCGATGACATCACTTTCTTTTCTCGGACAACAAGGTGAAACAACAGAATCCAACTCCATCCGACATCTTTCACCTGAACAACAGACAGGTAACCACGCCTCTTACACCTGAATGACAGACAGGTAACCACGCCTCTTACACCTGAATGACAGACAGGTAACCACGCCTCTTACACCTGAATGACAGACAGGTAACCACGCCTCTCACACCTGAACAACAGACAGGTAACCACGCCTCTTACACTGCTAGTCTCCAGCTTTTTTACAGTACACTAATACACTGTAAAAAATACTGGGAGAAACGACCGACTCCACCACTAAAATACAGACATCGCTGACTGAATGTCTTCTGCCATGATGATAAAAAAAATGTTTACTATCTGACAAACTAATTGTAGTTGAAAACTTCATATTTAAATCATGACATCAATCAGCTGCTGCATCTTCACGTGTTCAGTTTAAGCTGTCCAATTAGAGTCTGCAGGAAGGAGAGAATCTGACACCAGTGATTGGCAGAAATCATGAATCAGTCATTAAAATCCAATGAAAACCTCCACAGAGCCAATGAATCCCAATGCATTAACCTGTTAACCATTTTCAGATCTACAGGTTTCAGGCTGTATGTTGGATTCAGCAGCTCAGTCGTCATTAAGGCCTGGACCAGGTAGCAAAGAGCCCAGTCCGACACACACCTCACCCAGCGTAGGAGAGCCTGTGATGGAAGTAAAGGAGGATAAAGACGAAGGAGCTCAAAACTCTCACAAGATGAACGGCAAGGCATCGACAGTGGGCAGCAAGAAGAAGGGGAGCCATCAGCCATCGAAGTATAAAAGTGTGTCCTACAGGAAGATCCGGAGAGGAAACACCAGACAGAGGATTGATGAATTTGAGTCCATGATGAACTTGTGATCAAGCTCTAAAGAATCAGTCACTGACACAGGATTTGGTTCTAGAGTAGATTTTGTTTTTGTCCAGACATGTTTTCCAAGGTCATTATTGAATCTTCAAGTTCAGATTTGAGGATAAAAAAACGTGTTGCGTGTTGCTCTGTTGAAGTTTAACACCGATAGATTTTTATTTCTATGCATTCCTCGTTCTAATGGTCAATAATGACCTACCTAAAATTAAAAAGAATTCATGGAATTTTAAGCCCATATCTATTTAGCATGAAGAAACAATATGTCATTCATCATAAACTTTAATTATATCTGGTGCATGGATTTAACATATTCTCCATTTCCTGTGAAGAAAAGTCACGTTTCCAATTGAAAATAGATGATTGAATGGATTTTCTCCACTCGTAAACATACTTCTGATCATTTTGACCCTTAAAACAGGGACTGAAGAGAGACACACTGATGTGATATGTTCAAATGATAATACATAGATAATAAGAGTCTGTACATGTAGAAAAATCACAACTCATACAATCATTGGAACGATATCATGTAAAATATCATTAATATGCTCAACAATATTTTTGTAGTTCATGTATCTTCATAGTCTTATAACCACCATTGTATAATTTGTATGTAATGACATTAAACATGCTTACAAAGACTTTATGTGTTGTGTTGTTCTCAAAGGTACCTCTGCACAGTGACATCAACAAATACAAATTATTTAATTTCATCACTGAATTAAAATATTAATTAACGTTAATAACCAACAAAAACACACCAAAACAAATCTGTACTTAAAGGCAATGGTGTCTTTTCAAATCCATTCAGTGTATGTTTAAATAAAGACTTGAAAAATACTAAGAAGAAAATGACGTTTTAAAATGACTAAGTAAGGACTACACGCCCCACAACCCTCTGCGCATGTCACTGACGTCACTGTTTACCCGGACCAGGCGGAAATGTCTAATCCTACTATTGTAAAGGCATGGTCAAACCTACTCTGCTTCTGATTGGCTAGTACTCGTTGCCTTGGATGGCGGAGTTGGCAAGGAACGAGGATTGCTGATTGGTTAGGATTGCCCAGTCAGAGGCAGGGAAGGGCGGGACATAGCGTGACCATAGTAGGATTGGTAAGTTCGCCGCCCGGCGTAACTCTGTCGTGAGTCTGGTGCGTTTGGCAACAAAAGACTCATTTTGAAACAGTTAGCAACATTTTATTGTCAGTTTATTTATTTATTCTAGGACGTTATCAAAGGTAGGTTAATGAGCGAAGTCACATCTGTTAAGCGAGTGTATTTAATACATGTATTTATGTAAGTTTGGGGTTGAAACGCCTTAAATCTAATGTTGAAGTTGGCTAGCTAGCTAGGTTGCTAACAAAATGGCTTCGTCTATTTATTGTGACACAATAGTAAAGAGACAATGCCACCTTTAAAGTGGGTAGTATCATTTAGCATCGCATTGCTATAAATAGTCGTTCTTTATTTCTAGCTGTTTTAATTGGTGTCATGTCCACCCTCCGTCTCAGGCAGTGATGACACCGCCGCTGCTGTCTGTTGGAGGAAGAGGAAGGAGGTGATGATGATGACATGCAGTTAGCTAGCTGCCCGGCTGGCTGACGGACAGACGGACTTCAGCCCGCTTTCAGTGCGGTGTTGCCCAACAACAGGAGCAGGATCCGGGACGACGAGGGTCAAAATGCCGCGGAGAAAACAATCCAACCCGCAGCCGGTCAAATGTGAGTTTTCCTCCAGCTGTTTGAATTTAAAGAGCTGAATTTCTCCTCATGAAGCTTAAATCACTGTCACAGTTTAAGACAGTGACTTCTGTCCATGTAAGATTCCACTTTAATGTAAATGTGTTAAGTCTAAAGTTGAGGTTTAGCTCAGCCGTATGATTCCACGCTGCTTAACTGGTCTAACATATTGACACTGCAGGCTGGGTCCCTTCCTCACTGAGAGGAAGACTGCTGGAGACATGTTGTCCTTTACCCACATGTGTTTGTGTGTTATCTCTTCCTGAATGTTGTGGCTCTTCCTCCTCTCTGCTTCCTGTCTCTGCTTCCTTTTTGCAGACCTGACCTCCATGCCCTCTCTCCTCTTCTGCCCCTCCTTTTTTCTCTCACTTCTTCCTGACACGGTCCAAACATCTGAAAGTTACTCTGTTTGAAGCAAATAAAGTAAAAACTGGACACAAACCTTTGGTCTGGATCAGCACCAAAATCTACTTCCTCTTCAGAACCTTTCTAGAAACATGTTCATAACTGTTTGAACTGTGAACTAAGACAGTCAACAGTTCAGCAGAGTTTAAGTTAAATTAGTTCATTAGATAGTGCAGTCGTTTGTTTGTTTGTTTGTTTGTCTCTGAGCTTGATTACACAAAACGTAGATTCTCCTGAAGACTGGCTGTGTTCTGTCCCCCCCCCCCCGTTTCTCATCCCTTCTTCCTTTCCCTGTGTCGGCCTCATTCCTCACCATCCTACTCTTCCTCCTCTGCATTTTATCTCATCCTCCCTGACTTCCTTTGCTCCTCATTTTACCCTCTCGCTTCCTCTCCACCTCTTTGACTCATCATCTTCTTTTAGTTTTTCTCAGCACAAATCTCCTATTTTCATTTTTTATGGTGTCACTACTGTTTCTGCAGGCACAAATCATAGTTTCACACGTTGAATTCATCTTAATTTGAAATGCAAACGGTCAAGAAAGATCAAATATATATATATATTGTGCAGCTCCAGCATGTCTTGCTCTGTAACACATGTCTCGGACAAAGCTCCCTTTTCTCCAGTGAAATCAGAATTTACTGTGTCAAACAGCCCCTTTCTGTTGTTTTCCTCTGCTGGGTGAAGTTTTATGTTTCATACCAGCTGATCATCACAAACGTTTGTGTTCAGTGGATTCGGAGGACGGGACGGTGTGTGACCCGGGTTGTCTGGTTCTGGAGAGCGACTTCCTGCTGAACGGAGAGCTGGAGTTTGAAGACTCTGACATCATGGGCCTGGATAGAGAGGCTGGTCTGTAACACACACACACAGTAAAGTAAATAAAGAAGAACAAACATCTCCTGTCAGACCTGCTCTGTAACTTAATTAAACTGTTGGCAGCCATCTTTGTTTCCACATCCTGTTTATTGCAGAATTACAGAATTACAGAGGTTTTAATCATCAGAAATCAGATAAATGATGATAAACAATCTGCTGTATTCCAACAATCAGAGGTGGATGGTGTGAAGTCCAGGTTCATGCAGGGTGTGTTCATGGCACAGACACAGTGTTTGTTTGTCTATCTGCTATTTTTATTTTGTATCCTTTGTGTAGATAAATGGAACAACAAGATGTAAAGAGGATAACAACAAGCATCTTTAACCTCCTCCTCTTCCTCAGGTGTGACCGTCTTCTCTCTGAGTGTTGAGGATGAGTCGTCGGCAGCAACAGACTCCGCCTTCCCGGCGTTCCTCTCCTGTAAAGGGTGTGGTCAGCTGCTGGGAGACATGCCTCTGGGGGCAGGTTTAGATCTCGGTAACTCTTTTATATCTCTATAACCTGACTCACCTTTTCCATTATTGTACATTATTTTTCAAACATGTACATATTGTAGCTGTGTCTGTTCTTAAAGTCCAGCCTGAGGGATGTGAGTGATTCTGCTCCACGCTCTCATCTTTCCCCATGTAAAATGGGATTTATGTTGTTCCAGGTGTCGGCCTAGACCTGGGGGCGGAGCTTTATTGTCTGACCTGTGAGGAAGGCCTGCAGCATGACGCCTCCATCGACGGCTCCCACGTGGAGGGGTCAGACCTGGCTGACACCACAATCAGCGGTGGCTCCGACACGAAGCCGAGCGAAGGTAAGACGGGTGGAGACGAGCTCCATCCTAAACTGTACTCCTGCTCCCTCTGCACCTTCACCTCCCGCTACTCCAACCATCTGAAACGCCACATGAGGACCCACGATGGCCAGAAACCGTACCGCTGCCCCGTCTGCCCATACGCCTCCGCTCAGCTCGTCAACCTGCAGCGTCACGCCCGAACCCACACGGGGGAGAAGCCGTACCGCTGCCACCAGTGCAGCTACGCCTGCAGCTCCCTGGGCAACCTGAGGAGACATCAGCGCATGCATACGCAGGAGAGACCTCAGAGGAGAGAGAGGGAGAAAAGAAGAGGGAGGAGGAAAAAAACCACTGCAGACACAGAGGAAGGTGAGAATCACTGTGATCATTGATTCTGTCCAGCAGCATCTTTAAATGATGTCATCCAGCAGTCAGACTGATTTAGTGAGATGATCTCTGATTGGTTGATAAAACACACCTATGAATAAATAACAGCATCTTTGTTTATCGTCTTCATTTAAATGTACTGAGCAATTATTATATTATTATTTATGTTTATTATTATTAGTGATTCAAACAAGTCCGTTTTAAACAAGGTGTCAGACAGGAAGTCAAAGGAAATGAGAAGCAGAATGGATTTATATTCAAAGATGAGACGTTTGAGCTTTTAAGATGACTTTAAAGTTAAAAGAATAAAAGAAAGTGCTTTTATTTGAGGAAACCTGCTAAATGAAATAAACAGTTTTTGTTGACCCTACAGTCGTGTCTGACCTCACCCTAAGGGTGTCCCAGGACTCTGGTTACTTACAGACGTTGGGGGGCCTCGGCTCTCCCTCCGCCCCGCTCCCAGTCCTGCTCTTCCCCCTCTGCTGCCGGGTGTGTGGCCTCACCCTGGAGGAGGCTGACCTGGAGGGGGAGAGGGCCGAGGGGGAGGAGGAGGGTGATGGAGGACAGGTACGTTTCTTCTTCGTTTGTCGTCTTCTTCTTGATGCTGAATCATTCTGAGGTTTGGTCGCATGTAGAAAAATGACACTGAAAAGCTCTGTTTTGGAATAACTAGTTAGTTTCCATGGTGATGAGTGATCACTATGAGCTAACAGGAAGTAGTACCAGCGCCCACAGTGTCTATACAGGAAGTGGCCTGTACAACAGGACAGGGTGACATTTAGACGTCTGATATGAACAAACCACAAGCAGGAATTTGAAAGGAAAGGATGGAGAATAAATGCTTTTAAAGCTCATTTGTCTGAGCACACAGTAGGAAGTGAAGGCAGCACAGATCAGAGAAGAAGAGAAGCAGCCCCGCCCCCTCCAGCAGACACCTTTGACTGTTGTCTATGAATTTGTAGGTGTGTCGTCGCTGCTCTTTGGACCTGCTGTCTAAAGATGGATCCGGGTCTCCCTGCAGCCTGACCGTCTCTCGAGGATCCCGGCGGGGTCAACGTGGCACTAAGCTGTTCCGCTGCCCTCACTGCCCCTTCCTGTCCCACTACCCCAACCACCTGACCCGCCACGCCCACACCCACTCAGAGGAGAAGCCCCACCGCTGCCCGCACTGCTCCTACACCTCCTCGCACCTCGACAACCTCAAGCGCCACCTGCGCGTGCACACGGGCGAGAAGCCGTACCAGTGCCCGTCCTGCAGCTACGCCTGCGGGAACCTCGCCAACCTGCGGAGGCACGAGCGCATCCACTCGGGCGCTAAGCCGTTCCACTGCGGCGTCTGCGGCTACTCCTGCAACCAGAGCATGAACCTGAAGAGGCACATGCTGCGGCACACGGGCGAGAAGCCGTACGCCTGCGCCGAGTGTGATTATACCACGGGTCACTGGGACAACTACAAACGTCACCAGAGGAAACACGGACACAACACAGACAGCTGGGACAAACACACCCCCATCAGCTGGGGCCCAGACGCTCCGGACAGTCAGGACCACCGATAGAGCCTGTGTGTGTGTGTGTGTGTGTGTGTGTGTGTGTGTGTGTGTGTGTGTGTGTGTGTGTGTGTGTGTGTGTGTGTGTGTGTGTGTGTGTGTGTGTGTGTGTGTGAGTCTGTGTGTGTGTGTGTGAGTCTGTGTGTGTGTGTGTGTGTGAGTCTGTGTGTGTGTGTGTGAGTCTGTGTGTGTGTGAGTCTGTGTGTGTGTGTGTGTGTGTGTGTGTGTGTGTGTGTGTGTGTGTGAGTCTGTGTGTGTGAGTCTGTGAGTCTGTGTGTGTGTGTGTGTGTGTGTGTCTGTCTGTGTGTGTGTGTATGTGTGTGTGTGTGTGAGTCTGTGTGTGTGTGAGTCTGTGTGTGTGTGTGTGTGTGTGAGTCTGTGTGTGTGTGAGTCTGTGTGTGTGTGAGTCTGTGTGTGTGTGAGTCTGTGTGTGTGTGAGTCTGTGTGTGTGTGAGTCTGTGTGTGTGTGTGTGTATGTGTGTGTGTGTGTGAGTCTGTGTGTGTGTGAGTCTGTGTGTGTGTGAGTCTGTGTGTGTGTGTGTGTGTGTGTGTCTGTCTGTGTGTGTGTGTATGTGTGTGTGTGAGTCTGTGTGTGTGTGTGTGTATGTGTGTGTGTGTGTGAGTCTGTGTGTGTGTGAGTCTGTGTGTGTGTGAGTCTGTGTGTGTGTGTGTATGTGTGTGTGTGTGTGAGTCTGTGTGTGTGTGTGTCTGTCTGTGTGTGTGTGAGTCTGTGTGTGTGTGTGTTTGAGTCTGTGTGTGTGTGTGTGTGTGTACTGGTGAACTCAGGTGCCTTAGACAGACTGAACGACTGTAACGCTGCACTAATTTAATCAACAGGCATTTGTTTGTTTGTGTGTTTGTTTGTGTGTTTGTTTGTGTGTGTTTCCTGGAGGACTTGCTCTGTATGAAGTCGGCCTGTTTCTGTGCTGCTGTGCGTCCAGCTGAACATCTCAGACTCTGATCACCCAGATGATGTTTTCTTTACAGATGATCTATGTTTCTATATTAACATCATCATCGTCATCATCATCATCATCGTCATCATCATCATCAGACAGGGTTTTGATCCCACAATAGTTCCTGTGCAGCTCCTCAGCTCTCATCACTGATGTCCTGTAAAGTGTTTATTCATGAGACTTGAAATGTTCACTATCCAGTCAACAGGAAACTGGTCCAGCAACTCAGTCCTCTTTGCAAATGTTTTTATAGATAACTTTGAGTTGAAGATGTAGACGAGTCCTGAGGTCTAGAGTTTCTGTCTGAACCCTGAACCGATGCTGTCCAACAGGAAGTGTTTGTGTTTTAGAGCGAGATGCTGAAATACGTGGTTCTACATTTATCATTATTTAGTCAGTCTGGACTCAAACAACGTTCAGGTTTAACATGAAGCTTAACATGAACCATCAGCTGTACTGGAGGCTCAGAGCAGCTCCTCCTCATTTCAAATCACAAACTGTGAATGAAGCATGACGGACGAGATGAAAACCAGTTTTTACACTGAAAACAGCTGCTGTTTGTGACACATTAGTCAAAGTAAATTAAAGATAAATCCCAAAGAACTTTCTGATTGATATTGTCAGGCTGTTAGCCTAGCTTAGCATCAAGACTTGACCCTGGGAAATAGTTTCAAAGTGTCCAAACAAACAGGACTGTTTTGTTCAACCTGCACACAAACTGAAATGTAAATGTGAAAGTCGTCACAGTGCCTTTACTTCTCCAATAAAAGCCGTCTGATGTCGCTCAGCTGGATCCACTTCCTCTTTCATGCTGTGTTTAGGAAACACCTGCTTCACAGAGAAGGAGGGAAAGACATGAAAATAATGTGCAACCACTAAAACAGGAGTTCTGGTGATGGTGAGGAGGGTGAGGAGGGTGAGGTCAGTCCTCTGGGACTGCTGGTCTGCAGAATAAACCAGTATGTAAAGCAGACTGGGTTCCTGTGTGCTGTGGAGTCCCAATGAAAAGGAGCCATGGGTCTGGTGAGTAAAGATCTAAGAACTTTAATTTACTGCTTTACATTCATTCATTATTAATGAATGAATGGTGAATTAATTGTTTACTGAATCATTTGCATATCAACTATTAAATAAAGTAATATTTATAAAAATGATTAAACCTACCAGAGGATATAAAAGGACATGTTTCAGTCTGTTGCTGTTAAAGACCCACAGAATGATGGTGATGAATGCTGTCATCACTTGAAATGTTATTGATCTTTGATCATTTTCCATCCAGACCATGTTGAATCCAATAATTAAAAAAAGAGAGATTATTTCTGATCACATGAGAATCACTGTATTTTTCTGCAGAAACATTCCCGCCCTCAGCTGTTGCCGGGCGACATCGTGGAATATCCCAGGAACAAATACTTTTCTCATTTCGCCGTGTTCTACGGAGAGAAGGACGGCGTTCCCTACGTCGCTCACCTGACGTGTCGAGGTTGAAGAATTACATTCTGTAAATGTGTGTTAGGTCATGTCTTCTGACGTCATGTGTGTTCAGTATATTTCTACTATTTTTATATTTATGAATGGAATCTTGTGAACAAAGTGACGTCATTCTGTAAACAAGTGACATTTCAAGAGTTCAAATGACAGATGTTTTATTTGAGGCTACAAACAGAAATAAATAAGATGGAGGTTTTTTTCAGAACATTTGTACTGTTTTCAGATTCAGACTCCAAGCTGCTGCTCTTTGGCCGAGCTCTGAGGTCAGAGGTCAAACTGGATCCACTGGAGCTGATGGGGAAAAGGTATAAGGTAACTGAGAACATAATAAATAACATGATGATCATAATGAATGAGGAATATATAATATATATATATATATATATATATATTTGACCGGGTCACAGGTCAACAACATGTTGGACGACTCTTTCCCAGCCAGAGACTTCCACGGCGTGGTGAAGCCCGCTGTGGACGACCTGCTGGGCCGTGAGGTGACCTTCGACATCCTGTTTCATAACAGCGAACACCAGGCGACGCTCCTCAGATACGGAGTGAAGAGATCTGCACAGGTCATATTTTACACTAGAACAGATCTGCAGCCACTTCCTGTCATCATACAACTTCTGTAGTGTGAAAGACATCCTGACTCAGATTCGTGACTAACAGAGCTTTAAAATGTCTTCTAATAACCAACAAACAGCTGCCTATTGATTAAAGGTGTTTCCTGTCAGTTTGGATCAAACAAATATCTGATTAACATTATTTAGGACTAAACATGTGAACTACTGGAACAGCTTAAACAAACAAGCGGAGACTGAAGTGATCAGATTTCAGCTGTTATTGTGTGACATCAGTGTTTGTGTTACAGATCGAGAGGCTTTATGAACACATCATGCCGACCTGGAAGAAGCTGTTCAATGAGAAGAAACTGTGATGAGTTCTCATCTCAACCACCAATGTTTCTTCTAATCCATGAGATTAGAGATCGGTTGATTTACTGTTGTCAGAATCATAGAATATTTATGTCAGAAAAATGTGTTTTATGTTCACACATAATTTTATTCTTCAAATTTTACATACTTAAAAGTGAAACTGATACAAGGAGGTGTTAGCGGTACTGCTAATAAAATTAATTGGGGATTTCAAGAGTGAAGTTATCAAATTTGAATAAAAATAGAATTCTTACAGTTGTAATTTTGAGGAAATATATTTAATCAAGAATGCATCATATTTAGGATAAATTGTATTTATTTTGTCCTTTGCAGATTCTTAAAATACTTAAAATATGTAACCTTAATAATACCTGCATAATAAATACAACGACATTAGTTGAAGTACATTTAGCTAAAGGTACTTTGCCCTCGTTGTCTTCTTCTGTGGTTTTGGCAGCTCCGGCCGGTGCTTCTTTTTTTAAAATTTAAATATAACTTTATTAAAGAACAATAACAGTATTACTACCAATAGTACAAACAAAAACGGATAAAGGCGTTAGAACCGTAAAATACAAGTAAAACACAGAAAAAAGTCATAAGGCAGAAATAATAACCATTATTATAACATAAATAAAATAAAAGCATAATAATAAGAACGTAACAAACTTGGACAAAAACATTCAAGGTATTGCAAACATTCAGTGTCCCAGTTGACTTTTAGTTGTCTGAGGAGGAAAGAGTCGTTTTTTTTAGTGAACAGTTTCACATGTACAAATGTACAAACAACATGGTTTTAACGTCATCATATTAGTCAATATATAAAGTTCAGTTTCCTCTCAAAATGGAGAAAAACGAGGCTTTGCTGTAAACTGACATTTGGCCGGTGTTTCATCAGCAGTCTTCTTTTGGCTGAAGACACAAACTGCATCTCTTTGGAAACTTATTCTCTATTTATTATTTATGTATACGATTATTTTACGACCCTTAATTCACCTCGTTAGATGTGAAAATATTCTGGCTCTCCATAACATATTTTTATATTTAGATGCTTTTATTTTGAGTGTCCTCACCGGAAGTGTGTATGTAAGTGTGCTTGAGTCTAACGACCTTTTATATGTATGATATGATATATATATGATATATATGTATCTATACTGCCATCTCGTGGTTATTATCCATAACTACACGTTTAGTTTTACATATACCGACACCTAGCTTTGCTGTGACTGGTGTTAGCATCTGTGTTGGACCGAACGCTTAGGCCGATAAATGAACGGCGATCATTTTGAGCAATACTTCTGGTTAAAATATTCAAAATAAAACTTAAATGAAGCAAAATCTTTTCGAATAACGGATCACTTTACGACTTTATTTAGCCTAATAATGGTAGAGAACTTGTTTAGATAAAGATGGACGATAGCATTGATATAAAAAATGTACAAGTGAACAAAGTAAAGTAGGCTTCATTAGCTTCGGCTAACAGTGTTGGCTAACCAAGACACTAAAAGCATGAAGAAGCTTTATTTATTTAGAACCTTTATTTAGTCTCATACATTTATACGTTTTTATATTACGTTGTGTGTCTTGTTTGACTTGATAGCGGTGGAAACTTGTTTGTGTAAAGTTTGACGAAACGGGTTTATTTTCGGCTAACATTGTAAGCTAATGCTAAAGCGATATGTAGCTCTACAGTGTTGGGTAGTTTGCTGCCATCATGTGGCCACAGTGAGTCACTACAACGGCGTCAAATATACTAAAGCTTCCAGTTAAAACATCCAGTGATGCATGATAAAAACAACCACCATCACCCAGGAACTATACACTAATTACATTATATATTATTATTATAAAAACACTAATAATCGGTGTGTCAGAGAATCATTTATACATTGATAAAGACTGGATTAATGGTTGTTACCAGATCCTTTTTGGTCTGAAATAACTATTACGAATTACTATAACAAATATTACACAGGTGTTATTCAGGTAATTAGATTACTGTAGATTATAAAATGAACGATGACGCTCTGTTCTTTTCATCACCTATCTAATTAAATGCTTACTCATCTGTTTTGGGATGTACTTTTAGACAGAACTGAATCTTTTTGATCAGAATATAAAGATATGTAATTTAAGACTGATTGTTTTTTTTATTTGGTCAGTTTTCACCTAAAATACACCAAAAATTAACTAAAAAAATACACCTATAATACACCAAAAATCCACCTCAAATAAAGTAAAAAATACACCTAAAATACACCAAAAAATACACTAAAAATACACCTAAAATAAACTAAAAAATACACCAAAAATAAACCTAAAATACACCAAAAAATACACTAAAAATACACCTAAAATAAACTAGAAAATACACCAAAAATAAACCTAAAATACACCAAAAAATACACTAAAAATACACCTAAAATAAACTAGAAAATACACCAAAAATAAACCTAAAATACACCTAAAAATACACTAAAAATACACCTAAAACAAACTAAAAAATACACCAAAATACACCTAAAATAAATTAGAAAATACACCAAAATACACCTAAAATAAACTAGAAAATACACCAAAAATAAACCTGAAATACACCAAAATACACCTAAAATACACACTGCTGCTGCTTGAAAGCTCTGCTAGCTAATACATCCTCTGTATTAAAAACATTTCAAACTCCTCCTCTTCAGGCTTTTATCTTCTCCTCCTCCTCCTCTTCATGCTTCTGTCTCCTCCTCCTCCTCTTCATGCTTCCGTCTCCTCTTCCTCTTCATGCTTCTGTCTCCTCCTCCTCTTCATGCTTCTGTCTCCTCCTCCTCTTCATGCATCCGTCTCCTCCTCCTCCCCCTCCTCCTTGCTGGCTCTCTCCATGTCGGAGTAGTACTCCAGAGCCCGTCTCACCGGCTCCAGAATGTGTTGCTAGGAGACAAAATGACAGCAGTTGAGTTGCGTTTGTGTTTTGAGGGTTCATTCTTGACTAGGAGTTCTGTCTACAGGAGAGTGATTGATGATGATGATGATGATGATGGACTCAGCAGCTGTGGTGTTTTACCTCCAGACAAGGGAATAGCTTGGTGAGCTCCGTGAAGAGCGGCAGGAGGACAAAGCGGATGAAGTTGGTCTGAGACGACGGTTTGGACACTTTGTCTCGATCCATGAACGGAGCCACCGGGAGTCCTTCCAGTTTCTCCGTGTCGCTCTGCAGAACACAACAGCAGCTGAGACAGATCATCTGATCAAACGCTGTAGTTTGGTTCTAATGTCTAAAAATGTCCCATGTAGGCCCCTGTCCTGCAGCTTCTTACCACTAGTCAAATCAAGTTTGAAGGACAAACGTTTTGGAAGATTAGCCAAAGTTCTTTCTAAGAAGAATAAAGTGTCAAAGTGTATTTTCCATCTTTAGAGGAGCTCCATGACCTCCTACAGTGACATAAGCTGACCTCTGACCATCACTGATTCAGGGACAGCTGACCCCAGCCCCTATGAGCCCTGAACTGAGGGTAGAAACCTGGTTGAAGAACTCCTGCAGCAGACAGTCCAGCCAGGGCTCGGCCACCGCCATCGGCCTGGCCTCGTTGGAGATGTCGCTCACCTTCACCATGATCTTCATCAGCTGTTGGTTGAAGAAGAGGTCTGTTTGTTTTCTGCTGTAGATTGGTTTAATAAAAATGTGTCAGACAGGAGGAGAGAGGAGGTTTTTGTCTCTTTACCACTTCTTTGTGCTCCTTGTTGCTGAAGTCGAAAACTGGCTGCATGACTCTGAACTTGTTGAGAATCTCGTTGTGTCTCGCCATGTCGGTGGCCAGGATACACCTGAAAGACGCTTTTTAAGCTGCAGGAATGACGCAGCATCAGCTGGATGAGGTGATATCACAGTCTTACCTTATCATCCCTCCTCTGATGTGTCTGTACTGCTCACGGCTCACGTTCTTCAGGATGTTGGACTCTGGCTGCAGAACAAATGTGATGTGTTTATATGTCTGTCACACATTATTAATGACAGTAAGAATCAGTGTTTCCATTAACTCGATTCATTGTTGCCTCTCTGTCATTTGAATATTCTGTTTTCATCAGATGCTTCCTGTGTACCTTGGACAGGATGCTGAAGGCCATGGCACAGTGGTGGTTTTCCAGAGGGGAGATGTTGTTGTAGCGAAGAGCTAAGTCAGTCTGAGCGTTGATCTGTGGGACATGAGAGACCAGCAGACGGATGAACAAACAGGCCGATCAGGAGACGGATCAATACCCAGAGGACGGTGAGGTGACCTGGTAGACGTTGTTGTAGCCGGGGTGGTCCAGGTCGTGGCACAGAGCCGAGGTCAGCATGATCAACAGGTCCAGTGATGACAGCTTAGAGCGGAGGTCTGTGAGCCAGATGAGACCATACATCTGCAACCGGAGCAGGAAACAGACACACAACTAAACAACAGGTGTGTCTCCTCAGGATGCAGATACACAAACGTACTATATATATATGTATAGTATTATAGTATTTATATAAAGTCGTCTACGACACTAAAAGGTATTTAAAATGAATATTGGCACTCCAAACATACAACATGAAGCTGCACATCATAAATGTTTAATATATTTTCATTTAAGTTTCCATTTTAACATTGATTTATTAATAATTATAGTATTAATAATCCTGCTGTCAGTGAGCCTCTTCTGTGAGACCTCCATACATGGACCGCCGCCTCCGCTTCGTACCATCTGAGTGACGCAGAAGCAGTGCCTGAAGTTGTGGAAGGGGATGTTGTTGTAGTGGCAGTAGACCTCAAACAGGAAGTTCTGCAGGACATCAAGTTCGATGTGCAACGGCGCCAGGAAGTCCAGGTCGGTGAACATCACCTGGAGGAGCACCAGCATCTCTGCCTCCTCCCACTGCCTGTTAACAGTAGCATAGACATGAGTGTGTGTGTGTGTGTGTGTGTGTGTGGTGTGTGTGTGTGTGTGTGTGTGTGTGGTGTGTGTGTGTAGGTGTGTGTAGGTGTGTGTGTGGTGTGTGTGTGTGGTGTGTGTGTGTGTGTGTGTGTGTGTGTGTGTGGTGTGTGTGTGTGTGTGTGTGTGTGTGTGTGTGTGTGTGTGTGTGTGTAGGTGTGTGTGTGTAGGTGTGTGTGTGGTGTGTGTGTGTGGTGTGTGTGTGTAGGTGTGTGTAGGTGTGTGTGTGGTGTGTGTGTGTGTGTGTGTGTGTGTGTGGTGTGTGTGTGTGTGTGTGTGTGTGTGTGTAGGTGTGTGTGTGTAGGTGTGTGTGTGGTGTGTGTGTGTGGTGTGTGTGTGTGTGTGTGTGTGTGTGTGTGTGTGTGTGTGTGTGTGTGTTACGTGTTTAGAATCCTAAATGATATTACGCATCAGCAACAGTTGGTAGATACTTGTGGTGTCCCACAGGGATCCATTGTTGGACCAGCTGAATATTTAGGTACCACATTAAAGAGACTAATATAGAACAGAGTGAACCTTCTGCACAACTAAACATCTCTGAAAACAGTCCTTTAAAGATCTCAGTGTTTGAACTCACCAGTTATCAAAAATGGGAGTTTTCAGATGCTCTCTCACTTCCTCTGTCACCTGCAGCGAGCTACGGCAGCACAGAGGAGACACATCAGGGCTCTGCTGGTTTTTATCACGTTCTCTATGAGATCCTCAGGTCTTTGTCAGGTGAAACTCAGCAGGAGATGTTGGTGACTTGATGTGATGACATCATATGTGCATGAACAAAAACAATGAAAAGGAAAAGATCGGTGATGACATCAGACGAGCCCACCTCATGTGCAGGAACTTCCTCCGGACTTGTTGGCGTTGGTCGGGTGCGTGCAGCTGCAGGGTTTGTGGTTTTGGGGAGAAGTTGGAGAGCTGCTGGTCTCTGTCGGTCCTGAACAGACCCATCCAGCTCAGGTGGTCCACGCTCTGAAGGAGAGAACAGTCAGACCCTCTGACCTGGTTCAATGGATGTAGGATTATTTAGTCTGTGCTCAGCTCATTCTTTGGTTTAGCAGATCTTTCCTGCTCATGCAAACTCTACCTTCACTCCTATACTGCTCCTTCAAATTAAAAGCATCCCTCTGGTAACACCCCCGAGGCTTTTGTTGTGAAGCAGCCTCAGGAAATGCATCAGTTTTGTGTGACGAGTTTTACAGATCATAGGAGGAATGTCTGCAGACACAGTGATGGAGAACCTTAAGAAGATGCACCTATTTTACTGTATTTGCTTTAATGTGAAGCTTCTGCTGCACCAGTAGAGCAGCTATTACCCACATCTCCAGCCTGTTGGTTGGATTAGAATCACTAACCTCCAGCTTCTTCTTAAAAGAATCCACTTGGCTCTTCAGCTCACAGATGACGTCAGGAACCTTCCCCACGTCTCTGATGACTTTACTCTCCAGATGATGCAGCCTGAAGATGGAACAGCAGTGAGTCCTGCTCACTCACACGCTTTCATGAAGCACCTGTGCAGGACTTACTCACCTGTGCTCCAGGTCATCCAGCTCTGTGGCCTGTCCCACACCTGCACACAGAGGAAGAATACGCTTTGAATTCATTCCTGAACAAAAGGCTGAAAACACTTCCTACCTTGTGACCAATCAGATTCATCTTATTGTGGGATCTATTGTCTTTAATTAGAACTTGTTTTAAATCTTAGCAAGGATTTTAGAAACACCCCCTTCAAAACCCCACAGCCTTAAGAAATGTTTTACCTGTACTGAAACTCCAATCCCCAGAAACAATACTGATCACATGACCTTAGTGTCATGTATGATGGATGATAGTTGTATGATGGATGTATGATGGATGTATGATGATGTATGATGGATGTATGATGATGTATGATGGATGTATGATGATGTATGATGATGTATGATGATGTATGATGGATGATGGATGTATGATGGATGAACTGATGCAGAGATGGATGTGCTGCTGTGATTGGCTCACTCTTTAGATCTGACGCCACCACCTCCAGATGGTAGTACGAGTCCTCGCTGTTGGCTTCCAGCTGAGGGGTGATGTTCACCAAGCTGCCGCTGCTGTTGTACATCTTCAGGATGTGGTTAGGCCCCGCCTCCGCCGCCGCCTGGAACAGATCTGTCAGATGGGTGATTTTCATCAGTAAAGGATCCTTAATCCAACCTGTTCCATTACTGTCATTGTTAAAGGTAAAGGGCGTGGCTGTCACATCAGCCCCAGACACAGCAGCCAGTCATGACCATGAAATGATCCCAGACGTCTCTTAAACATACCATGGTGCTCATATCTCTCCTCGTTGATGCCGTCATGTGTGATTGGTTCCATGAAACAGCAGGTGACTCATAACTGCATTCATTTCCATTCTAACGGTGTCTCTAAAATCAGCATGTGTAACAGACGACAAACTTACCTTTGACATCTGCTGCAGAGCAGTTGGTTCTAAACTCTGCGTGCTCCAGCCTCCCGTTAACCATGAAATGAATAATTTTTGTTGTCATCCCAGAGCCAGGAGGGACAGGACCTGCTCCACAAATCAAAATGAGTCCTCTTGACATCTCTGCCACATGCAGCTGACAGTCCACCCACCCACTCCACCTCCAGCCAGTACAGGGGAACCTTTATCACATGGTCCAAGAACAATTATCTGCAGCTGAATGTGACAAAGACGAAGGAGCTAGTTGGGGGGGTCAGCCTGGACAGGAATGGTCTAAGAACACTGAAGCTCTCTACAAGAAGAGCCAGAGCTGCCTTGAGCCAAATAAAAACAGTTTAACTGAACTTTAACTCTCAGAGTGCCCTGTTGGGCCTTGTGGATGTAGGTGCTCTAGCGAGTGCCATTCTAGTTTACTTTAGTTTATTTTTATTATGACTATATGTCTTATTGCTATTTTTGTATTTATCCTTCTCTCTTTCCTTCTCATGAAGTGCGATACTACAACTAAACATCCCTGCAGGGATCAGCTGAGCATTTCTGATCCTCTGCCCACCTGTTGTTAGTCCTGCAGGGGTCTGTGTTGTTACTCATCCCTACCGCCAGGTGGCGACATTCTGCCATGCCACTCACTGCAGGCTCTACGGCGTCCGACATGGGACATACTATGATGAACTATGGCAAATAATTACTTTGTGGTCTATAATTCAGCGGATAATATGTGGAACATTCAGGGGAGTGTTTTGAGGATTAAATTGGAGTAGTTTAAACTATGACCTAGTTTGAGTTACTGCTGCGCTGGGATGTGAAGGAGCGGATTTTTGGTCAGAGGTATCATCGCCACTGACTTTTTTTCAGTCCATCCGGTGAGTGAATCTCTAACCGGTCACTGAATTCATAACTAATAAGTAACCCCGTCGAAACAGGCGGGAGCTAACGGTACTCCTCCATGGTCGTAGGTAATTTAAATGAGCTAACTTAGCCCGCTTAGCTAACACTATTTGAATAGTTGTATGGATAAAAGCTTGCTTGTAGCGAGCTAGTGTGCTATCATGAGAAGCTAATAGCTATATAAACAGTTGACATTTCACCTGTGTAACCATAATGCTAAGTAATGGTCCGTTAGCTAAACTTAAAGTATTATGACCATTTATAATTCTGTGCTAGACGCGCGCGAGCTATATTTTTACCTATTCCATATAATCAATAAACCGTTAACTCTCACATTAAGAGAGCTGGTTTGTAAACTTATTGAGGCCCTTTTCGTTATTAGTTTCTTCGCTATAGGAGAATGAAGCAGCCTCCACCACGGGATATCATGGTGCTCATTTCAGCTCATTCGCCTCCGTTAGCTGCCTCTTAAAGATAATTGGTGACGTATAAACGGGGCCACGGGTCCTGCAGCAGGTCCCGGAAACAGTGAGGGCTGTGGCGGACTAAGCGTGAGGAGAAAGGCCAGCTGGAAGTCTGCTAGTGCCTTGAATTCCCTGTCCCAGGTTGCAGACATGGAAGAGGAGGTGGGCATGGAGTATTTGCTGGAGCAGGTGATGCAGAAGGACCTGGGGAAGAGGCTCCAGGTGGGCCAGGAGATCATAGATCTCATCCTGGATGAGGAGAAGTCCCCGGAGCTTGAGCAGGACCAGACCATGCTGGACAGGATGGTGGACGCAGTGGCCAGCTCTTGGGTCAACTCCAGCAACTTCAAGGTGAGGACAGTTTGTTAGCGGTGATGAAAACGAACACACTCAGCCTCTCTCTCCACAAAACCCTGTTAAAGGTAACTGTCTGGACACACTTCACTCTCAGCTGTTTGTGTATGATTTTAGTTGTATTGAACAGCTGTGAGCACATTAAACAAGGCCCTAAAATACAGAACAAATTCATCTACTTTAAAAAGTTGAAACGTGTCACAGTAACAGAGAGAGGTAGAGACATGACACTGCCACCAATATGTAGCTGAGATAATGCGGAGTCCGAGTCATTCAATGGTTTATGTGTCTGTGAAAGGTAAGAGGTTACATCTCAACAACAAATAGATCCTCCATGATGGAAACTCATATTTTAGTCAATAACTCATGACTGATGATAAACACATGATTCTAGATAAAGGAGGGTTACAGGGTCACTGAAAGAGTTGGGATTACTTTATGGAGACTGTTTTCCCACTGACTATCATCAAGTCAACACACTGACTTAACAGCTGTGGACACACCGATACAGCCAATCATATGACTGCTGCCTGGCTGCCCTGGAAACGCAGCCTCCTCCAGTCTGATTGATGTGTCTGTAAGGAGGACGATGCTCCCAGGAGAATGAGCTTAATTTACCAGCACCATTAGCCCAGTTTCCTTCCCTGTGTGAGCGGGCCAGCAGTGGGGAGGAGTGACCTTTACAGAGCCTCGTGTGTGGTTTGTGTACTGATCCTTCAGATGTGTGGGATAAATACAGACAACTTAATGGTAAAAGTCATTTGTTACAGCAGCTCAGACAGTTACCACCACCATACAAGATGTTAGACACTGAATTAGGAAAACACTAACATCAAACACGTCAAGGCACAAAAAGTAAGCGACTAAAATTATACTAATTAAAATAACTATAAAATATAGGAAAACAGGAGACCCAGTGCACAGGAATTATTGCACATTAAAAGCTATTGCATTTAAAAACGATATGAGTTCTATCATAAATAGTACAAATACATTGTTACCATTTTTGCCAGAGAACTCTTCTTTGTGTTTATATCATTTGCTTCATAGTGAACGCCAACACAGTCACGTGTTTTTGTGAATAGATTCAGACTGAAGCAGGTTGTGTCTGTAGTGACAGGCTGGTGTTTGGTTGTAGTTCTCCTGAGTCTCCAGCAGATGGCACCAGACCTCGGACATGTGTTGTTAGCGTTTTGTTGTTTTGCTCTCGTTCATGGCGAGAGTTTCCAAAAATTGCACCAGAAACTGGACCTCAGGTCCAGATGATGCGAATGTGTTGGTTATGGTGTCAGCAGGGGGGCTCTCACTACCCGTTCATTGAGCTCCCCAGGCCACCCCAAGACAAGGAAGGTTCCAGACGGCCATGTTGGGAGCTTTTTGTCACATGGAAGCAGCCTCTTCACTCATGGTTCTGTTGTCAGGTCACTGTTTCACCTCATTGGATCAAAGAGTGGATGATATTATGACAGTGTAATTACAGAAAACCCATTCATTTTCATCCTTTTCTCTCTTTTTCATGGAAAACTCTTCAATTGCTCCAATTACCCATAATCCTTTGCAGCCCAGACACAAATCCACTGCTCTTGTTGTGATGTCATGCTGCAGTTGATGTGAATCTGTTCCACGTTGGCTGTATTTTCTCTTAATGCCTGTTGTCCTGTGGTGTTTTGTGTTTTAGGTTGTTTTACTGGGGATGGACGTTCTGTCTGCTCTGGTCAGCAGACTGCAGGACAGATTCAGGACACAGGTGGGAACAGGTGAGTTTTTCGATCATCATGTAGTATGTTAGACATTTAAAAGCATGATAAACATATTTAAAACATTTATATACCATCCTGCCTCTGCCTTCACATTAAACATCTACTTCTTATATTAAGAACAGTCAAATATAATGATATTAATATGAACTGTTGAGCAGCCGCTGCATACTTGTTACTTATTTGTTTGTTTGTTTGTTTGACCAGAGGAGATTCTGCATCTACAGTAAATTAGGACTGTATAAATAAAGACACATTTATTCATTTATTTATGAGCCTGTAATTGTCTTCATCTCTGTTGTCTGCTCAGTTCTCCCCAGCCTCATAGACCGCTTAGGAGACGCTAAGGACCAAGTTCGAGACCAGGACCAAGCACTTCTGCTGAAGATTATGGACCAGGCTGCAAACCCACAGGTAGAAAACCAGCACACCTGATACTCAAAGCTTTTTCTTCCTCAAGTGTTCAACGTGCTTCAAACAGTGGTAACAGCAGAAGATGCTTGTTGACATGAGTGATCTCTGAAAAATATCTATATATATATCTATCTATATGTATTTATTATTGTACATCCTGATTTGTGGATTATATTCTAACACCAAAGGAAATGTCTGGTAGACCTTTATTAGACAAAACATGTACTAGTTACACAACGTTTGATCTACTATCCCTCATCTACACACCTGGCTCAGGTGGTAGCTGTGTGCTCTAAAAAATGTACCTCTACATGTGCTGCTGTTTGTTCTGCAGTATGTGTGGGAGCGAATGATGGGAGGCTTCAAGCATAAGAACAACAGGACCAGAGAAGGTCTCTGCCTCTGCCTCATCTCTACCCTGAATGTGTGAGTAGAAAAACGGCTTCAAAGAGGGTTAGGGTTCACTTATCACTCCTACCTCATGTTATTATTTGCTGCTGCCTCATTATTTTCCAGTTAAAGGATCCATTAGACCATAAAATATCAGAAAAGATTACTTCTTGTTTCTTACAAGCATAATATAGAATATGCTTTTCTGTCATTTCAAATTCAGATCCTTTGTTTGTCACGTTTACCTGAAAAGCTATTCATCAATCGATCATCTTTCAGCCGATTGACTAATTAGGACTTTGTGTATTCAATAAAACTGGAGTTCAGCTTTCAGATTCAAAGTGTTTGAGTGACACTTTTTGATGTCATGTTATTTTGCAGGTTTGGATCTCAGAGTCTGACGCTCAGTAAGATCGTTCCTCACATCTGTCACCTCCTTGGAGATCCCACAGGTCAGGTAGGAGCTGCAGCATCACACCTGGATCAGGACAGAGGTCTTTGACTGCCCTCTGCTGGTTAAATAGAGGCTCTACAGCCCAGACCACAGAGCCTCTTCTCCTCCTTAACTCCCAGTTTAGCTGCATGACTTGATATATTTAGGTAGAAAAGAACCTCTGCTGGTTCTGGGTCACATGTAACACATCACAACATGACCTGATGCGTTCAGACTGGATCATGTTCTGTCAGAGATACAGTCTGTTACCATCCATTATATCAACACGTCTTCATGAGTTCATCTTAGTAAACTGCTGGAGGAATGTTTGAATTCATTACTCATCATTTCAGTTTCCTCCAAGTCTGTTGTGTCCTGATTGGCTGCTCTAGTCTGTCATCACCAGAATCACTCCACTTCCTCTTGAGGACAGGAAGCCCTGCCCATGAACTTCCTGAAGCCAAACACACTGGTTCCTGTGCAGTGAGGCGTTCTAGTGCATTCTGAACCCTCATCATCAGGATGAGGAGCAGGTTCTCTTTAATAGGACTCAGACCCTGAGGCCATCAGTCAGGGCATCAGCTGTTACTTCATGTTCATGTTGCAGTGATATAAACACAATCAGACAGATAATGGTGTGACAGGAGACCTGCAGAAGGGTCCACTGGAGCAGGTCTGCTTCACTCCGACACACCGGTTGATGGAACTGCTCAGTCCGTACCGGTAAACCGACCTATGATGGTCCTTTATGTCGCTGTGGTTGTCCAGTGTCTGCCAGGCTTTCTCACTGCTGTGTTGTGAAGACTGAACTTTACATGAACCGGACGTTTCCTGCTTATCGAGCCTCATTACAGCAGACCGAAGGAACTGTACTCCTGAGGTTAGGTACTTTTAAGGCTACAGACCAGGTTACGTTGGTATTACTGTGTAATATTTCATGCCTCGTCTCAGTCCCTGTGATCATATCTGTGATTATATCTGAGTGACAGTCAGACAGCCGTTAACGCTCCTCCAGCTTCTGTTGAATGTTAAAAGATGTGATTGACGTTCCTCCTCCTCATCTTTCATGTGACTGACTTAAAGGGCTGGTGGTCACTGAAGGAGAGCGTTCAGGAGCCTGAAGGCCTCCTGTAGATTTCAAACATTAGCAGTAGTTGACACTAACACCTTGTCTTTATGGTGGCTCTGCAGGTGCGTGATGGAGCCATGAACTGCCTCGTAGAGATCTACCGCCACGTAGGAGAACGAGTGAGAATGGACCTGGGAAAGAAGGGTCTGCCTCAGTCACGGTGTGTTCAATGAACCAGCTAATGATTGTTCTCATTATTTATTATGATGATAAAGATCTGTTGTAAAAGTCATCAATCAAACTTTATTGATATGCCTCCTTTCAAACAAATCAAATGTTTTAAAGCAGCATCTCTCCTTGGTCTAGTGGTCGTCAGCCTCCGTCACCTGTGGCTGCTGTCAGTCATTGTGGTTATGAGTGTTAGTCCCAGTATTACCCAGCATGCATCACCACTGCTCCCAATGCAGACGGTGGTGATTTGTGTTTGTATTGGTGGATTATCTCCTGGTTGTTCCCTCTGTGCAGGCTGAACGTCATCTTCAGTAAATTTGATGAAGTTCAGAGGACGGGGAACATGGTCCTGTCTCCTGTGTCAGGTAAATATGTTCAATAACAACAACAAGCATTGATCAGACAAAACAAAGTCTTTCGCTCCAGCTGCTAAACCGTAGCACAGAGTGATGCTGTGAGCATCTCCTCTGGTCTGTATGGTGCCGACATCTCAGCAGTAATGACATACAGCTGCTGTGTGGTAACAAACACATCAGAATAGAACTTTCTTTTGTTCTTCTGGGTTTTTTGAGGGTATAAATCTAAAACTCTGGGTGAATGTTGTGAATTTCCTCGCCTGTCAGTCATGATTCAGGTGGGAGGGCCTCGTCTTGGTTCACAGCCGACTCAGTGGGGTGTGTTCACTGTCTGTCAGTCAGAAGGCAACCTGAGTCGGGTTATTAGTGCTTTCAGCCGCTTCACTTTTTACCTGGTCAGTTTGTCCTCTCTGGTCTTCAGCGGTGGAACCTGGACTCTGACACCAGACCGGTGTTTGGGGAACTTATTGTCTCATGGTGTCACCACTGTGGTCACAAGGTTCAGCTTTCACCTCAGGGGGCCTGCAGCTTAGAATGGAAACACAAGACCCCCTCCTGTGGGAACAACAGGGATCTGTCCCAGAGGTGATCTGACATGGAGCTCCTCTCTCCTCCCTCCTCCCTGACTTCCTGTCAGGATTAGTATCAGTGTTTGATCTCCTACTCTGATCTGTAATTATTCATTATCAGCGTTAACATGGGATAATAGGCCTGGACGTCTTCCCCAGCTGCACGTATGAATGGCATGAAGTCAGGAAATATGTCAGTGTCATCACCCTTTGTCCAACATTTGTCCAAACATTTATGTGGATTCTCTGCAGGGTTTTATAAATGAGGCCCTGTGCAGTAGGAAACTACACTAAGATACACAAATAGAATGAACAACTGAGACAGGAAGAGAAAGAAAGAATCAAAGAAAAGAAAAGCAGAGGAAAAGCAGCCCCAGCAGCCCAGGGCTCTTATTTTGTAGGAGCAGTGTCAGCTGTCCTCCCTACAGTCACAAGACCAGTTTGGAGGGGAAGGGTGAGGCAGCAGCAGTGCATCTGCTCTGGGTGGCTGTCAGGACGCCTCTGCTTCATCGCTCAGTCTCTGCAGGTACATTTTTCACATTCAACAGCTTATTGAAACAGGTTTTCACCTGCCTGCCAGGGTCTCTGTGTCATCAGCCTGAAGCACAGCGATGGGAACAATCCTTCTGCTGATGGCTGATCCATTCTGCAGCATTACTTGTTTACAGATGTCTGAGTCGGGTTCAGTCAGGCTCTCTGCACTAAACCAGCTCAGGATGTGGTTAAAAGCTCCTGACTTTATTCTTCTGTGGATGTTAGAAGGTTCAGGTTCAGGTATGTGGTGAACATTATCTGCTCTAACATTTCACTGAACAGGACAACAAAGACAACAATTCTCCTGAAAGTGTCGTCATAGAAAGGGTCTGAAGTGAAACTTTTTATAAGTTCATTATAAAACGTTTCACTTTGAGCTTCATGTGTAGCAACTAGCTCCTGACAAAGTGATGTGAAATCCTTGTCTTTCCTCCCAGTGACAGACCATAATACTGCTTTTAATGTCATCCTTTGATGCTGTGTTTGGTCGGCGGCTCTGTGTCGTCCAATGAACAGCGACCTGGCTGTGTGCGTCATCCTCCTCCTGCAGGGAGGTGACATGATGCGACAGGTCCTCCTGCCAGCAGGGTTCAGGTTGCACCGTTGGAACCTCCTGAATAATGAATAGAATGTCTGTGGTCTCTGCTGCCTGACTTCCTGTCATCCTGGAGGCTTTGTGTCAGTCTACTGTCTGACTGACTGACAGCTCCACTCCTCTGATGCCAGACTCTGCTGGATCTATCTGGTGTGAATGAAGCCTGATGATTCTGTGGGAATGTCCCTCCCACTGTTGTTCAGCTGATGAGCAGGAGAATGGGGGGTGAAAAGGCTCAGGACAGGACAGGTTGATCCCTGCTGGTTTGCCCGCTGGTTTGCCCGCTGGGGCCTCTGAGCTGCTGTCCCACGTTGCTCTCCTTAACGCCTCACCTCTCCTCCATCACGGGGATCAGCTGTCAGACTCCATCAGGCTCCGAGCTCCCAAACACTTGGAGGCGCTGCCAGGAGGGAAAGTTGTGACCTGACGGAGCTCATTTAGTCTTTCGATGATGTCATCATGTTGGTCATTATTAGTGTTCTTGATGTGAGGGATTGTTGTTCCTCAATAATCAACGCTTGGTGGGACGTCTGAGAAGATGTGAGCATTAACCAAGACTATCAAGGTGCATTATGGGAAATGTAGGACTGTGACTCACTGGCTGTTGACGGTGTAACCAGCATCAATATCCCAGTGGCTGACTGAAAACACTGAAAGAAGGAATTCTGTCAGCCCTGTGACGGCCCTATTTCAGTAATGTTACATTTGTGTTTTTAATGCACACATTTATTAGAAAAGAAGTAAACTTGTTTATGTCCAGTCAGTATAAATATTTGTTGCCGTGTGACGAGAGACCAGCAGCCCTCCAGCCTCAGTGTAACAGATGTGATTATAGGAGCCTGTCTGACTTCCTCCTGTCTCCTCGTGGTGCTGCTGTGAGGATAAAATGAGGATAAAATGCTCCACCTGCTGATGGATGAACTCGGATGGAGGCTCCATGACAGACATTAACCCCGTCAGCGGAGCAGCTTCCTCCTGAGGTGTCTCACCATCCATTTCTCCTCCCCCGCTCTGAGTCATGATGACACCATAGTTGTCCCTCATCTGTGACTCCGCCCACCAGCTGCCTCCAGTCCTCCCATTGGTCCACTCTGTCTAGATCTCCCTCCCTCCCTTCCTCCATCCTCGTCCTGACGTCCTGCTGGAGTGAACTAGAGGACGAAGAAGGAAGAGATGAAGAAGCACATGGTCCCTGACAGAAGAGGGAGGAGGGTGTGTTCTCCTCAGCAGGAGGAGAAGAAGTGAGGACCAGAGAGGACTAGAGGACCACCTGTCTGTGTGTCTGCTGAGGATGCTGAGGAAGCTGGTCTGCAGGCGGATCTGCTCCTGTAAGCTGCTGTGAATTAGTGCTGAATGCAGGCTGCAGGAGGTGAATGGAGGAGGTGTGGAAGGAGGTGTGGAAGCAGCTGTGTGGACGGTGTTTGTGTGTCTGAGGTCAGGACTCTGGAGAAGCAGGATCACTTTTACCATCGCTGGTCTTTGGTGCTGCTGCTCACAGCTGGAACAGGAAGCTCTCATCCAGACGACTTCACACATTCCAGCTCTTATCAAGAGTCATGTTGTCTCTGCTCGATGGACCAGACTGTGGCTGTGGGTTAGAAACGAATGCACTACCATCAATGTTAGCTCAGATTCATGGATCCTCAAAGGATCAATACAGCTAATCTATTTCATATTGATTTGATGAGCAGTAAGTGTTCTGATATTTCAACATCATGGATGTCAGACGGTCTCTCTGGTCTCTGCCCCTCTGTGATTGTTGATGTGAATGTGTTGAATCTCAGGTGACACAGACACACACAGAGTCACACAGACACACACACACAGAGTCACCTTGTGTTTCATTGTGCTGTGATTGATCAAGGAGGAAAACCTGCTGTGTGTGTGTGTCTGTGTGTGTGTGTCTGAATAATAATGATTGATTCTTGTTGTCCTGCTCAGTTTTTCAGGATTATAACGTGTTTATTCAGCGAGCCGTTAACGTTCATCTTCTTCTTCTCTAAATGTGTAGATGTAGTGCAGCTGATGATAACTAATGTGTGTAGTTGTTTCTTTATATGGAGGCGTGTGGGCAGAATGAAACTGGTCTTCTTCAGTCTGGTCTTTGACTGGGAACACTGGACTGGTTGTTCAGCTGATTGTCTCTGACCCTCCTCACCATCATTAACTGGTTATGTAAGTGATGAAGAATGTGGGTTGCGTCAGCTGTGAGCGAACCACATGTCCATCTGCCTGCCTAACTCCCAGCTGAGTTACTGAAGCTTCCTTGTTTAGTCATGTGACCAGAGCCTTCTCTTTCTCCTCCAGACAAAACCTTTGACGACGATGACTCGGTGGATGGGGGCCGCTCCTCTTCCTCGTCCAAAGGAGTCTCGATGTCCGGGAGGAAGACGGTGAGCATGGGCTCATTTCGACGCCCCGCCTCCAGCACCAAGTCTGCAGGTTAGAGCCGACACCCCCGTCTCACCTCACCTCACAGACTGTCTGCAGATGATGTTTTTAGGCAGACATGACAACCTGCAGCTAATTCTTTACTCCCACAGCAGACAAAGCTTCATCAGCTCTACCCAGGGATAGACTGGATATGATGGATGAGGTTTTCTGTAGATCATCACAGACTGTCAGCTAGTGATGGGTCTGACAGGCTGAAGACGTGTGTGAATTTAACTGTCCCAGTATATAAACTGGTACAATGAGCTGCTCTAATGTCTGTAGGGAGGGACGGCTCTGGTGCTGGAGCTGTGGATGTGGAGGACTTCATCCAGGCCTTTGAGGACGTCCCCACAGTTCAGGTACAGAGCTTTGTTTGTTCCGCAGTTTAAACGATGCTGCCATCTTCACCCTCCATCCAACGTAAGAACACCTGTCCTCTCTCCTCTCCTGCCTCCACCAGATCTACTCCAACCGGGAGGTGGAGGAGGCCATGACGAAGATTCGAGACGTGCTGTCAGATGATAAGAGGGACTGGGAGCTCAGAGTGGCAGCTGTAAGACGTGGTGACACCCCTGTGGTCTCAGTGTGAGGATGAGTTTGGTGACATGTCTCTGCTGATGGCTCTGTCCTGTTTCCCCAGCTGAAGAAGGTGCGTTCGCTGATCCTGGCCGGTGCAGCAGAGTTCGACGGCTTTCTGCAGCAGCTGCGGCTCATGGAGGCGGCATTCAAACTGTCCGCCAAGGACCTCCGCTCTCAGGTGGTGAGAGAGGCCTGCATCACTCTGGGGTAAGCAGTGAATGTAGGCGGGGCTGTTAAAGGAGAGGGGCGGGGACTCATTCAGCATGAACCTGACACTGTCAGCTGTACTGTGGATTTACCACCATTCGTATTTCCTGTTACTCTGCTCTCCAGCCACCTGTCGTCGGTCCTCGGCAGTCGGTTCGACCACGCAGCAGAGGCCACCATGCCCATCCTCCTCAACCTGGTCCCCAACACTGCCAAAGTCATGGCCACCTCGGGCGTGGCCGCCGTCCGCCTCATCCTCAGAGTAGGTGGCAGCTCATATGTGATGGTCTCTGCATTAAAGAAAGAAGCTGTCAGTCATCTTGAAATGTTCTCCCACAACTCAACACGTTTACAAGGAAACTTCACAACAACCATATTTTAACAAACATTTTAGACTAATGTGATTTCATCCTAAAAAAAATCCTTTTTTTCTCAGCATCGTCTTTAAGCTTGTTCCAAACAAAATGTTGTGTGTTTAAAGAGAATTAAACTGCTTGAAACTTGTTTTCACAGCAGCTCCTTGTGTTTTACAGCACACACACTTCCCACGGCTCATCCCCATCATCACCAGCAACTGTACCTCCAAATCTGTGGCCGTCAGAAGGTGACACACACTGTTTGACACACACTTTTTCTTTATTCATGTGTGTATTTATTTGATCCCATTCTGTGTATGTTAGTTGTATTTTTGTCAGATGATCTTCTCTTTTGCAGGCGCTGCTATGAGTTCTTGGAGCTGCTGCTGCAGGAATGGCAGACCGGCTCTCTGGAGAGGTGAGGAACAGGTTGATACCAACATTTTATAAAAATGATTTTTTTCCTGTTCAGACACAGAGTAGTATTAGAAACAAGCACATATTTGTATAGTACAAGGCCTGTGAGTGGCTTATAGTGCCACACGCTGCAGTGTCAGGAAATGTGACACCGGTCGGGTCGAGGCCCATCTCAGCGGTTTCCATGGCGATGCCAGGGGGATCTCTGTCTCCTTCCAAAGTCTCGTTGTTTCTCCGCCTGGCTGCCTCCTGCAGAGAAACCTGAGCTGAGCAGCCCACTCTGGGGAGCTCTCTGGTTCCCATCCATCAGTCAATCAGTGTGTGTGGAGGAACTGATCCTGGGTCAGAGTCACGCCCATTAGAAACACCAGCAGCCAATGACATTCAGAGAAAGAATCATAGCAGGATGGACATGAAATATTCTCCTGGTTAAATAAAGGTTAAATAAATCAATAAAAAAATGAAAACACATTTTAGGACACCTTAATCACCAGTATGACCTGCTGAATCCCAACATATTGATTAATGGATCTGTAACAGTGATCAGCTGATGAGTCCAGTTTGGCTTCTAAACATTTTCTCCATTTACAGCAGCTGGTGGGTGGGGAGAACAGGAGACCCTCCTTTACTCTGATGGTTTTATTGATCTGTGACATCACACACAGCTCAGTGAGGTAAACCTTTATTCATGAGTTGTCTTCTCCCATCACAGACATGGGACAGTTCTAATGGAGACTATAAAGAAGGGGGTCCATGATGCAGACGCAGAGGCTCGCTCTGTGGCCAGAAAGTAAGTGGCACCTTCCACTAGGTTGATCTTATTATGATGATTCATCTTCATGTCGCTGCTCTTTGTCTTCTGATCCTCCGGCAGGTGTTACTGGAGTTTCCATGGTCACTTCCGTCAGGAAGCGGAGCAGCTCTTCCAGAGCCTGGAGTCGTCCTATCAGAAAGCTCTGCAGGCTCACCTGAGGAGCGGAGACAGTCTGATGTCACTGCCCGCCTCAGATCGCTCCTCCTCCTCCTCTCAGGAGAGCCTCAAGTGAGACCTGAGTGGATTTAGTGAGCGGGGAGCTCAACCCCAGCAGCATGGATGGTGGATATTCTATTATATTGAATCTGACTCAGGTGGTTCACACGTGTTTGTCTTTTATTGTTCCTCCTCAGTCGACCCCTGTCTGTAAAGAACACCTGTGGAACAACAAGATGTAAGGACTCCTCACTCTTTTCTACTCTACGATTTAAAAAGGCACCTCTGGGTCGTCTCCACCTTTGTTTGGCTACTTTGTGAAAAAAATTTGTTTATTTGATTGACTTTAATGATCATCTTCATTTAATCAGCAACTAAAATGAACCATAAAGCTTCAGAAATCAGCCTTGGTTCCAGCAGTAATCCTCTTCATGGACTGCTACAACCAGCATCCTGCTGTACTGTTGAATACTCATCGTACCTTTATCCTCCAGCCAAAGCGGTCCACACCAGGACGCCTGCTGCCGCCTCCTCTCCGGGCTCCCTCCAGCGTTCTCGCAGCGACGTGGACGTCAATGCTGCAGCCACCGCCTCCGCTCGCACCAGGATGCCCACTGTGCCGCCTTCGGCGTCGTCCACAGCACCCTTCAGCTCAGCGTCGGCCCTTCCCCCTGGATCCTATGCCTCACTGGGTAAGTCCCGCCTATAACCATCCATGTGTCACTGTGAGGTCAGATCAGGCCTCCTGCTATGAACAGCTGACACAACACTACTCGTAGCATGAAGCTAGTGCAGGTAAACATGGAGTCAGTCAGTTTCCACACAAAGCAGCTGTTCATTGGCTGCAGCAGATCATATGATCTTCATTCATTTACACGTTGGACACATGCTGCAGACACTTCTTCTTTAAAGACAATATATTTATTGATCTCCATCAGTGACACATCTGATCACACATTTATAAAGCTTAACCTCTTGACCCCTGACCCTTGCTGTGTCTCTCCTGGCCTCTCCCACCGTCAGACGCCTCGTGGTCTGTTAATGCAGACGGTAAGCTGTGTGTGTGTGTTTCCGTAGTGGGCCCCGGCCTCAGTGCGTTTTTGTGTCCTCTGTGCTGTCTGCATGTAACGTTTGTGGTCTGTCTTAAAGCTCCAGTTTAACGATGACACTCTAGAGTTTATTGATGTGGGTTTGAACCAACCCTCACCAGGTCATGAGATGTGAACATATTAACGGTTAAAGGATAGAATACTGAGACCGTCTAATGACGTCATACTCTTTTCAGACGTACTGCTCAGCACGTCGCATCACTTCCTCCATGTCGGCTGTTACCATGGCAACCTGTACCAATGATGAACTCATTAAAACGATGTCTGTTGTTGACGTTACACCAGAGCTGGTCACTGTCCATTAGTGTCTGTTCTATTGTTGCTGTTGTTGTTGTGATTGTTGCATTGCATTATGGGATATATTTGCTTGAGTAGTGTCCAGTGCTTTCATACTCTAATGTTTCCTTAGAAATAGTGTGCATTCCACATATGATAGGTGGCTGGTGACTGAAGGTTCATCCACACCTTCCAGCCAATCAGAACCAAGAATCTGTCCGTCTTGTTTTCAGCAGGATGTACCCAAAACAATCCAAACATCTAACTTTGAACCCTCTGAAGAGAAGAGTCTTCATCTTTCTAGCTTCACCTCTGCTGTTTTCTATACAGACTAAATAACGATGACTAGTCTGTGTTTTTATGGTCCTAGTTTTAACCAGCTGCAGTCCTCGTCTTCATCCTGTTGTAACTCTGTTGAGAGTCTTAAAGATGAAGAGTTGTCCTCCTCTCTCTCCCCTACTGCCTCTTCAGGTCGAGTACGAACCCGGCGAACCAATTCAGGAAATGGTCCATGTGTGACGGACAGCCGAGGACGAAGCCGAGGAAAAGTGGTCTCCCAGTCTCAGCGTGAGTCGCCTCTGCTTTCGTGATAGAGTGAACATGAATAAGAACAAAATCTGCCTGCAGGCGGTTACAGGTGGTGTGTGCTCTATGTTCTCCATTCAAACACAGCATTTCCTGTTTGTGTGCTGTGTTGTAGGCCTGACCAATGAGCAGCAGTCCTCTCTTGTTGTTGTTGACATGTTTTCTAGTGTTATATCTGGACTTCCTGCTGTGAAACACCCTAAAATCCTTCTGTCTGTTTTCAGCTGGCAGTCGCTCTGGTTCTCCCGGTCGATTGCTGAGCTCCACCTATGGCAGGATCCCGAGGCCGACGATGGGCACCTCCACCTCCGCCAACAGCACCTCCACCAATAGCACCTCCAGCAGCCTGACCAACAAGAGCCGACCCCGAGGTCACCGCAGCCAGGGCTGCAGCCGAGAGACCAGCCCCACCAGATCAGGCACTGGTAAGGAACTAAGCATAATCAGCCACAGTGCTGGAGGAAACGTCCTTCATCATAACAGGTGTTAAAGGCAGTGAATGCAGCAGAAACACTGAACCAATGAAGGCTCTTTAAAAAGTGTATTCATGCTGAAGTTCACCAGAACACAGTGGATTAACTGAGGAACTAAAAGGAGAGCACATGGAGTTACATGTCATCCGTTACATCTCATCTGTGCTAAAATGATCTGTTCTATCTAAAAGAGAGATGTTTGAAATGTGATGCCTACAACAAAGAGCCTATTTAGCCCTCTGTCTGTCTGGATGAGGGCAGTTGTGTCTGTATTTGTAGAGTAATCCTGTAGATGAAGTCATGAACACTGAAACAAACCCCTTCAGATAGAAACGCTGAATAGACAACAAAGGTAACGCTGACATGACTACAGAGACAACAGGTCAGAACAGAGTGAGTCCAAGGTGTGATTGTTTTTGAGGTGGACTTCCCAGACGACGGTGCTCCTTCTCCTTCTCCTTCTCCTCCTCCTACTAATACTGAAGCTGATCTTCCTTTTCTCCTGTCTGACTAACGTCTGCAGAGCTTCAGCTCAATGTGCTATGAGCTAAACTCTCGTCCTGCGCTGCTGTCTGTCTGTCTGTCTGTCTGTCTGTCTGTCTGTCGTCTGTCTGTCTGTCTGCCTGTCTGTCTGCTGTGCTCCTCCAGCTCGCAGCAGAATCCCCCGGCCCAGCATGAGTCAGGGCTGCAGCCGCGAAACCAGTCGCGAGAGCAGCCGTGACACCAGCCCCGCCAGGGGCTTCTCCCCCCTGGGTGAGTACTGAAGACCCCCTAAACCTCTCCCCTTTCACTCTGCTCATCTGTCTCTCCTGCCTGCATGGTCTGTATTCAAATCTCTGCATTCTTGTCTCACTAAATGTCTAAAGAATCTGTCCACAAACGTCATCATCGTAATGAGAGGTGGAGCTTCTGTCAGCATATCTGTAACTGCAGTCTTGTCATCTCCTCTAACTTTACGTCCTCCTCCAGCGACTCGCCGACAGTCCCGGTCCACCGGCGCCCTGTCCTCTGCAGAGTGCTACTCAGGTGATCAGCGAGGTTCACAGGAGGCAGATTTACTCAGTCAGCCAATCAGACACTGGTCTGACTGAAGCCCCTCCCTGCATGGCTGAAGTCCACCGGTTGGCTCAGAGTGGGAAATGATGTCAGAGTGCTGCTTCGTTAGCTGCTAAAGCAGACTGAACTTGGTGTTGGTTGTTTCCCACTTTGGTCCACCGACTTGTAGGAGGCGATGCTCTTCATTAGCCTGATGCTACATGTTGCTTGTTTTTGATGATCACTTTTAACACAAACCTACAGACATGGATTTATCCACATATAATACTGTATGATGTTTGTCAACCACCCCAACCCCCCCACTACCCTGGATCCCACAACATACTGTATGTAGAAGAAAAGAACCTACAAAACTAACTACAATAAATGGATAAATAAACTACATGTCTGTAATAAAAACAAAGAAAGCAGCCCATATATGGTCATGTATGATGAGATCTGACTGTCATTGGACAAGCTGTCTGCTGTACTTCCTGCAGAGATTCCTGACCTAAAGGTCATATTAGTTACTGAATCATGGAAAAAGAAAACATTAGACACACAATGAACAGCAGCTGTGATGTCATCAGATCAAACCTGTGCAGGTCTGGACGAACAGTAAATACATGTAAAGAAGTTCCTCATGTTTTAGAGGAAACAACATTCAGTCCTTCCTGTTTTTTATTTCACACCTTTTCAACCTTTATTTTGCAGCTTCATGATCATTTTATGCAGCGTGATGCACTTTTTGCATGTTGACATCTTTTTGTTTCTTGATGCTGTGCTTTGGTTTTTGCATTGATGGTGGTTGGGTTCATGTCTCGGCTGCAGCTCTGTGTTATTTGCTTTGGGTTGGGACACCTTCAGAATGAATGTATTTCTTTCATAATAAATGCTATAGATTGGAAATGATGGATTTGTTTTTATTATTTTTATTCCATTTGAAGTGCTAAACTGCCCAGTGGGGTTTAATCCCATCTTGATGGTGGTGACACACCCCTGTTGACCCACCTGTGTGTTCGACCTTCCCTCTTCCAGACCGGCTCTCCCATCAGGCTCGGATCTCGGCCTCCGTCAACGCCATGAGAATCCTGAACACAGGCACCGAGGTGGAGGCTGCCGTCGCCGACGCTCTGGTGAGAACATGAGTGGAAACGTTTTAGAGCGATAAACTAATGAAGCTTTTCATCTGTCATCATCATTTTTGTTGAAGTTGTAACTTCCTCTTTGTTCCTGGACATTTCAGCTCTTAGGAGACTCGAGGAGTAAGGTACAAAGAAACCGTTCTGTCCCTGCATGAAGAGCATGAGCCTTAAACCTTTTCATTCCAAACATGGCACAGTTAGCACGTTAGCATGCTGAGCTTTACTCAACAGACTGGCTGCTGCTGTTGATATGGTCTATTTAAAGTTGAAGTTTGTGTCGTCAGCATGAAGTAACCTCATGCACATCTGCATGCTAGAGCTTGTACTGTTTACAAAGCCTAATGTCTGTAAACATCTCTCGCTCAGCGGCGGCCGGTGAGGCGGCGTTTTGAGTCTCCAGGAATGTACTCAGACGATGACGCCAACAGCGACGCCTCCAGCGCCTGCTCCGAGCGCTCATACAGCTCACGCAACGGTGGCGGGGCACCGCACTACCTACGTCAGATGGAGGATGTGGCCGAGGTGCTGAACCACTGCGCCAGCCCCAACTGGTCCGAGAGGAAGGAGGGACTGCTGGGACTGCAGAACCTGTTCAAGAGCCAGAGGATGCTTAGGTGGGCCTCTGAACGCCAGAATATCCGGTATATTTTGGTAATATTTTTATCATGAGGCTATTAAGAATCAGCTGATACATCTTGTTTTGTTCAGTCGTGTGGAGCTGAAGAGGCTTTGTGAGATCTTCACCAGGATGTTTGCAGACCCTCACAGCAAGGTGAGTCTGTTGTTTCACTTCATGTTTTGCATGTGCTTTTGCTGCTGCTGCATCTCTGCTTCATGCTCCACCTGTCTGGAGGAGGTGTGACAGTCACATACAGACGTTCCACACATCCTCCTCTGATTGGTCTATCTGTTGCGACAGCGTTCTTCACATACTACCATTTCGACACAGACCAAAAGAAACGCTCCGTTATTGGTGTTGTCTGTGACCTGTGTGATGTCACACGACTCCTTTCATAACGCCACACCGCTTTGTGTTTATAGATAGCATGGTGGTGTTAACAAGCTAAAGAGGTGGGACGTGTTACACAGCATCAGGTGTAAACAGCGTAGCGTCCCTGTGACATGGCAGCTGATCTCGTCCTCTGATTGGAGGATAAGGACCTGCTGGACCTCAGGCTGTCTCCTCAGTCTGAGTTAGCTGCTAACTGCTACTAGCTGGACGTGGGTCGCACAGATAACAAAAGCAGCTAGTATTTAACCTGAATGTGTGTCTCAAACTTTGCCGTGTTTAGTCCTTGAATTCGAGGCCTGGAAAGTCATTGAAGGTCTCTGAGTGTGATGTTTACGAGGTGTGGGAGATGAAGGAATGAGATGTGGAATGGTTGTAAATGCTCACACTGATTGATCCAGTGATCACATGTCTCCACTAACTGCTGGACAAACTAACTCCTGTTTTTGTTGCATGGCTCCTGCTGCTGCTGCTGTGGACTCTAACACCAGAGAGTAAGTTTCTACTCCCTCCAGTCAACCATCAGACCGTAGCTGCCTGTGAAGGATGAAGGATAGATCTTTGCTTTCGTCTTCTTCATCCCTCTCTCAGGTCTTCAGCATGTTCCTAGAGACCCTGGTGGACTTTATCACGCTGCACAGGGAGGACCTGCAGGACTGGCTCTTCGTCCTGCTCACTCAGCTGCTGAAGAAGATGGGGGCTGACCTGCTGGGCTCCGTCCAGGCCAAAGTCCAGAAAGCCCTGGATGTCAGCAGGTGTGCAGCTGGTTTCAAATAAGATCAACATATTCAGTCCTTCACAGATTTCTGGAATGTCTTGGTTCTCCTTTTACGTATAATCCTCTGTTTGTCTGCTCAGGTTTGTCTGTCTGCCTGTTTTTTTTGTCAGTGCAGCTGATAAAAACAGGAAGAGGTGAGGTTTTAAACATGTCTTCCTGGTTTTGGTCTCTCTGCAGAGACTCCTTCCCATATGAGCAGCAGTTCAACATCCTGATGCGTTTCATCGTGGATCAGACGCAGACCCCCAACCTGAAGGTGAAGGTGGCCATCCTGCGCTACATTGAGGCGCTGGCCCGCCAGATGGACCCGGCTGACTTCACCAACTCTAGTGAGACACGCCTCGCTGTGTCACGCATCATCACCTGGACCACTGAGCCCAAGAGCTCTGATGTCCGCAAGGTAGGAGGGCGGAGCTAAGTTTCCACGCACCTCCCCTCAGAGCACTGCTCTCCTTTTCTTTAAAACGTTTTCTTCTCCTTTGTTTCTTTTTTTCTTTTTTTGTCCGATGGCCACCTCTCACCTGCCACGCCCCCAGACCCTTCATAGCTGGGCAGGGGAGGATGTGTGTGGCCGACCCAGCACTGTGGCCTCTCTGCCTGGAGAGGGTAACCTGGAGGAGAGGTGCAAGCAGGTAGAATGTCCTCACAGAGCATGAGCCAGTTTTTAACCTCCTCTAACCCAGCTGTGCCTCTGCAGACGCCTGACAGCAGCGACATGTGAAGGTTTCCTTTCTAACTGCTCCATAAACTGACTCTAACTGTGGACCTGAAATACAGCAGCAGGAGCTTTTTCCCAGCATGTTCTGCCCTCCTTTCTGCTCTTTAATCTAATCATCTGAATCATGTTGAAGACGCTCGGTGGAAAGCGATCTGATTGGTCAGGCTGCATTTTCCCTGCTGCAAAAACACTTCATGTTTTTAACCTCATTTTAAGTGTTTTACATGAAAGCAGTGTTTTCTGAGGATTTATGTTGGAGGTCAGGTGATTTTAAAGGTGCTGCTCAGTGATGTTTTTACCCCCCGTCCCGCTAACACTGAACTACACAGAGGGAACGTATTAGTGAATGAAGGGGGGCATGATGCTGCTCCAGTGTGACGTCAGATAGCATGCTCACGTTCTGCAGACACTAGAGGTGTGACGTTTTCCATCAGCATCCAGCAGCGCTTTGTAAACAATGAGTCACATGACAACAACAATCATGTAGCGTCTCTGTCACCTGGAGGCTGATCTCATCCTCTGCAGACAGTTTCTTCTTCTCTAAGTTAGCTGCTAACTGAAAACAGAACAGAGGAGGCAGTGTGAGGTTTGCTTTCCTGCTGAATGTGTTTGTGTGCAGAATCAGCTGCTGTAATGATCCAGACTGGTGTCCTGAGTCATAGTGTTTAATATGAACACTGATTGTACACTAATGAGGCTTTTAAAATAACATTTCATTATCCTGAACATCACTTTATTATTCCTTATGATTGAAGTCAAATGATCTCAACCTTCAACTCACTGTGAGTTGAAGGTTGAGAGAGAGTTACTCAAACTGACACCCAGCTGTGTGTGTGTGTGTGTCTGTGTGTGTGTCTCTCTGTGTGTGTGTGTGTGTGTGTGTGTGTGTGTGTGTGTGTGTGTGTGTGTGTGTGTGTGTGTGTGTGTGTGTGTGTGTGTGTGTGTGTGTGTGTGTGTGTGTCTGTGTGTGTGTGTGTGTCTGTGTGTGTGTCTGTGTGTGTGTCTGTGTGTGTGTGTGTGTGTGTGTCTGTGTGTGTGTGTGTGTCTGTGTGTGTGTGTGTGTCTGTGTGTGTCTGTGTGTGTGTCTGTCTGTGTGTGTGTGTGTCTGTGTGTCTGTCTGTGTGTGTGTCTGTCTGTGTGTCTGTCTGTGTGTGTGTCTGTCTGTGTGTCTGTCTGTGTGTCTGTCGGTGTGTGTGTGTCTGTGTGTGTGTGTGTGTGTCTGTGTGTGTCTGTGTGTCTGTGTGTGTGTGTCTGTGTGTGTGTGTGTGTGTGTGTGTGTCTGTGTGTGTGTGTGTCTGTGTGTGTGTCTGTGTGTGTCTGTGTGTCTGTGTGTGTGTGTCTGTGTGTGTGTGTGTGTGTGTGTGTGTGTGTGTGTGTGTGTCTGTGTGTGTGTCTGTGTGTGTGTGTGTCTGTGTGTGTGTCTGTGTGTGTGTGTGTCTGTGTGTGTCTGTGTGTCTGTGTGTGTGTGTCTGTGTGTGTGTGTGTGTGTGTGTGTGTGTGTGTGTGTGTGTGTGTCTGTGTGTGTGTCTGTGTGTGTCTGTGTGTCTGTGTGTGTGTGTCTGTGTGTGTGTGTGTGTGTGTGTGTGTGTGTGTGTGTGTGTGTCTGTGTGTGTGTCTGTGTGTGTGTGTGTCTGTGTGTGTGTGTGTCTGTGTCTGTGTGTGTGTGTCTGTCTGTGTGTGTGTGTGTCTGTGTGTGTGTGTGTCTGTCTGTCTGTGTGTGTGTGTGTGTGTGTGTCTGTGTGTGTGTGTCTGTGTGTGTGTGTGTGTGTGTAGGCAGCCCAGGTGGTGCTAATTGCACTGTTTGAGTTGAACACACCTGAGTTCACCATGCTGCTGGGCGCTCTGCCCAAAACCTTCCAGGACGGGACCACCAAGCTGCTGCACAACCACCTGAGGAACGCCAGCCTCAGCAGTGGCATCAGCATGGTAACACACAGACAGACACACACACAGACACACACACAGACACACACACAGACAGACAGACAGCTTTTTTTAATATAAAATTTTATCCTTTCTTAAAAGAAAACTGCTACAGAATTAGAATATTTACAATGACTACATCTGATGTTGTTGATCTGAATGATGTTGATCTGAATGATAATGGAGGACACGTCATCTGATGGATCTGGTAGATTTAGAGGATATGACATCATCACAAATGACACTAAGTGTTTTCTAATGTCAGGTTAGATTTTCCTTGCTTCCCATTTCATCATCCTTTTTCATTATTCTTTGACTTTTCTGTCATGAGAACAGATGATTAGTTCAGTGCTGACGTTTGAAGTTAAAACATATTCTGACACGTGTAACTGTACATGTTGGTGCCTCCTGTTAACGTCTATCGTCTGAAGCCTGTCTGTGTTTTGTTGACTCGCAGGTGTCTTCTAGTACCTCTGCAGGTCGGACGCCTCCACGGCAGCCCGGCAGCCGCAGCAGCCCGCTGACCTCACCCACCAACTGCTCCCACGAGGGGCTTTCTCCCAGGTACTCACCCACAGTGACACAACATTAGAACAAACTGTTGGTCACAGCCACATATCAGAGCTACAGTTTCCTCTGTTGTGGATGGATAGGAGATGTTTACATGATATACACAAAAGAAAAGTCTCTGATGTAACGATGGGCTCTAAAGGAGGCAGAGGTGAACATGTCAGACCTGTCTGCTGCAGGTTTTATGACCTCCACCATGCAGCTGATGTTTCACCTGTTTTCATTGGTTGGTTGGTTTGACTGTCGGCAGGATTAGACAGAAAGGGTTCAACCAAATCTAATAAAGTGTAGTGGAGAGACTGGTCTGGGACCAGAGACAGAGACTTTAAATTCTGATGCAGAGCATCAGGTGTGGAGGATCTTTGTCGGGCTCAGATCATTGGACAGGACAGTTTTACTGGGAGGTCTTTAGCTGTAGCAGCATCATTACAGAAGAGACAACACATCTGCTCAGAGTCATGCTGTGACTCAGTGTCTCTAGTCTGAGTCAAGCTGAAGCATCACATAGAGTCAAGGCACTGTTTCTGTCAGTAACCTCAGTGCTAACAGTTAGCCTATCAGCTGACACCAGACATTACAGCTGAGCTAACACTGACTGACTTCTTCTCTCATCTTTATCTTCTCGCTGGGCTCCTCTCCCCCTCTTTATCCCCCCTTTTCCTCCCTCTCCTCCTCTTCCTCCCCGGCCGGTTGCAGTCGGCTGTGGGGTTGGAGCGCAGACGGCCTTTCTAAGTTTCCTCCTCCACCTTTCCCCTCTCCTCTTCCTCCACCCGCTGCCCAGTCCTCTCTCAAGGCAGTGCGGCGAGTTTACTCCCCCAGGTAACCTCACCCCTCTTTTCCTCCCCCTCCTCACCCTCCGTTTTTTGCGGTTTCACAGAAGAGCTGACTTTTTTCACCTTCTTCTAGACTGAAACATATCTATTATGATATATAAGTATTTGTGTAATGATGATACATTTATGACTGTATGATAAAGAAAAAGGTGGAATACTCAGATCTCTGTCATTGATTCTCTGTGAAACTATCAATCATCTGCTCACCATCCATTAGCTGTCTGGTTTTACTGTGTGAGAAAACGTGTCATGGCTCCATCCTGTTTGTCTCTACCTACATCCTTTGTCAACATGCACAGCTGCTAAGAGGAGGCTCCCTGTCTCACAGTTCAGGCCTGACTGCTGTGTTTTCATGGCTCCTCACCTTCTGGATACGTTCACTAAGGGGCAGCAGGCGAATGTGACCATTAGTGACCCATAACCAGGACATTTGAACACAGAGGATGTAACAGGGACACTAAATGATTGCTGTTGTCATATGATCACCTTGGATCAGTTAGTTTGTTTACAGGATCAGACAGAAATGACCTGACTGGAACTGGGTGGAAGAGTGAGCGTCGTCCTGAAGAAGGAGCCTGTGTAGATCCAGAAAAGGGTGGATCCATGCTATTTTTGTCCCAGTGTTTAACACTGTGGGACCCATGAGGGCAGCAATTGAAGTTAAAGACAAAGACTCTCTCTATACAAAGCTCTGCTCACCACATATGTAGAACGTCACTCTGTTATAGGAGACACACACACACACAGTGTGTTTCAGACCTTTAAACCTCTGTTAGAATAAAGCTACGAGCCAAAAGTTGAAATTGACACCACTTGAAGTGAAAAGTGAGTTTATGTCTGTGAAGGTGTCTCCATCATAATTCACAAACAAACCAAAGCAGTGCTGATCCAGGACCAGCAGGAATCATCTCAAGTCTTGGATCACCACACAAAAACATCTCAAGTCCTTCTAGTCAGACATTTTCCAGCCATAATCACAAACTCAGCCCTCCCCTGATGATGAAACCTGATCGGTTGGTCCTAACGAGTGCGTTTGTCCCTGGCTGCAGCCTGCAGGACTACGACAGTGAGAACCTGAACTCAGAGGAGATCTACAGCTCTCTGCGCGGCGTCACCGAGGCCATCCAGAACTTCAGCTTCCGCAGCCAAGAAGACCTGATGGAGCCGCTGAGACGAGACGGCAAGAGGGACGGTGTGGTGAGGAGAGCGGTTCATGTGAAAAAAGAATTCATTAGTGTTATGTTCATGTCTAATAGCAAACATGATGACAGTCTGACATCATAATGTTCTCAGAAACACTTCTCTGGCCGATGTATTTCAGTCTGGAGCCGGGGCGTCTTCTGACTCCGACCCTCGGCTCAGCGGTGATGTGGGCGGCGGACGCACAGCCCTGGACAACAAGACGTCGCTGCTGAACATGCCTTCACCGCGCTCCTTCGCCGGCCCTCGCTTCAGAGACTACAACCCATACAACTACACTGACCTGAAGGGGGCGCTGTACGAGGACGCTGTGGAGCAGCGGCGAGATGGTGAGACTGGTGACGCGTTCAGTTAACACGGTTTTATTGATGTCAGTTTGTCACGTCTCTAAACTGAAAGGTTTTCTTCACAGGCTGCAGACAGGAATGTGTTGAAAACAAGATGAGCGCCAAAAACTTCCCAGGTAGTGTTGTGTAGTAGTGTTCCTGTAGTCTTCTTCCTGTAGTCTTCTCTGTGTTCCTGTAGTCTTCTCTGTGTTCCTGTATTGTTATGTTTATTTAATGTCTGCCACAGAGAACCACCTGACAGTAAATGCCTAGTTCTGATTGGTCCAGCAGGTCCTTCAGAGCAGCTGGAGCTGGTCGGGGGGCTGCTGAAGGAGCTCTCCCACGGCCAGGCAGGGGAGAGGGGCCCTGAGGAGAGGCGGGGCACCCTGCTGGAGCTGCTCAAAGTGGCCCGAGAGGACAGCCTGGTGGTCTGGGAGGAACACTTCAAGACCATGTTGCTGCTGCTGCTGGAGACGCTGGGGGACAAAGACGTAAGGACAGATGTGACAGAGTCTCGTTCTCTCTGTACTCTAAGTTACTCTCTCTCTCTCATTTACTTGGTAGTACCGACGTAGTTCAGTCAGAACCCTTAAAAGCACCGCGTACAGTACCCAACCCTACTTTTAGGATGTCTTTTGATGGTCTGTGAAGAACTTTGTTGGCATCATATCTGCATAAAGTCATTTTGAAGCAAATCCTCTGTCTCAGCACACAATCCGAGCGCTGGCTCTGAGAGTCCTGAAGGAGATCCTGAGGAACCAGCCGGCTCGCTTCAAGAACTACGCGGAGCTGACCATCATGAAGACGCTGGAGGCTCATAAAGACTCCCACAAGGAGGTGAGGACCATCTGGATCGCTGAGCATAGCCTCCTCTCTTATTTCTGTTGTAATCTCTTCTCCACCCTTTGGCCTCTGCAGGTGGTGCGTGCAGCGGAGGAGGCAGCCTCCACGCTGGCGAGCTCCATCCACCCAGAGCAGTGCATCAAGGTCCTCTGTCCCATCGTGCAGACGGCAGACTACCCCATCAACCTGGCCGCCATCAAGATGCAGACGAGGGCCATTGAACGTATCGCCAAGGAGGCGCTCCATCAGCTGCTGTCTGACATCATACCTGGACTCCTGCAGGTGAGACTCCACCTGTGGTGTGGTAGGTGAAGCTGTGTGAGTGTCGCTGCGGCGTTTGACTGTTGATGGTCTGCTGCTGCAGGGCTACGACAACACGGAGAGCAGCGTGAGGAAGGCCAGCGTCTTCTGCCTGGTGGCCATCTACTCCGTGATCGGAGAGGAGCTGAAGCCTTACCTGGATCAGCTGACCGGCAGCAAGGTACGTGTTCAGCGTTTTATTAGCAGTCATGTGACCTGCTCAAACATTCCTCCCAGACATTCACTGATGTTCTCGGTTCATCTTTATGTTTCGGGGTAAGTTCGTCTTTAAATGACTGTTTACCTCAGATAAACATAAATATCACCTGTCCTGACATGAAACAAACATCATCATCATCAGTGACTCCACACAGCTGGTATGATGTAATCCAGGTCTGCAGAAGAGCCAGTCTGATCTGAGAAGATGTTCTTCACTCCTTCAGAGTAGCCTCTAAGCTAAAAACATTAGCATGGAGTCATTGAAGGCTTCAACTCTGTTTTACTGAGAAGCTCCAGATGTTGAGGACTCATCATCTTCCCATCAGCGGGAGGAGATGAAATATAACACTGTTCTCAAATCAGTAAACGTTCTAATTAAAGAAATGAACAGAAGGTACTTTATTGGCGGCTACAGTTGGTGGGAGGAGTCTGGTTGTGGCCTCTGATGCTGCTCCTGTTTGCCTCCTACAGATGAAGCTGCTCAACCTCTACATCAAGAGGGCTCAGACCTCCACCAGCAACAGCAGCAGCTCCTCCGACATCTCCTCCTACTGACTCCACAGATTCAGATGGGATCCCCTCAGCTGCTGTCTCCAGGTTCTGGACCATCTCATCCTGAATGCTTAGCTAATCTTTGGGGGGTCAGGTGATCCTGGGAGCTAGAACCGCCTTCTTCCTCCTCTATAACACGATGGAGAGTCACGAGCCTTAAACGTTATCGTCCATCAACGTACGATGGAACCAGGTGATGGTAGAAACCCCTTTACAGAGGCTGAGAGCTCCTTCACCTGTCCTGGATCAGTGTCTTCTTAGAAGACCTGAGGTGAGTCTTCCTCTCAGTGCAGTATCAGTATTTACCTCTGCTGTGACACATCAAACCTGATCCTGAATGTGGTTCTTCCTCCTGACCTGTTGGTCTAACAGGAGCAGTTTAAACCTTTCATAGTCTGAATCCAGCATGAATAGAATAGTAAAAGGTTCATGTTAGCTTACAGTGAAGGATCATTTGGCTGGACAGTGATTTGAAGCAGTTTAAACAACTATCAGCAGAAATGTGTCAAAATCACTTTACTTCCTGTCAGCTGGATCTCGTAGATCATCACTGATGGATCCAACACTTTAGAAATCAGGTCAACATGAATCGAAAAGAGTCCAGTTAAAACTGCTGTAGACCTGTCCAGGTGTCCCCCATAAAGAAATCTGGATCCGTCCCGGGATACGTCCCATCCTTCCACCAAAATCCAACCAGTAGGTTTTAATCCAGCCCCTCCTAACAGGTGTTGACCTGAAACCTGAGATGAATGCTGGTTCATGTCCAGACTGTCTCAGAACTGGACTCTTATCTTATGAAGTAATAAAGTACGTTTATTTGATAGACTTATCATCTATATGTATTTAAACCACAGCAGCAGAGACAACAACAGGATGAATGTAGAAAAGGATCTTTTACTCTGAAGGCCTGCTTCTGTCTAAACTGATGTCTGCTGTGTTACCAGCTTGGGAATCCACAAGCTGTGAAGTGAAGACTACTGTGAAGAGTTTATTCCTAAATATGGAATATAAATATATTCTAGAAAGGTCAACGCTGAGGTTTGAATGTCCCAGAAAGGCTGTCAGTGTTTGAACTGATGGCAGATTTGTTCCCAGTGAACTAAAACTGTGGTTGTTTTTAATGCTGATGACGTCATCTTGTTTTAAAGAGGCTTTCAGAGAAAATCAGTCATCTCTAAATTAAATGTAGGTCACTGTCAGACGTTTAAAATGTGAAATATTTGGACAAACGGGCCAAAATGTGACAATCTGATAATGAGATGTGACTTAATGCTAATGATGAATAAGAGACGGTCCTGTTGTTCATGACGGAGTGATGAACATTTGGACATTAGCAATAAACTTAAAGAAATCCAGTTTGGGTTTTCACCTCTAACCACTGTCAGCTGTCGTGTTCCTTGTTTGTAGACTCATTTTATTTAGTATGTTATAAACTGTTACTGCTGCTTCTGATACTAACAGATGCTCCTAATAACTCAGCGTTTGTCCAGCTATGATGATAAACGTTACTGACATTTTAAAATCCTCTGAGCAGCGCTAAACAGACGCTACAGAGGAGATTAGGTCATGTTAAGGGACTAACTCTCCAAACGTGCTATTGAGAGTTAGCCATGGTATGAAGCTAGCTCACATTAGCTTAAAGCTTAGCATAAAGGCTGCACACAGAGGGAAACAGCTAGCCTGGTTTTCCATCCAACACACAAGGCTGAAAACGTATTATTTATAAAACCAGTACTTCTAATCAATAGGTCTGATGATTGTCTTTGATGTGAGTCAAACTCCAAACATGTCGACTCACTATCCAAGAAAACTGCTCTTAATTTTGTCCCTAAAAAATGACTTTTGAATAATTAATATAAGTGCCAAATAATTTAATTGACAATCAGCTCATCAATTAACACTAATTATTTCATCATCCTGTTTGGTTACTGGGGGCCAGCAGCTGTTTCCTCGGGGCCCTCAGGAAGATAGTGTTTATAAATGGTTTTGAATTACTTTACTGTGATGTAGCAGCCATAAGCTAACATAAAGCAGGCTAGCTGCTTCCCCTCTTCTCCAGCTTCCATGCTAAGCTAAGCTAAGCTAAGCGGCTGGTAGTTTCATGCTGACTGAGTGTTCAGATGTGAACATCTATCAGCCACAGAGTGAAGGATGCTGTTGCTGCAGATTCCCAGCCTCATTGAACACAACACGTTTTCTGAGCTTCTACCTCTGGTCTGAATGTAGCACGTCGTCACGTGTTAGCCAAGAGACTGAATTCATTTCTCTTGACTTTTTTTTTACAGTCTGCCCACTAAAATAAAATCGGATGTAAAAACCAACGTTTGATTTCCTATCGTGTGCCTTTGGGTCCAGATTTACTAACGCTCCTCCTTTAAGGTGGACGTCATGAAGTGATGATGAAGAGACTGTAAATAAGCTTCAGACCAACTCAATGCATGGCTCCAGTTTTTAGTTGATTAGTTTATTTCATCCTAAACAATATTTATGACTTATTCTCCTGTGTATGACTGTATATATTTACACGTTTGGTTCACCTGAAATAAACCATCAGACTTCTTTTCTCTTGTGTTTGTCATTATTTATGATGAAACAATGTTCAAATGAAAACTTTAGATGTTAATGGACTTTATAATATTCTTTTGGGTTGGATGCAGCTTCTCTTTCCTCCACCATCACCATCATCAGACGAGTTCCACATCTGACTGATCAGGGTCAGTGATTTAGTACAAACTACTGTAAACATGGAAATAAACAAACCTCTAATGCTCATGAAAAATGTCTTCATGAATGAAGTAAAAAGAAATGTCCTCTCTGTTGTCTGGATGAAGGACACACATCGTAGTAGGACCCTCTACTCCGTGTTCTAGATGTTTCTCTGCTCCGCACCTGGTTCAGTGGACCAGCTCCTCATGAAGCTCTGCAGAATCCTGAAAACCACATTTACTGGAATCAGTTTGGTTTTCTTTATTTATGCTTTTAGGAATGAAAAGAAGAAAATTCAAATAAACTAGATTGTTAAACGTCACAGCTTGAAGTCTTTAGGACGAATTCAAACCGACAACCTGTGACCAGTCTGTTCCAGCTGAGCCACAAACCTCAGGACGGCAGTGTTTAGTGCTGCAGTTACAATGGAGAACCAGCAGAGAACAGCCAAAGACCACAGCTGCTGCCCACCGGGCTCAAACCCGGAAGACTCATGCCGTATTTGTGGAGCGCTCTCTAGACTACGTTTCCCATGAGCCCTTGCATGAAGCGCGGGTGTTCTGGGATGTCTAATCTGTTTTAGCGAAACTTCGAACATGTTCGGAGAAGAAATTCGTCGTCCTCTCCTCTTCTCTTCTCTGTTCTCTCCTCTCCTCTCTTTTCTCTTCTTCCATTGTTTTCTTCACGGTGGTTAACGTGAACGGTTTAACGTTTTAACGGGGGGTTAAATGAGGAGCTGCTTCACAGACCGGATGGACAGAACCACCAGGGGGCGCTCTGGACTCATTAAAGGTCGTTTATTTCTCTTCAGCTCATGTTGAACTTTGAGTCTCTGGTTCTGTTCTGGTCCTGGTTTTCATAAACCTGTTGCTCTTCCAGAACCACGCGGCGGCCGAGATATCCGGGACACCAAAAACTACGACTGAGTCTCCGCCACAGACCGGCAGGTGATCATGACCTCAGCAGGTACGTCGTCATGACCTGAAACGACACACTCAGAAGGTTTTCTACGATTAACACAGTAATATGTATGATGATGTAAGACTGTAGTAGGAGTACACGGGATTAGAGTATTTCTCTGGGTACAAATACCTCACAATGTAACTGCGTACATTACATTTAGTCCTAGTATCTATGGTAACAGTTCTGGAACAAGTACTCAGATTATTTACTTCAAAAGTACGATTAAAATCATGTAAAAATACTCAAATATCAAGCAGTAAAAGTACTCATTGTGCAGTACTCTGATATCTGTTTCTGAGTTACTGCTGGAGTAACTGTCAGTTACTTTATGGACACTTAGTTTCGTTCAGTGGTTCCCAACATGGGGTTCAGGCCCATCCAAAGGGTCACCAGACAAATCTGAAGGGTCATCAGAAAAAACATCAACAATGTGTTTGATTTAAACTTCTTTTGTTAGAAAATAAGAAAAGTAACTAAGTCATGATATTACTCAAGTACAAGTACCTAAAATACTGAGTATCCTTTTTATTTGACTGCCTTTCTTCCACTGCTGCTGTGACACGTTTCCTGTGATCAGTGTTCAGGTGATCAGGTGATCACGGGGCGTTTGATTCGTAGACCACAGCGGGGCGGGGCTGCTGGATGAGTCCTTGCTGGCATCTCAGTGGTGGCTGTGCGTCGTCACCAGCCTGTTTCATCAGTATGCACACACTGTTGAAAATTAATTTCATTAAAGGCCCTCTGTTTGCCCCCCCCCCCCTCATGGCGTATGATTAGCGAGCGTTTCCCCCACCTGGCTGGGAGTGGCGGCGAGGTCGGGAGGTCGTGTAAATGAAAGAGAACAACTTCATTGTGAGATGACTGGCCCATAAATCATCGGCAGATTTCTATAAATCATGGCAGATGGCAGGGAGCGAGCCGGGGCTCATGGGAGCTCGCTGCAGCCCCTGTGCATGATGGGAAGGGCTGGGCTTAGCTGGAAGAGGCTGGCAGAAGCACGGGGTCAGTTCCAGTTTGCAGATGTGGAAGACGTGAGGTCTGATGGAGGTGGGCCAGAGGCCAGGCTCTCCCTTCCCCCGTCCCTGCAGTTCAGTCTGGACTCAGTGTATGAGGATCAGACCCTGGAGGTCCACCTCACCCTCACCCTCCATTAACAGGTCTCCTCTGCCTGCTTAGTATGGAGACGCCTTCATCCCCTCCTGGTCCCCGAGCTGCTCTGAGACCTGTCAGGCTGACACTAAACGTCCACCCAGGAGGGATCCGCCAGGTCGACTCACACCTTCATTATTCATCATGATTATTCAGCAGGCGCTGCGCTGCGCTGCGCTGCAGGCTCAGTCTGTCCACATCTACCTGGAACATGTGACCAAAGCTCTACTGCACCTACAACATGACCAAGACGTGGTCAGGGTATGTTCCATGTTCCCTCATCACACAGAGACCACTGATCTATGGATGTATGGATGAGATGATGATCCAGATCACCACCACAAATCCAACCTCCATCTGGTCTAAGCTGTCTGGTGAAGCCTGAGGTGGACTTAGTATTGGTGTCGATGAAGACGAGCAGGAGACGTTCAAAGACACTCCGTCAGTCTGAGTTTTAACAAATGTGAAGCTGCTGTGATGAAACGGCTTCTGAACCCTGACTGTATGTGTGTGTCCATCTTGAACACACAGAATATATGAGGTGATGAAATTTAAACAAAGGCCTCAGCACTCATAGGTTACATCATCACAGCTACATCAGTCTGATGCTACATCATCACAGTCCGTAACTATTTTTATTTTTCGTTGTTTTTCTTTGCTCTGAAAATAAAGTTATGTTATTATTGTTGTTGTTGTCGTTTAAACCTTTAAAAGAAACAAAGATGACAGAAAATGTGTTTTTGATTGGCTCTTAGTGTCTGATAGTGAATCCTGAACAGTGTGTCTGACTCCTCTGTCATGTGATGGGCGTGTCATCATGTCATGATGGTGATGGGCGTGTCTGCGGGGGACCAAGGGCGTAGGGAGATTTTCAAGGTGGACTTTCTGTCTAACAAGCCAGCGCTGGGCCTCTGTCAACCCCCCCGACGTCTCTGCAGCCCAAATACTGGCATTAATGCAAATTAGGGTGTGATAATTGAATAAGTTTGCCGGCTTGATCTGTCCTTTTTATTACAATTATCATCAGGAGGGGGTTGCGTTCCATCATCACAGAATAAACACCATCCATCATCCTTGTAATGATTAGCCGCTGACAGGCTGAGCTGCGCTGTGCATAAATGGGCTGTAATGCAGAGCTGGAGAGGAGAGCAGGGCCATTTGTAGCTTTCTGCTAACTTTACCTTCATGCTGAGGTTTCTAACCAATCACAGCGAGGCTTCCTTTGAGTTGGCAGGTTCACAGCAGCGAGGAGAACTTTAAGGATTACATCAGGGGAGACGGACTCACAGAGCCAGCACATAAAGACGAGGCCCGTTCAGTGTTTCCACAGCCGTGCACACAGCCGTGCACGGCCTCAGGGCCTCCCCATTACCTGCTGTGGAAAATGATGCTGCATTTCCTGCCTGTTTAAGCAGCTTGTAAAGAAAACAGTCATCCTCCAGACAGAAGAGGCTGATTTCTAAAGTCTTAATATGAGGAGGAGGAGTCAGACCGTTTTCACCAGAAAAACATGAACAAACTTAAATCATTGTTGCATCATGGGGTGAATATTTCATGTCTGCGTTTCCATGGTGACGCCCTCCAGCTTAAAGAAATGACTCGGACTCGTCTGAGAGGAGGAACTTTCACAGGCTATGACATCACTGTGTTTGTCTGCATCGTCGTTACTGATGATGGAGGAGGAGGAGGAGGTTGGGCTCTTCCTGGTCGTCTTCCTCATCATGTAAAGTCATGTATAACACAAAGCTTTATTAATATCTCCACATTGGCTCTGAAAGCAGGAAATATTGTAGTTTTTCTTCCTAGCGGGCTGCGGGTGGGGGCTGGGGGGTGGTCTAATCAGAATACGACAGGCGTCGCCACACCTCCTGGATGACACCTGGACTGTCCCAGCATACGTTTAGAAGGTGGACTGTGTGATGATGAGGAGGAGAGGGCACAGCGATGGGAGGGTTTAATGAGGACCTCCATCCTCAGTCCTCCAGAGACCTCAGACCGGGACGACCCAGCAGGCAGCGAGGTGGCTGCGCTGACCTCCCTCAGCTGCTGGTTCACGTCTCCTCTCATCCCTATTCAAGTGTTTCAACAGAAACTTTAGTGACACTCAACTTCATGCTGAGTAATCAAGTAGTGAAGTAATGGGATTACTCTAGAAATGATAATTTAATAAATGTTTAATTTGACCTGAAACAGTTCTCTACATTTATGAAAATAAAAAAAACATCTTTTGGTACAAATAAAAGACAGCTTTAGTTTCCTTGTTTCTTAACAACAAGGCATTAAAAAAGCAACACACTATAAAAATGATTTAGGTAGAAATAAAGTAGAGTTAAAATAGAATTCAAATAGACTTAACTAGACATAACGAGTTAGAGTAGAGTTGACTAGAATTCAAATAGAGTTAAGTAGAGTTAAAATAGAGTTAAATAATAGAGAACAAAGCTCCTCCAGGGCCAACAGGAAGGTCTCCAGAGTTTGTTCCAGGTATGTGAAACATGAACCTGAACGCTGCTCCATCTTTAGTTTGACTCTGGGGAAAGAAAGCAGACCCGTCCCAGACCCAGACCTGTCTCAGACCCAGACCCAGACCTGTCCCAGACCCCCTGATTCTGACCTAAACCATTCAGTCCTCTATGAACCAGGACTTCATCTCCAGCTCAGAGGGAGCAGCCCATCGTTTTCCATCAGAGAATCACGGCCTCCGGTTTGGAGGTGATGACTCTGGTTCTGCTGAAGGTCACCGATTGATGGGACCACCAGAACCTCAAGTGTCCTTGAACCTGTGCAGGAGCTTCTGGTACCAGCAGCTGGTTGGGAGACAGATGTTATTTTTCATCAGGACCTGTCATGAATAAACATGATGTATTGGTTGATGACCCTGCTGATGATTGGCCGGCTGTCAACAACACTGGACTTGTTAACGCAGAGATGCTTTAATTTTCTAGGAGGTTTTCTTGGACAGCAGCAGAAACAGAAACAATCCCTTCTCTGATCTTTCTTCATGTTACGTCAAAAGGCTTGGCGATCTGGATGGAAGCCTCTCGTGGTCTGGTTTTGGCCTGTGGGCCACCAGATGGTGACCCCTGCAGTAAGGCCTAAAATCACCGTCTTTAGGTTTCACTGCTGGTGAGGAGACGTGATCGAACTCTAAATGTGACGTTTGAGTATTCATGTTGAGTTTGAGGGAAACAGTTTTGGAAGAACTTCTCACCTCTGGAACGAGGCTCCGACTGAAATGTCTCTGCCAACAGTCTTGGACAGTTTACTAGTCGGTTCCACTGCTGCACTGTTAAAGGTTTAAGGCTCCTGAGCAGGACGTCTGTCTAAAGGACCTCAGCTGCACCGACCTCAGGGTATGAGGATGAAGATCATTGTGAGTTAATATTAAGCAGACGCTGACATGAGGGCCCCTTAATAATACATCTGTCTCCCAGGGGCCACTCGTGCTAAATGTACCTGCCATTCTGGAGCTGGACGGTGTGACAGATCACATGACTGTTTACCAGCTGACTCCTGTTGTTTATGGTAGACCCCTGAACAGAGGTGTGGTCAGCAGCAGTGATTTGAACCATTGACCAACAAAAACCTGCTCTAAAGTCAAAGCTGCAGTATTTTTACTGCCCCCCCCCCCCCCCCCAGGACAACGTTCTTTTTTGTGAATCATGAACCCTAAGCCTTGAGGCCTTTGTTGATTCTCATACGCTGGACTGTTTGGACGCCTCCTCGCTCCTCGTTGACTCATAGACACATTTCTATGAGAAGGATCCTCAGCCACCGCTCTGACTAGAAGCTTCTGACATCCATAAATGAATATTGTCTCCCAGTCTCAGGAGGCAGAGGCTGGAGTCTGAAGGGATTTACATATTGGTCTAATAGAAATGAGGCATCATGGCGCTATCCATCATCTCCTCTGACACTAGGAGCTGTCACACGTGTAATAATAACACCATAATAGGGAGCTCGGTTTGTGACGTGCTGTCATCAGGAGGAAGAGGGTGGAGGAGGTCGGAGCTGAGAGTCCTTCACATCAGACTGAGTCTGACTGTCACAGCTGTAAATGAGCCTACAACTTATTCTTTATTCTTTAGAAAAGTCAAAAGAACCTGTTGATGGAGGGAATTTACTCTCAGTCAGGTTTTCTGATAGGTTCTCAGCAGATAATAGAAAGATTTGGTTTAATGAAAGGTCCTGATGTGCTGAAGGAAGCTCCTTTTAATATTTTCTCATCAGTCAATGCAGTGTTTAGTCTCAAATCATCAGTCAGGTTAGTTTTTACACATCTTATGTCTTTGTTCGCTGAAAGGACAAGAATGAGAGGGAAGGACAGGAGGAAACCCAGCCCTGATGTAGAGGTGTAAAAAGTACCAGAGCCTCTGGGTTTAAATGTATTTAATGACCTGACACAGATCACAGCACTACTGTAGGTTCTCTGGGTTCTATCTGTTCATCTCAGACTACAGTTAGCATGAAGTAAATGTACTCAAAGCACTACTGTAGGTTCTATTACTCTGTATACTATACTATAATACTCTGTATACTATACATACTCTGTATACTATACTATAATACTCTGTATACTATACATACTCTGTATACTATACATACTCTGTATACTATACTATAATACTCTGTATACTATACTATAATACTCTGTATACTATACATACTCTGTATACTATACATACTCTGTATACTATACTATAATACTCTGTATACTATACATACTCTGTATACTATACATACTCTGTATACTATACTATAATACTCTGTATACTATACTATAATACTCTGTATACTATACTATAATACTCTGTATACTATAATACTCTGTATACTATACATACTCTGTATACTATACTATAATACTCTGTATACTATACATATTCTGTATACTATACTATAATACTCTGTATACTATACTATAATACTCTGTATACTATACTATAATACTCTGTATACTATACTATAATACTCTGTATACTATAATACTCTGTATACTATACATACTCTGTATACTATACTATAATACTCTGTATACTATACATATTCTGTATACTATACTATAATACTCTGTATACTATACATACTCTGTATACTATACTATAATACTCTGTATACTATACTATAATACTCTGTATACTATACTATAATACTCTGTATACTATACTATAATACTCTGTATACTATACATACTCTGTATACTATACTATAATACTCTGTATACTATACATATTCTGTATACTATACTATAATACTCTGTATACTATACATACTCTGTATACTATACTATAATACTCTGTATACTATACTATAATACTCTGTATACTATACTATAATACTCTGTATACTATAATACTCTGTATACTATACATACTCTGTATACTATACTATAATACTCTGTATACTATACTATAATACCCTGTATACTATACTATAATACTCTGTATACTATACATATTCTGTATACTATACTATAATACTTTGTATACTATACTATAATACCCTGTATACTATACTATAATACTCTGTATACTATACATATTCTGTATACTATACTATAATACTTTGTATACTATAATACTCTGTATACTATAATACCCTGTATACTATAATACTCTGTATACTATAATACTCTGTATACTATAATACCCTGTATACTATAATACTCTGTATACTATAATACCCTGTATACTATAATACTCTGTATGTGAGTGAAAAGCTGCTGCTGAGGCCTGATTCAGAGGTCAGCTGACCATAGAGTGAACGGCTTCTCTCTCACTGATCTCGTATAATTGATGAATCCGCCTTTCATCGTTGTCACTCATCTATGGGTTTAATGAAGGTGCTGCTAATGCAGCATCTTATCTGCAGCTCTTGTTCAGGTCTGGTTGGATCACAGCCCGGGGCTATTTTCTCTCCCACCTCACATCTCTGAGAGAAAAAAGAATTCCAGTGGCAGAACCAATCACAAACTCCGGATGAAGCGAATCCTCGGCTGAATTCCTGACAGACTAAAATCATTTGTATCTCCTGCTAACGCCGAGCGCTGCGTGCCCTGAACCTCTGGGCCGCTCTGTCAGAGCTAATAATGCAGTACACTCAGGCTAACTGCAGCAGCAGCAGCCGCTCTGCTGGCATCCAGCCTTTTCCTCTCCTGTTAGCTTCTTTTTTCATCAGCTTCTGAGGAGAAGTTACATGATGTCACGGACGTTCTTACCGGTGAGGTAAGGCGAGGTCAGCAGAAGTTATTTCAAAGCTACGTTGGAAAAGGTTGTGAACAACATGGATTTCAGTCTGACATTCAACAACAAAGGTTGGAGGAAAGTGTGCCGTCAGCAGACGATGGAAGATTCAAGAGCCAAAGTTTAGCTGCTGAATTATTGAAGCGATCAACACTCAGACTGATGGCTGGAGTCCTGAGTTACAACAGCATCACCAGTTACTCATGTTACTCATGTTTAGGATGAGTCTTGTTTTCTTAATATGAAGCTAATGAATTTAGAACAGAGTTCTAGAAAACCTGCATTAAAAGTAGGAGTGTTGGTTTAATCTGTGATTATTGTGAGTCATTAAAAACATATTTTTAGGACTTTTGGAGGGTTTACTTTTCCAGAGTTTCCAGAACAGGATCAGAAATGTTGGACAACACAAGAGTAGAACTCAGGGTCAGTTTTGTATTCAAAAATGTACAAAGGACATTTAAACGGGTATAATGACGTAGAAAAGAGTCTGATTCACTCTTCCTGCTGCCACAGCCAACTGATTTATGGATGCATGGACTCATCAGTCACCAATGGGATCTGTGATGGCTGACACAGATGTCACAGTTAATCTGAGCAGCAGTCAGAAAATGTTTCACTGAAACGTTGTGAAGATGAAGGAAAAAATACAGAATAAAGTTCAGCTCAACTCATTACAGCATAAAACATGTTGGTGCTGATGAATCATTCCTAACAAGAAGGCGTCATTATTCAGTATTTGCACATTTTCTATGTAATCATATGCACAACATGTATGGTGTTGGCTGAGCCAGGCACTTAGTCTAATCTGACCTCAGATCTGTTGTTTCCCCACACATATACTGCCGGTGGCCAAAAAACAAAAACCATGCTTTTAATAATGTAAAGACTGTACAGGAGTGAGACACTGCAGAGGCTTTTTGGTACACAATCACTTTTCAGACTGTTTAATGTGCGTCAGGAGTTCAGAACTTCTGTCCACCAGACAGAACCGTTTCTTGTGGCCAAGACAGGAAGTGGAGGAAATGGTTCTCTTCTGCCAGAGCAGTCAGCAGTGAGCTCATGTCCCCGATGGCCATGTTCCCCATCGCCACCGGCACAGAGAGCAACGTCATAGAGTTCCTGGGTGTTGTCAGGTGAGAGGAGCTTCGGGACAAGCTCTGAAACAGACCTGGACTTAGAGTTCCTGACATGAGGCTGGAGTGATCCCCATTGTCCAGCATGCTATCAAAGTCTATCTTCACCTGCTCCAGTGCTGCATTACAGTCAGTCCTGTATGCCTGGTTGTTGTCTGAACTGGGAGGTACATTAACCACTGGAGAAACAGGGTTAAAGTTCCCATTGGACTCAAGCACCTGAATCTGTCCTGTGTAGCACAAGGGATTGTTGTGGGATTTGTTACTGGAGTCGATTCCTACGGAAACAACATCCTGGTTAGCATTCCTCAAGTGCCTTGTTTGCTGCATCTCCTTTGGCCCTGGAAGGTGCTTGTGAGATTTTTGTACTGTTGGTGGTCTTGGCTGGAGAGTCCCAGTATGCAAGGGATTCTGGGAGGTCATGTTCCAGTTCTGCTGATAAGAAGTCTTGATGGATTCATAGCAGTCCTCAGGCTGAAAGTGCATGTCACCACTCTCCATGTCAGCTGTGGTTTCCTGTTTGTAGGTGGTGTTTAGTGTTCTTGGCGCGTCACCAGTCTTATCGTAGGGACTGATGGCATCATCGAACCTGTACTGAGAGCTAATTCCTTCATTGAGATTTGATGACTGCTGGAAGCGATGCGCTCCGGGTTCAGTGTTCAGCTGTTTACATGTCTGCTGTGTTCTGATTACAAGGTTTTGAATCATCTGCTGGCGGGAGCTGAGATTAGTGTGAAAAGTTCCAAAGTTCTGGTTTTGATGGAGGACAGCCAGGTTTCCTTTGACCTGTGGTGAGTAGAGCTGGCTGACTTCCAAGGGTCCCAGAGAGACTTTGGTCCACTGAAAAGTGGGCTTGCTATCCCTCGCTGAAGATGGCCACATCTGTTGTTGCCCTGGACTCATGCTGGATGTGGCCTGAACCTGCCTGGGCCAGTTCATGTTGGTATTCATGGCCATCCTGCTGGGTTTGTTGGGGCTTCCTTGGAAATCTTGTTGCTTGGTTGTGTCCCTGTCACTGGTGAGGTCAGGCAGCATCAAGTCTTCTTCAGGGATGTCACCTGTTGTCATCTCCATGGTGACGGGTGGTTGCAGGCTGTAAAGGTAGTGGTGGTGACTACCATCCAATCGCAGGCAGCCTTGCTGGGATAAATATTGGTGATCTGCAGCAGGAGGCAGATGGGGCTGCATGGATCCTCTCAGTGTGTCCATGCTACTGCAGCGTTGTATTTGAGACTGGCTAAGATTATCTTTGGACACATGTTTCACAGGGTCACTGGCTCTGCGGGGTGTGTTAGACGGGACCTCATGGGGCATCAGACTCCGTGTGGCGTAGCTGCTGTACTGCCGTGATGGTACTTTGTTGTTGTTAGAGAAATGCTGTGAGTCATCACACAGGGCTGTTTGGGTCTTCAGACACATTTGGTCCATGTATGGAAGAGGTGTGGGAGGTGCACCTCCAGTGGCAGCAGCGTATTTGGCCTTGAGGCGGTAGTGCTGGGCTGGGGTCAAGCTGAGGGTGCTTGGTAAGCCCCTTCCTCCGTACCCTCCTCTTCCTCCGCTACATTCCCCACTCTGGCTGGCCTGACTTGAGCGGCGTGAGATGTCGACAGAGATGGGGTCGTAAGAGTCGGCAGAACTAAGGTTACTGGGGTGGTTGGCCCCAAATTGCGAGGCCTGACTTGAGCGCCGACTAGAGTAGCAAGGGGAGATGCCCGAGGAGCGGCGGCTGAGGGTGTAAACTGAGCTCAGGGTGCTGGAGGTGCTCTCACGCTGCTCTGAAAGGCTTTCCAACAGAGTCGTTCGACCACAGCTGAGATCACCAAAGCCAGATCCAGGGAAGGACACCAGACCACCACCCGTACTTGGACTCTCCAGGAGGCACCCTGTGGAAAAAGAAATGACACTTTCACCAGTTCCTTAGATCTTTGAAGTTTTTAGCCTCCACGATTTCACTTTCTGTCCCAGCACACCCATGAACCTCATTTCCAGCAGCAGGCTGTTGGTTCTGGCAACCAGCAGGTGGACATTGAGTCAAATCTAGTTACCTTAGAGTCAGACATTTTTCAGAGCTAAAAGGAGAGCGAATACTGGGTGGCTTGTTATGTTGGGAGCTTGTTGTGGTCCTTATTCCAACCATCCTGCTTTTCTCTACTCACCAACTGCTGGTACGGGTGGGAGTTTGGTGCAGAGGACCGGGGGTGTTGGGATGTTGGCCCACTGATACGAGTCCCTCACTGTCTTCAGCTTCTCCCTCTTCAGATTCTCGAGGCACTGGCTGGTGCTCAGCATCTTTCGTAGGTGGAGACCCACCACCGCGACCCTGCCAGTGGAACAGCCCCAGGACTCCATGAGGGGCAGGTCATCCGCGGTGCTGAGGTCCCCCAGGCTTCCCCCGCCATGCGCTGCCAGTTCTACTCCACTATCATTGTTGGTGGCGCCGCCAAGTGGTGATGGTTCGCTGCTACATGATGACTGACCGCCAGGGCTGGACTGATACATCTTCAAAGAGTGATGGATGGATGGATGGAATAAGAAAGAAAACGGAGAAAAGGGGGATGAGAAGAGTGGATAAAAGATGAGTGTTGGTCCTAAAAACAACCCTATGTTCTCCCTTTTAAACAGTAGTTTGAATGTGGTTCTAATCCCTATGTTCCATAGGACAGTAGTGACGGTCTGTATCCGTATCGTATCTGTATCTTCCTCACAGACTTGAATGAATTCACTGTTTAAACAGCATCATCCTGGTTTGTTTGCAGAGGCGCTAAAACCAGGTCCCAGTGTTTGAATATGAATCAGTGGTGTTGATCCTGTACAGGCCTCTGGTGACACGTCTCCACTGTAGGTTTAAAGGAAACATAGGTTCTACAATAGAGGACAATGTGAACCAAGCCTGAAGGCCTCATACAGTCTGACTGAGTTATAACTGTGATGTAACTGTGCAGTTTTTCTAGCCTTTCCTGTCGTCATAGGACTCTTTCCGTTCTGATGCCATTCTGCTATGGAAACATGTCATTTTCTTGGGTTGTGATGCCTTCACAGACCTCAGGGACTCTTCACACACAGCTGTTATTTCTATACTGAGGTGTCTGAAGCTCATTATCTTATGGTGAACAAACCAATGCATGCTTCTCTGCTTTTATTGGTCATCATTAGACAATAATGTCACAATGGCCTGATTGAAATGATTTGTATGATGGCCGTCAGCTAAAAGCATCTCCTTTTGAAAGAAAGCCGTTTATTAGATGAGATAGGGTGAAATAGGTTGAAACATGACATAATAAGTTATAGGTGAGCTCACCTTAGTAAGGTCTGTCCGTTAGGGAGGTCAGAAAAAGAGAAATGAAGAGAAGAAAGGTTCAGATAAAGACGTGTTGTTATTTGGAGGACTGAGGGTCTACAGCCAGCCTTCTTACCACTGGGGTTTCTGTCTTGATGGATTTGACGTGCAGGTAGTCCTCCATGCTTCTGGGGGAGCTGTTGTCTGATATCTTGTCCTCCCTCTGGATTCTCTCTCCGTTACCCGTCTCGTTCTCGCCGTTCTCCCTGGGCGCCGGCGGCCTCGGCGGCAGGTCGATGCGCTGTTTCTTGGTGACGTGGGCCTCAGGGCCGTGGACCGTCTTTACATGCTTCCTGAGAGAGCTGGGGTCTGTGTAGCGCTTCGTACAACCAGGGATCTTACATACGTAGGGTTTCTACAGACAAACATATACTGATTAGAGCTGGGTCTGGTCTTTGGCTGCTGCATACAGATTCGTGGGTGGTAAAGGAGCAACAAAGACGAGATGAAGGAGCGACAAAGGAGAGATGAAGGAGAGATAAATGAGCGATAAAGGAGCGATAAAGGAGCGATAAAAGAGAGATAAAGGAGAGATAAAGGAGCGATAAATGAGCGATAAAGGAGCGATAAAAGAGAGATAAAGGAGAGATAAAGGAGTGATAAAGGAGAGATAAAGGAGAGATAAAGGAGAGATAAATGAGCGATAAATGAGCGATAAAGGAGCGATAAAAGAGAGATAAAGGAGAGATAAAGGAGTGATAAAGGAGAGATGAAGGAGCGATAAAAGAGAGATAAAGGAGAGATAAATGAGCGATAAATGAGCGATAAAGGAGCGATAAAGGAGCGATAAAAGAGAGATAAAGGAGAGATAAATGAGCGATAAATGAGCGATAAAGGAGCGATAAAAGAGAGATAAAGGAGAGATAAAGGAGTGATAAAGGAGAGATGAAGGAACAGCTGTTTGTCTCTATGTTTTATTGACTTGTTCAGAAAAGAGTGTTGACAGAAGGAGCCGGTAAACAAACAACAGGAGTCATGCATGAAGGAGTTCCTTCAGTCAGATCAGGTCTACATAGTAAATACTGGTGTTCATGTGAACCTCCTCTCTGAGGATAAGTTCCTGAATCAATGCCAGGTTTCATTTTCTATTCGCCCTCTGCAGGTGGTCCCACTCAGCAGGGAGGAGGGGGGAGGCAGCCAGCATGATTGGCCCAAATGCATTGTGGGTTGTTGTGCTCATTATGTCTACACCTCATTATTTACCCTGCAGACAAGCGTGTGGGTGAAGTGAACCCACTCATAAATGTGTATGCAGTCAGAGGTGGAGCCCTCTGTGTGTGAGGGACCTCAGTGATGAGGTCCTGCTGTGTACCTCGTTGGAGTGGGTCCGGTTCTGGTGCTTGGCCCGGTCCGAGGCATTGGAGAAGGCTTTGTTGCATCCTTCGTGCTCGCAGACGTACGGTTTCTCTCCGGTGTGGGAGCGCAGATGGGTTTTAAGGTTCTCCAGACGGGAGTAGGCCTTAGCACAGCCCTCGAACTACAAACACAGAAGAAGACAGGATGCTTGTATGTCATCTACACACTGTCATAGAAATATGCAGTAGAACTTTAGTACCAGAGTATTTTTAACTGCTGGTCTGGAGGTGTTTTAGTTCTTACTGATAAGCTGTTAGACAGATGTTTTTATTTCTTCCGCTCTGAGCAGAAAAACAGAAATGATCAATCTTTTCACCCCAGAGGTGAGTTCACTGTGAAAAACTATGAGTGCACAAACGTTCACAGTTGTCGGTGTTTACAGAATGTGAATGGCCCATGGGGGGCCCATGGGGGCATGGAGGCCATCCGCTACCCACCGTGCACTTGTGTGGTTTCTCCCCTGTGTGTCGGCGCATGTGAACCACCAGCATGTACTGAGCTTTGAAGGGCTTCTGCTCCCGCGAACAGTCGTCCCAGCGGCACACGAACTCCTTCTTCTCTCCGTGGATGTGGTCATTATTGATGTGCTGTGGGACACACACACACACAGATGAGTGTGTTTCTGCTCATAAAGAGGCTCTCATGATGTTCTCTGGACAAATTCATCTTCTCAGAGTAAATCTCAGAGGGAGGCTGCAGCAGAGAAAAGTTCCTCTAATTAGAACCTCATGGATTCTTTCTTCTGCCTAAACGACAGAAACGCAAACCTATGGATAGATAGAAAAGAAGAAATCCTAGTTAAAGTCATGTCAGGCAGTAATATCAGATCTATTTTTCTATGGTAGCTGAGAAGGCCACTGGTGAACTAAAGAAAAGACCAAATTAGGAAAACATCCTAATCCAGATCACAGCGCCTGTAGTTTACTTTATGTAGTTTATGTATATGAGCCTGGACCACAGCTGCTGTAGTATCTGGTGATGTATCTGATCAGATTTTATATCCTGATGAAGGTGCCTTTGTTTTCATTGTGTAGAAAGCTGCTCCTTTCTACCTTTGTAAAGTTCAAATGTTCCCCTGGTTCTCTGAGGAGCTTCTACTTGTACGTGGAGACCTTAAACTACCCATCAGATATTGATCAGAAACAGTATCTGAGTTCTCCAGCAGTTCTCCAGCCTCTCCTGTTGGACGATCTGACCTCACAACCATCATCAGTTTTTTCCATCACAACAAGCCGAGTGTTGGTTGTAGGTTCTGGAGCATTCCTCAGCTCCAGTGGAGCAAAGAGCGAAAAGAGGGAGGTGGGTGAGGGATTAGTGGGGGGGGGCTGTCTGCTGTCCGTCATTCATTAAAGCCGCCTCCCCTCTGTGATTGTTTACAGGCTCTTAAAGCTGCTATGCGTTTTCAGTGTTACGTCATCATCTGAAGCCTTGATGGGATTCCTTTAAACCAATCAGAGTGCAGTATTGTGCTGTTGTTCCCTCCAAATTAAGAGCACATTTTCCATAAACTCCTTCACTTCCTTCCTCTCCTTGGCAGAGCTCCACTGTTTTCTGTTCAGATTTAAACATGGAGCAAATCACTCTGAGCTGTCTCTGGACTAAAGAAATACAATAAAATTATAATAAAGTAGATAATAAATAATAATAAAGTAGATAATAAAATGCTAAAACCAGACTGTAGCTGCAGTCCAGCCATAGACGCTGCACAGGATGGATACGCTGTAATGTTAGGTGAAGTCAGGACTCAGTCTAGAAACAATTTACCGTGTAAATTACAGATTTATCAATAATATATTGGTTGTTTAAATGTGGAGTCAGACACCTGAATAAAACCTGGTCGTTCACTTTATTCACCAGAACAGCCTCGTTTTCTTCTTTGTTTGTTGATATTGTTGTCGGCATGTTTGGCATGAGTCCAACCAGAACCAATCCTCTGGTTTCCAGGATCCATTTTAAGGAATCTTCTGCAGATTCCAGGATCTGTGTCTGGTTTGTCGTCTGCAGACCATGACTTACGTGGACCAGCTGGTCCTGAGTGTCGTACTCCTTCCTGCAGCCCTCCCAGTGGCAGTTGGTCTCGTAAACGGTGTCCGGCTCTTGCTTACATTCATCCCGATCCACGTCGTCCTTCAGGTCCACCAAGCTGCCCTGATGGTTCTGTGGAGAAGCCAAACCAAAAACACTATATTTACCTGCCTGCAGGCGGTTTTCCTCCACATGTGGGACAGTTTACTGTGTGTCAGCTGTTTGAGCACCAGAGACGGTAAATGACTGGAACCTCCACCACAAACATGTGACCTGCGTTTACAGCTCCTGGTTCCCTGTCATTAGGCAGCGGGAACCTGAACCAGGCACAAATCACCAGTGAGATGTTTGTTTGTGACACCGGGGAGAGAGGACGGCAGCGTTAGGACGTTTTTACAAATCCAAATGTTCACCAGACAAAAGCAGGAGTTATTTCATTCAAAAACTCTTCAAATATATATATAATCAATATTTTCACTTTCCATAAATTGAATATCAAAAATCTCCATACAAAATGTATATAGAAAATCTAAATGTCCACCTGACTGTTTTCTTAAGTCTCACTTTCTTAATGTCTTCAACTGAATTCTAAATGTGGAAAAATAGTTTCCTTACATGTCGTCACTTAAATGTTTGTAAGTAGTTCAACCTTTAGAAAAAGTCACGACTTCCCAAAAATGTCTTGACTCAAATCTCATCACTAACACGTTTGATCTTACTTCTCTAAAACTTTGTTCATTACTTTCCTGCTTTGGTGGAGTCTGGATCCTCTCAGATCGACTCTTTCTTATATTTTTAGAGACTTGATTTTTGCAGTGCAACACAGAACGTGCTGACTGCAGCATGTTTGTCTCTGCCCCACGCACGCTATCTTCATCAATTCTGGTGGCCCCAAGACGACGGCGTGCACTGCCGTCCCCATGCATCAAGCCCAAAGCTGCCCCGCTATCGGAGAGGAGCCACAGATTTGTCAAAAGACAGAGGAAAAGGCTCCTCAGATGACAATAAAGCCCCACCAATATTTCATGAAAATGAAGTGTTCTGGCACAGTTTACCGTGGCCAGGCAGCGGGGGGGAGGAGGACTGAACGAATGGATGCAAAGCTCTTATCATGTGGATTTTATCTTTTACAAGAGGGTCACAGAGGCTGGGAGTCAGTCCATGGATCAGGACATACAGGAGGAACGGTAAAAGAAAGCGACCAGAGGAGATTTTTAGGACTGTGAACTGACAAATCATTACAGGTTTAACTGAAGAAAAGCCACACATTTTTTTTAACAGCAACAATTTTTAACAAACGGGTTTTCTTCCGTACCGGTGAACATGGAGACGACGGCCTCAGCCCCTCTGCTTCCGCCTTGACCTTTGACCTCTTGGTGAGGAAGGGGTTGACGATGCTGCTGACTGCAGAGTCTCCACTGAGGTTCTGAGGAGACAAGATGACATTTTTAAATCTACTGTCACATTTATTCCATTAAAGTCATTTAAACAACATTTCATAAAAATAGGTTTGATGTGTGGAAGCCTGTGGCGGCCAATATGAAAAAGAAACAATTCTATAAAGCTGAAAAAGAATCTTCTGTTTCATACTTCATTTTTCTTTTTAGTCATGGCTTTTCATGAAGAAAAGGAGGTGACAATAAACAAACAATTTATACAACAATGTTATTGTTTGTTTATTATAATCACTCCATGTCATTCTGAAAACATTATTTAATTGATTTCATCATTTCATCACGTATGATGAGTCTCCGCCCTCCCATGTTCTGACCTCACTCATCTGGAGTTTCACATTATTTGACCCAAAGAGAGAGAAAAAGTGTGTTAGTGTTTGCACCGTGTGGGTGGAGGTAAATGATGGGTCTAAACTCCACCCAGAGTTGACCTCAGAGGCGAAGCTGCACACACTGATTACATCTGCTGAGGCCAACACCATAAATCTAAACACCAGTACGCCGACGTGAAAGGGATGATGGGAAACACAATCAGATGTGGCAACAAACACTTTCAGCTTTAAATATTGGTTTCACACGTTGGTCAGAAGAGCAGAACAGAAATGTTTACCAAAGTTTACCAACACAAACGTTTACCAAAGTTTACCAACAGAAATGTTTACCAACACAAACGTTTACCAATAGAAACATTTAAGAACACAAACGTTTACCAAAGTTTACCAACCGAAACATTTACGAACAGAAATGTTTACCAACACAAACGTTTACCAAAGTTTACCAACCGAAACATTTACGAACAGAAATGTTTACCAACACAAACGTTTACCAACAAACATTTACCAATGTTTACCAACAGAAACATTTACGAACAGAAATGTTTACCAACAGAAACATTTACCAACACAAACGTTTACCAACGCTACACAAACAGGTCATTATTTATTATTTCTAGTGAATTGAAAACATCTTTTAAAAAGGGATTTAAACACATCACTGGTTATTTTGTTAAGTAGTTTTGTGTTGGATGAAAATAACCTGTTGTTGTTTATTAACTTTTTATTTGATTATTAACCAGGAACAAAAACGTAAACATCTCAGGTGGCATTTTACAACATCAGTAATCAGTGTGTCCCCCATCAGCACCGATTCCAGCTGTAGCCCCCCTCCTCATGAACCGGGTCGACCTCTGGATTATGTCATGCATTGGGAGGAGGATATGCTGTACTGATTATATCAGTGTTGTTATATTTAACATATCTAACACAACATATACTATAACATATATAAATAAACAGAAATGGACAATAAACATGTAGAACAAGTTTTAAGAAGCATAAACTTGATTTTGGAGAAATGAAGAGAAATGAAACTTTAAATGTGGACGTGATGTTAATAAATACATACATAAATAACTTCAACATGGACTGTCACCGTCTTTAGATTATCATATTACCATTATTATGAAGAAATACAAAAGGAGGCGGAGTTTAACATGTGTCTGTTTACCTTGGTCGACAGGTCACTGTTGTGGGCGGAGACAGGCAGGGGGGAGAGGCAGAGGCCCGGCTGGCGGCTGGAGAAGGTGGGCGGAGGCTGGATGAGAGGCGGCGTGTGACCGAAGGCACTGAGCCCCCGCTGCTGGGACAGGAGCTGCTGGTAGGCCATGGGGTTGATGGGATGAGGGAAGGGGAAGGACGGGCTGCAGGGACCAAAGAAGAAGAAACATCAGCCCCACTAAGCTTACTAGTAGGAAATGGGATCAAAGCAGGAGCAAGTAAGGAAGTGGGAGGAATAAGGAGGAAAAGGGAAACAGGAAGTAGAGAAGGAAAGGAGAAAATAGGAGATATAGAGGATGGAGGATGCAAGGAGATAGGGAAGGAATTAAGAAGTACAAAACAAAAGAAGGCAATGTGAGAGAAAATGGAAGGAGAAAGTGGGAGGAAGGGAAGAAACTGAGGATGTGGGGAAAACAAGGAGGAAAAGAAGGAAAAGTAAGGGAGGAAGTAGGAAGAAAATGGGATGAGGAGAAAACAAGACTGGAAGATGAGAAGGAAGAAGTGAAAGAAAAGACTGGAAAAGTGAAAAAGAGTGTAATTATTTAATCATTTAACGCTGGAAATGAGAAATAAATGTGTAAAAACATTCTCTTCAGGTGACTCGCCTGAGCCCGCCCACCGACAGGTGTCCGTAGGAGCTGCTGGCAGCCGAGCTGGAGCGAGAGTTGTTGATGTAGGCGACCAGCGAGTTGGGCGACGTGCGGATCATCGTCTGAAGGTCGATGCTGGTGTCGGACAGCGGCGAGATGGACAGAGCTCTCTTCCTGCTCAGTCTGGGCATCAGTCTGGGGCTGGACAGACGCGACACTGTGGACACAGGTGAGTCAACTGGTGATGTCAGCACTGTTATCCTGGACTTCATCTCCCAGAGACCACCTGTCCATCATTAGTAACCAGGACAGACTTCATACCTTTCTTCTCCACGGTGACATCATGCTAAACATCAGGGGGAGATTGAAATCATGATGAAGTTATAGCGATGCTCCAGGTGAAACACCTGGCTTTTAACGATGACTTCTGATTGGTTGAATTCATGTTAAAAACACCAAACTAAACAAGACCCTTTATGTCTGAGCCTTACTTTGTGCTCATGATGATTGTTTAAATAGGACCCAGTTGATTGATCCGCTATAGACGACTAGCACTAGTGTATATCCTCTGATTGGTTAAAACTCCACTGAGCAGCTGTTTTAGGACATTACTGAGGAAGTGAAAATATAAATGTGATTCAGTAAGAGGTGATGGGCTTTAGAGAACGACGGCCTGTGATCCAGAGACATCTCCATCCCTCTGAGGCTCTGTCTGAAGAATGATCCCTGAAATGTAATGCGTCGCTCCTCGCCTCGTCACTGTTCTTCTTTGGATCATGTCACTTCCTTTCAGGATGAAGGCACTGAGGAGGCAGAGCGCTGAAGGCTTGGGACCGGCGTGATTGATGGCGCCGTAGCCTCTTCCTGTCACCTGAACCCTACGGACCCAGAACCAGCCTCTCAATAAGAGCTCAGGATTGATTACAGCTGATACAGTAAACAGTTTGTTCACAGTGATGCTGAGCCTGGCAGGCATTATTAATGGAGCACTGATATAACTATATACATGTATATATGTATATAGGAGGAGGGGTATATATATATATATATATATATATATATATATACACATCTCGTAAGCCTCCCTGCTGTCCTTGCGACCTCATTAGGATTCAGACGTAACTAGTCAATCTTCCCACAATAATTCCACATAATTACCTGAGATACACATCAGCCAGGCTGGGTTCTGGGTTCTACCTCACCATGTTAAATGAGGACAATTTACACAGGATTGATCCCAATTGTGAGGAAATGTATGCAGAGCGATCTGATCGATCTCAGCTCTGACTTTAAACTCCTCAGGAAACCAACAACGTTAAGTAGTCACACAACTTCCAGTTTGTTCATGTTGTTGTGTTTGAGTTCTTATCAATCAAAGTGATTGGTGATCTGACCTCTCATCGTATCAAACTCACTGTTTGTATTTCTCACCTAAACTCCTAGGGGCTCTCGGACTACTGCCTCTAGAGGTACAAAGTGGTTTTACAAGACAGGAGGGGCCGGTCCTAGCTGTTTGGCATGCTAATGTCAGTGGATATCTGCAGTACAATACATACACATCTCTGCCATCATGTCAACTTCATAGATGAGTTCCACCTTTAAATCAGGTTCTGTACCAACCTAGACCCCAGACCAGGGTGGATCTGGATTAAATCCTCTGATCTGAGCCCGGCATGAGGAAACTATAAGACATTAAAACCCTTCAGGCTGCCATCATCGACATCATGACATTGTGCGTGTCACCCCCCGTCGTCATCAGAGGATCGTCTTACTCCTTAGTGGTGCTTTGTTTGCTCTCACTGGCGTCGTTAATGACGGCGGCTGGAGGGTTGTTTCTGGGACGTCCTCTTTGGATGGATGGCCCGCCCACCTCCTCAACAAATCTCTAACATATGTTCACTGTTTGAGGAGGAGGGAGACGTCTTTATCCTGGACTCATGGAATCTGAATGATGAGAGGAAATCACCGAGGCTCGTTCCTCAGGGACGTCTGCCTCATTACTGAACTCATCACTGCTGGGCGGCTGCTGTCAGGCACAGCTAATCTGGACATTTAAGCAGCTCCAGTTGAGGTGGAGCTCAGGGTGAGGGCGGGGGTGGGGTCATGGAGGGGGCAGGTGTCGAGGATCAGGTGTGTGTGTTATCGGCGATGGCGGCGGCTCGGTCATATTCATCTCTGTAACTTCCTCTCACCTCCGGGGAGATGTGTTTATTAATGTGCCTCCTCCCCTGATAGATGGACCAATGGTAAAGCCCACCCCTCCTCACCCAAGGGGGGTAGGTGGGCTGCAGGTTCAAATGATGCCACAGCTGCCAGGAAACAAGAGAAGAAGAAATGCTCTGTCCTCGTCCTACGGGTCATTTTCACACCTTACATGACTTTTAGCAGAATTAACCCTTTAAACACTGATCAGCTGTGATGTCATGGTCTACAGCCCTCCTCCTTCTCTAGACGTATAGACAGCACCGTGCTCTCCGTTTGTTTTGGCGCCGGCACAGTGTTCATGACTTCTGACAGCTTTAGTGAGCCCAGCTGTTGGCAGCCTGCCGCCGTCCTCAGCAGCCCCGGTTTGGGCCTCATTCACAACCTCAGACAGTCAGCTGACCCTCCAGTAGGAGGCCTCCTCTGACCATCCAGAGGTTCCTTCTCCAGTTACATTCCTTCTTATATCAGCAGTTGTATTTCGGTTCTTCACCAGAGAACCAAATACTGAACCTCATTGGTTGGAGGTTAGAAATAGTGATTGGTTGGCAGACTGACCTATAGTACAGTGAAGAAGTCGTCTGTAGATGTCGTATTTTGATGTCACTGAGCATCATCATCATCATCAGGAGTCCTCCTCCTCCTCCTCCTCCTCCTCCAGCCTCCCTCTGAGACACAGCTTCCCTTTTAAGGTGCAGAGCGAAGCTTCAGATCGTCACAGACGTTTTAAATCCACCTGCTGGGACTTGAGGAGCCGGACTGGAGATGTCACCTCCATGTTTATGGAAACATGTCTGTAGGTGTGTGTCTGTGGGTATGTATACAGCCTGTCTTATTGATAGGCTGGTCTTTGTTTCATCCACCATCCTCCTCCACCTGTCACAGCAGATTATCTGCAGTGTATGTTTAACATTGTTTTTGATGAAAGTCATCTGAGTTTAAGTCCAGTATTCCTCTCTAAACTCAGGTTTTGGTCTCCACCCCCTCCTAATCTGCTCAAAGCCGATTAAATAGACCCACATTCCAACCTCCCAGCTCTGTCTGACTCACCGTCGATGGGGGTGATGTAGTCGGACAGGTGAGACCCCACAGTGGCTCCGCCCCCCTGCATTAGTAGCTCACCATATGGACTCCGGTGGCTGGCCATCAGGTGGTAGTACTCGGCCGGGCTGGCCCCTGGAGGAGGATGGGGAAGCCCAAACAGGCCGCGGTCCTTCAAATGCTCATGGGCCACTGAAGAGGAGAGAGAGGGGGAGAGTGGGTGAGGAGGGAGGGAAGGAATGAAGACAGGAGGGGTGAATTCTGGGCTGTCCCACCTCATGCTGAGATGAGGAGTGGGGCAGAGTCGCTGATGTGCAGTGGCCCGTTTTGGTGCTCCCCTACCCCTCCTCCCTCCCTCTGGTCTGTTTGTGCCTCATAAACTCCGCCCACCAGTCACATGACCAGAAAAGTAATAATTAAAGTAGCTCAGCCAAACCAAAGATAAAAAGGACTCTGCTTCCTTACTTCTGTGGAGTCAGAATAAAACACTGATTCAAAGTTTAAACTGGTCACATGACTTATTTAACCAATGGCAGATAACTGTTCTCTATCCATACTGAATAAACCAGGTTTTATCCTGGTTCCCCTCAGACAGGAAATGAGACGTCGTGGACTTACAGTCAGCTGGGCTGAGTCCTCTGGCGGCTGAGATCATGGACAGGGTGGGGCTGCTGTGCACAGAGCGCAGGTAATGCTCCATGTGAGGGCTGACGTACGGGTGAGGCGGGCTGAAGGGAGAGTCGCCGGTTGGCACGGTGGCGGGCGAGAGCCGGATCAGGGAAATGTCAGAGATGACGGGGCTGCCGGCCAAACCTGCAGGGCTGGACAGAGGAAGGAGACATGATTGGCTGACACCCAATGACATCATCTAAACACCTGATGAAGAAGACTGGCTGTAGATCTGTTCTAAATGCTGGGCACTGTCACCACCTCCTGACCCTGGAGGAGGAGCCCGACCCTCGGTGACATCACCCCTAACACGGTCCCTCTGTCAGAGATGGGGGTGAGGAGACAATGGGGGCGTGGTCACCTATGACTCTCCTGTCAGTACAGGTGTATCTGGTCTGACTTGTGTTTGTTTACGTATTATGTACGTGTTAACGTACATATGTTAGTGATAAACACAGTTTGAATCTGTAGACCCTCCTCTTCCTCACCCTTCCTCTCAGCAGGTCGTACCTGACTACAGCAACCTAATGGTAACCTTGGAAACAGACGTTTAAAGGAACAGTTTACTCCCATTATAAAATCTGAAACCAGTCAAAATGAGCCCAAACCTAAACTGGGATTTCATGGGAACTAGTCTCCAGATGGAAATATCCATGTAGCCCAGTAAAGTCTGGAGATCTGTTTAAACTTTTAATGTAGAGGGGCGAGGTTTAACGTTTACCGTGGTGCCTTATGGGACACCGTACACCGTCCAGTGGATCCACAGGTTCTGGTGTGTTTGGACCAGTACTGCGGAGTAACCAGTGTTACTTCAGGTTCTCAGACAAGTAAAGGGTCTTTTGAGCTTCTTCGTGTTTCACATCTTTGTCTCCACCTGCTTTATTAAAAATAAAATACACATCCATCCACAGCTTTGTTACCTGCAGCCACGTGTTGATTGCATCACAAATGTTTTCTGTGCAGAAGATCAAACCTGATTTTACCCTCAGTTAGTCTGAATTATTCATGGCTCTCTGTTTTCCATCTCAACCTCTCTTTACCCGCAGCCTAAAGGGGGCGGAGTCATGTAATCTTCACCGTTGTTGGCCTTTGGAGCAGAGATGAGAGCTTTATTCTTCTAAAAGAGAACATCCATTTAATTTTATCTTCTGATCTCATATGTCATGTTAATCACTCTATTGATCTGTACATGGATACATTGGTGTTAGATCAATAGTTGATTGTCCAATATAATCATGATAGCAGGTAATCAAAGTAATGAATAAATACAGCGTGATGCACCTGATGAGGTCATGTGAACCAATCAGATGTCGTTAATGGAGACTAACCAAACTAACTAACCCTGGACTGATAAATAATGTGAGGTGGATGAAGGTTTCCTGTTGGGTCTGGATGTTCTTGGGGTGTGTGTTTCTCCAGTGTGTACCTGCTCTAAGTGTTTGTGTCCTGTGTGTTTGTCGTCACGGCGACACCACAGATGAATTACAGTGTGACAGAGGGTCCCGTCTCCGGTGTCGGGCTCAGGGAGCTCACAGATTTAAATCAATCACGCCGTCCAGCTCGTCGCTGAATAAAGAAGAAGAATAAAGCCGACGCCTCCAACGTAACAGGCAACAACCCCCCACCCCCACCCCAAAACCCCCGAACGCCTTCCTGCTCCTGCAGAGGGAGAAATGACCCAGATACAAACACACACAGAGCTGCACATCATGGCCTCATCCAGCAGTCTGTCGGACAGAGACGCTTCATGTGAGACACACCCTCATCACACCATGAGTTCCACATGCAGCGACCGCCCTGTTACCATGGTGACGGGTGTGTGGTGTGTGTAAACATGACTCCATGGCTTTAGTTTTAACCCATTAGAGTGAGGTTCAGGTCCATCAGCGGCGGTATGGGTCCTCAGCATCGGCCTCCACACTTTATCAGGAAGGTCTCTGTGAGTCCTCAGGTCCCTCATCTGGTCTCTGGTTTCTCACCTCGCTGCATACACAGAAACGCTGCTGCCAAGGAGGAAGTGTCCCCCCTGTTCCTGGAACTTCCTCTGCTCGCTGTCATCTGCCTGCGACGGTGAGGGAAGAAACCCCGTCCTCGGTACGAGGGAGGAAGGGAAAAAAGAGTCTTTTTGTGACAGGCTTAAAAAAATAAGCAGCCGTCTCATTATGGCGTATGCAAACAGTGATGAAGAGGACGGTGCAGAGATGTCATGTTAGACGATCAGGGAGGGGACCTCTGACACGCCGCCACGGCTGGATAACAAACTGCTGCACCAGGACACAAATGACACCGCACTTAATTTGCTGTGCAATGTTCCTGTAATTAGGTGAATTTGGCTCAGGCGGGGGGGAGCGACAGCCAGATCAAGGTCTTGATGAATTAGGGGTCCACTGTCAAGATCAAATCACATTAATCAAGGTGGCCGAGTCGGTGGACAGCCCCTCCCCCGCCCTCCTCTCTCCCAGCCGCTGTGATGAATAGCCCTGTTTCCACCAGGCGCGAAGTATGCATCACCATCAAGTCTGTGAATTTAAATGGAGGAGGACTATTTGGAGAAACCGATTGACTTTTTTTTGCCACTTTTTCTTTTGTGATGGAGGAACTCCTGCAGGAGCCTCGTGGCTCTGGTTGGTTCATCCCACCCTACAGGCTGAGTGACACGACGGCCTGTTTAAACTCATTCATAAAGTCTGTCATTAAGAAACATTTATTACAGTTCATGTTTTAGTCGGACTGAAACGTCGTCTGAAACTTATCTCAGGAATGAATATCATGGGGAAGCATCTGATTAGAGCATTATGCTTCACGTGACCACACCTCATTATAACCCCTGACCACACCTCATTATAACCCCTGACCACACCTCATTATAACACCTGATCACACCTCATTATAACACCTGACCACACCTCATTATAACACCTGACCACACCTCTTTATAACACCTGACCACACCTCATTTTAACACCTTACCACACCTCATTTTAACATCTGACCACACCTCATTATAACACCTGATCACACCTCATTATAACACCTGATCACACCTCATTATAACACCTGACCACACCTCTTTATAACACCTGACCACACCTCATTTTAACACCTTACCACACCTCATTTTAACATCTGACCACACCTCATTATTACACCTGATCACACCTCATTTTAACACCTGACCACACTTCATTTTAACACCTGACCACACCTCATTTAACACCTGACCACACCTCATTATAACACCTGACCACACCTCATTTAACACCTGACCACACCTCATTTCAACACCTGACCACACCTCTTTATAACACCTGACCACACCTCATTATAACACCTGACCACACCTCATTATAACACCTGAGCACACCTCATTATAACACCTGAGCACACCTCATTATAACACCTGACCACACCTCATTATAACACCTGAGCACACCTCATTATAACACCTGAGCACACCTCATTTTAACACCTGACCACACCTCACATCTGGTAATTAAACAATGTGGATGTGAAAATGATGACTGCACCTGCAGGTGGGAGTTGGAGAAGTGAGTCTTTAGTTCCTGCAGCTTAAATCAGAATAAAACAGGGTCTAACCTAAAGCGGTCTCACTGTGATGTCATCAGCTCTGTGTCCTATTAGCTATCAGATATTGTGGGCCTCGTTGTCGACATGTTTTTAAGCAGACATATTTTCTCTTCATTTATCCTGAGGTGAAACATTTAGACATTTTAATAAAGGGAGACAGAGGGGATTTGTGATTCTTATATTCTCATTAACAAACGTGTAAAGGTGAATTCTGCCCACCGTTGTGTGAAACACTCCATTTTGTTCCCCACCTGGATTTCCCAGAGGAGAATAAATGGGATTGAATCTCTTATTGAAGCCCACAGCAGCCTGAAGTCGGACTCACTACTGGCACTACAGCAGCACAGGCAGCACTGTGACCCCTACACTCTGGAGTTTAATTACCCCACTAGCTCCAGGGCAACATGGCTGCACCACAGATTAGCTCCACAGCAAGCATTAATGAATACAAAGAGGGGTGAACGAGGCTGGATGGATTCTACCGTCAGTGATGGATCCAGCCTCGCTGGTGGAGAGACCTGCAGACTGATCCAGGAAACCACCGTCATTCACATCCTGTTTGACGGATTTCATTTCCAGATACGTGAATACTTAGATGTCAGGCCTCTGCAGTACAGGACCAAACATTTGAACACATCTGACTATGTTTGAAGCACCTTTACAATGGAACAACTTTATACATCTAGAGATCTGTAGATCTGTGTTCACACACACACAGTGTTATCCAGACGTTCCAGCTGTAAGGTCGTTGTGTTTAAGTCCCAGAGCTGGAGCCTTAAAATCAAACTGCATAGAATCAAAGGGAACATTTAGACCTGACTTAGCGAGTTAGCGTAGCATCATCTGCTTTTCGAAGCAGCCCTCATCAGGACGTGCTAATAGACACTCACACCACAGAAGAAGAAACCGTCTCCGGGATATAAAGTAAACAATAGTTTTCATCAAAATGATCTGATGATCCTTCGTCCAACTTTAAACAGCTTCACAAAATGTTCTCCCCAACAGGAAATAGGCCACTTACCCCTGCATGGCGTGCAGCGCCGGAGGCTCGTAGTGGTATCGGCCTTCGTGATGCCGCATGTCAATGGGGACCGGGGTGTGGAAGGTGGGGAAGATGTGGTGTGGGGCTGCCAGAACAGAAGCAGAGAAGAAGAGTTAGATGAGGGATGGAGGGAGAGGAGACTTCAAAAAAGAGACATTTCAAAGCTGCACTAAAGCAGCATGAATTTCAGAGCAGGACGAGCTCTTTGTGTCAAATATTGGTCTGATCACATGGAGAAGTGGACTGAATAAATAATCAAAGAGGTCCTAAGAAGCCCTACATCTTGATCAGAACAGACAACCAGCCGGGCTTCTGACAAAGACCTGCAGAGACTCTTTGAACCAGACTGGATGACGGAAGTTCTCATCCAGACTCAAACCAGGACTGACGGCATAGAACAACAAACCCCTAACACACAGTCCCTAACACACACACTCCCTAACACACACACTCCCTAACACACACTCCCTAACACACACACTCCCTAACACACAGTCCCTAACACACACAGTCCCTAACACACACAGTCCCTAACACACACACTCCCTAACACACACTCCCTAACACACACACTCCCTAACACACACACTCCCTAACACACAGTCCCTAACACACACTCCCTAACACACAGTCCCTAACACACACACTCCCTAACACACACACTCCCTAACACACAGTCCCTAACACACACTCCCTAACACACAGTCCCTAACACACACACTCCCTAACACACAGTCCCTAACACACACACTCCCTACCACACAGTCCCTAACACACACTCCCTAACACACATACTCCCTAACACACAGTCCCTAACACACATACTCCCTAACACACAGTCCCTAACACACACACTCCCTAACACACAGTCCCTAACACACACACTCCCTAACACACACACTCCCTAACACACAGTCCCTAACACACACACTCCCTAACACACAGTCCCTAACACACACACTCCCTAACACACAGTCCCTAACACACACAGTCCCTAACACACACTCCCTAACACACAGTCCCTAACACACACACTCCCTAACACACAGTCCCTAACACACACACTCCCTAACACACAGTCCCTAACACACAGTCCCTAACACACACACTCCCTAACACACAGTCCCTAACACACAGTCCCTAACACACACACTCCCTAACACACAGTCCCTAACACACAGTGAGGAGCGACCTTTAACCTTTGTTGTGAGCTGTGCTGTAACATGTTTGCTGTTACCAAAGCATCTGATTGGCTCTCTAACAGTGGTGACACACTGACCTCAGACCAGCTGACAGTAGACCTGTTGATGGGATACATGCTCTCACACGTTTAACAGTCTACCACATGGTGATGATGATGATGAGAGGGTGAAGGCTTCAGTTTACATGTGTGTGTTTTTAAGAGGGATCCTTTCATGTCATTAAAGCCGCTCCCCTTCATGGATTCTTCTCCGATGTGGACCTGAGAACTAATGAAGGATGCTCAGATCCTGTCTTCATTTAACCACCATATAAACCAGCCTCTTCATCCACTTTATGTTTCCTGTCTCAGGTTTTTCCTTTGGAGGAGCTACATGAGGGCTTTGACTAATTTTCTCTCTCTCTCTCTTTCTCCCTCATCATCTCCTGCCTCGCTCACCCTCTGTACAACTTTCAGACCTGTTAAACCTGGTGTGTCTCGTCTCGGAGCTGCTGGATCTCAGAGGACAGGAGGGTGAGGTGAGCCAGCTGATCTCTGGATCGCATTAAAATTCTTTACACACATACACACACACACACACTCTCTCTCTAGTGGGAATCTCGCCAGGTGACCTGTGATTTCGGAGCGGAGGGGTCAGGATCACGGATCATTATCTGCTTTCAGCCGAGCACTGGGAGGAGTACCGTGGCCTCCATGGGCTCCCAGGGGCCCTGGCCCTGAGTGAGTCAGCAGTCCAGGTCCATTTCTCTCACTCTGTACGCTGACAGCCTGACAGACGGCTCCCCTAACGACTGCAGAAATAGTCTCTTTACTGGTCTGACCCGAGACCTGATGGGACGAGGCTGGAGCCCCTCGTCTTCCTCCACCGTCTGAGGAAGAAAAGGCTGTGTCCACACCACCAGCCTCTGATCTCAGATCAGATGTGGTCCTGTTGACGGTCCATAACCCAGTGACCTGTATCCGACTCTAATGTGAACACATCTGCCCTCCAATCAGTGATCATTGATCCGTTCTTACACGAGTCATCTGAACACCAACAACAACAAACATCATATCAGTGACTATCAGACGACTCATGGTGTTCAAACCCACATGGACGCTAGTAGTGAATGTATGATGTCATTTATAGGAAGGGTGTCAATCACTGCAGGCCACACCCTCCTCCCACTCTTCTTCTTCTCTGATCTTTGTATCACAATCTTTAATTATTTATATTCTAAACTATCAGTATGGCCATCTCCTTCCCTCCTTCCTCCCTACCATCCTTCCTTCCTTCCTATCTTCCTTCCTTTTTCTACTTCTTTCCTTCCCTCATTCCTTCTCTCATTCCTTCCTTCCTGACATCAGAGCTAAAGGGCTCCATTCATAACAGTGGAGGTGAATAATAAGAGGGGGAGGAGAAGGTGGAAGACAAAGAGCAGATGAATCTGGGTCACCAAAACATGATGCAGAGGACGACGTCTGGAAATCCTTCTACAGGTGGTGGTACCCTTAGTGAAAGTGGTTTCTCTCTAAAATAGAACGATCCAACCGGAACAGAAGAACAGTAAAATTTAGGAAGGTCAGGAGGAAGAATGAGAGAAGAAAGGACAGAAATGGTACAAAGGAAAAGGAGAAAAGATGAGGAAGAAAGAAGAGTTCAGTTTTTGTCTGCCTGTTTTTTAACAGAAATTCTTCTGTCTCAACTTTCCCTGAAAGCACCACAGAAGTTTGAACCCAAACAGGACCAGTGGTCTCAGAATTCTGGACCCGAAGGACCTTCAGGTTTGGACTCGTTGGACCTGGAGTCACCGTCAGCCCGTCAGCTGGGCGCCCGGTCCTCCAGTCGTCCCGGCAGAGTTTTCCTCTGTGGCCCTGGCGTCCTGGTTGACCAGGCAGCCTTATTCCATCACTGAGACAGCTCCATTGTTCTGCCGCCACAGGAGGAACAAAAGGCGAGAACTCCTGAGAGTTCAAGAGGTACATTTACCTGATTCAGGGGCCCAGATCCCCCTGGGCTCCTGCAGCTCCAAACATCTATTAGTCTTTACTTGATAACATTAGTTTTAGCGTCTGGTGGAGCACTGCAGCTGGCTGCTACACTTTTTCATCATGGTGGTAATGAGGTTGTAGTGATGTGGTAATGAGGCTGTAGTGATGTGGTAATGAGGTTGCAGCGATGTGGCAATGAGGCTGCAGTGAGGTTGTAATGAGGTTGTAGCGGGGGTGGCAATGGGGTTGTAGCGAGGTGGTAATGAGGTGGTAATAAGGTTGTAGAGAGGCTGTAGTGAGGTGGTAATGAGGTTGTAGTGAGGTGGTCCTGTTGGCTAACCACTTATCAGCCTTCATCAGCTGGGTGGAGGCCACACCTTAATAACCTCCATGAATCATCTGGCTGAAGGTGAGAGCGGCGGCGGCTGGCATTAACAGAACGTGGCAGGCCGCGTGCCACAGGCTGCATGTTGTTAGCATGCTGTTTGTGCAATTTAGGTACTTAAAAGACTGCAAGGGTCCAAAGACTGATTACACCATGGAGTAATCAGCCTTCTCCAATGCAGGCCTGATTTATCACCCCTCGCCTTAATAGCACTGCTTAAGACACAAGTTTGTCCAGATTAAGTAATTACCTGAAAGCTAAAGTTTATTATCTGCATCGACGGCCGGTGATAAAGGCTCGCTGTCAGCAGGAGCCAACCAGAGGCTGAATGAGAGCGATAATTAAAACACAATGAATTAAATAGTTGCTTCTGGGGCTGTCATCATGCTCCCCACCTAACATCCATATTACCCCTCTGGCACCCTTTCTAGGGGGGCGCCTGGGATTATGCCCCGCCCTGGACTAGTGCAGCAGCTGAATGGGAAATGACTCCATATGGAAATTGAACAAAACCTATTTGTTGTTTAAAGGAGGGGATGAAGTAAAGACGAACACCTGAGTTTTACACATTATCTCTGTGAGCTCCTTGTTGTGATGTCTTAATGAGGAGGACGCCTCCGATGTGGGAGGAGGAGAAACACAGGGGAATCTTTTGAGTGATGCACCTCTTCTTCCTGCTGGTGATGAATGTGTCGCAGGTGACGCCTCTCCTCCCTGAGGAGGCCTGGACCTCCAGCTCGATCTCCAAAAATAGATGGAGGTCCGTCCTGACTCGTCAGCACTCAGCAGCCTCCCGTGTCGATAAACGCTTCGCTGCCCGACACGATCTGCTGAAGTGGAATTGTGTCTATTTTTTGAGGCAGCTGCTCCTGTGGCTCCGCCGCCCTAACCAGCTTTATTTGACTGTCGGCCATATTTGTTTGACAGTTGGCTGCTGTGGATGATGGAGAGCAGACCCCCGCTTGACTTCCTCACTCCTCCAAACATGGTCAGACCAGCCCTCCATTAATGTTTCCAAACAGAGGACAAGGCAGGAAATCAGAGGGCATGTCGGGGGGGGGGGGCTCTTTGGTCTTTATCAGTGGCTACATGTCTATTATTAATTAAAATTGATCTAACAGCTGACTTATAAATGTGGACAGAATCACCTAAAAGTCTCCAAATGGAGATCGAAGGAGGAAATCATGTGAACGCTGTCCCACTGCTGAGGGCCCCTGTAGAAGATCTGGATCTGATTTGTTTGGACGTCCCAACAGAATCTCTGTGATGACATGTTTACAAAGTTGTCCCATAAACATCTCCATCTCAGGATTTCCTTTGACTTCAGTTTACGGGTCTGGGAGGCATCTAATTGAGAGGAGGGAACCAAACACACGCTTTCAGGTTAGACTGTGGGTGAGACTACAACCTGGGAGACACCAGTGGCCCTGCTTCAGGTGGATCCATCTACACTCTGGTGGAAACACAGACCATCTCCATCAGATCACAACCAGCTGAACGGTCACCTTTTCATGAAGGGCTTGTTCACCAAAGCATAGGTTCAAGTCCAGAGAAGAACTGGTCTAAATTGTAATTTCCCCACTAAATTGTAATTTCCCCACTCCCCAAATTGTAAATTTCCCCACTGTGGGACTAATAAAGGGATATCTTATCTTATCTTATCTTATCTTATCTAAATGCTGCTAACCAGGATCCACTGGTCCCACCTGAGCCTGATGAATGTGGTCTGAGGGTACCCCGAACTGGTTGATATGGAGTGAATAGAGTTTTAGATATTATTGCATGTTTCTTACTACAGAGAGAGTAAAGTTAGATCCTGGTACTGAAGTACAGATACCATACCGGTACCAGGGCCGAGGAGGGCCAAAGAAGGCAGAGGAGTGCCGAGGAGGGCCACAAAGGCCGGCAGACAGCCCAGTGTGTGATGATGAAGTGCTCAGCTGGGGAGAGAAGAAGAAGAGGCCTCACAGCAACAGCACTCAGCTAAATGCTGACTCGTCTGCCTCGTTTTAGGAAGTATTTCTCTAACTGTACTGGGATGAAGCTCAAACAAAAAACTGTCCCCTAAAATAGAGCAAACATTAAATATGAAGCATTTAAAGTTGGTTCCTTCCACATAATGCTGGTGAGACTCCAGTGATTCATCTTCAAAGTCTGGTCTAATGAGCTCCTGTGACTCCACTTATTAAGAATGGAGTAAAACAACATGCTGCAGATTAGCTGACCTTATTTCAGGCCTGGCCTGGTTTGGTGGCTAATTAGCTTCTGCAAAAACAAACAAAGGACATCATGACAACAATTAGTTTAACAGAGCCATTAGAAACACCAGCGGTAGACAAACACTGCACACGACTCACCACCTCATCATCTTAACGTCATGTAAGATGAAGACGTTTTGTGCTTCTAAAATTATGCTAAGATGCTAAATCATCCTGAACTCCTGATTTCTCATAACTATGAGCTGCTGAACCAAAGAAGTCCTTATTTTTCCTTTTGTCGTCAAATCAGGACAGGAATAAAAGCTCGATATGTTTAGTCCTGGTCCATCATTTCATCCTCATGATGGGAGGAAACATTTCAGCGAGGTGGTGGGGGGGCAGGAGGTCGCCTGCTGAGGTTCCATGTCGGTCCTGGACATCGCTGAGGCTCGTGTTACTGCCGGAGACTCCGCCGCCGGTGGGCTGTCAGCTGTGACGGGGTTTTGTCATCAGGGAGAAAAGTGTTGCTCCGCCCACATCCTGACGGTTCCTGTAGATTATCGGCGGCCTCCTGCTGCTCCCTGAGGCTGCAGGAGGAACTCACTGATTTGTGGGTGTTTCAACAGTTGGACTGGATCTAAAGGGGCTGTGGACTCCTGACGCCCTTCTTCCGGTCTCCACCGAGGACGACACCAGGTCAGCAGGTCATTTTAACCAACCAGCCCCATAAACTACAGCTCCCAGTGTTCCTCAGTGGTGTTGAACAGCTGGCTGCTGCTGCTGCAGACGTGGGTTTGGAGTTTAGGGAGAACTTTTTCAAACTCAACACTTCTCTCTGTTAAAACCCACCAACATGATGACCTGCTGCTTCATAAACATTTATAATGAGTCCATCCTCATGTGTGAGCTTTGGTTTCCACTGTCAGACAGCTAATTAGCTCTTATTGCTAATCTCCAGCTGCTCTCTGTGATTTTTACAAGGTCATTAGTGAGCTGCTCTTTTTTCACTTAGTGAGTCTCTGCTTGTCACACATTCACTGTGAGTGTAATCATATGGGAGGGGCCTCACAAACCCAAACCACAGTTCTCTCTGTTTATTGGATACAAGTTGATGGATGAACGTCTCGACCAATGAGTGAAGTAGACGTGTGTTTGGTCGCCGTTTGTACTGCAGTGAGCGTCCATCATTATGTACTTAGCATCACCACAAACTACTTGATGGATTTGATGAGACTTGGGGGAGGGTTTGGAGGAGGACCCGGTCCAGACGTGGAGGACAGAGATGTCCTGTCTAGTTTGAAATGTTTTATAAATGATCTAAAGCGCCCAGTATACCAGCTGATGGGGTAATTGTGTGCTGATGTCAGGACGTTTCAGAGGCCTCCTTGGCGGAGCCTCATTTAAAGAGCACAGGACAGGAGAAAAGAACCGCCTCCCCTCCTCTTCTGCTCCTCAGGAAGATTAGTGGCCGTCCTTCTGGAGGAGGAGGTGGATGCTGAACCTTCCTCAGTCACATTTTTCTCTGCCAGCGGACATGACCCCCCCACTGCTCTCTACGCTAGCTAGCAGTAGGGGTCCGAGCATCCAACCTCCATCCATTACTCAGTGTCCAGCGGACCCCGCTTCACAGGCCAGATAAAGACATCTGCCTCATCACCTCCCCTCCTCCCTTTAATCACTGTTTACACAGCCAGGAGCCACAGCAGCCGGTTCATCACAGCGTTAGCGGCAGCCGGTTCATCAGAGCGTTAGCGGCAGCCGGTTCATCAAACCGTTAGCAGCAGCCAGTCTAGTTTCGGGACGAGAGAAAAGAAATGTCGACTGACAGAAATGTGATTTTAGGATTTTAGTTCTCTACATTATTCTGAGTGAGGAGAATAAACGTCACACATGACAACGATCTACCACAGGGTTGTTCTTCCATCATCATCTTCATTAGCTGGGTGATGTTCTCTGAGCTGGACAGAGGAAGACTGCTGATGAAGGTCTGCTTAATGGACCTTGTGGTCATTATTATTATTGATTATAGAATTATTCGATATTATTATAGGTAATGGTCCCAGTCATGACCTTTGACCCTCATCCTTTCAACACCATCAGACCTTTGAGTCCTCAGGAAAAAGACAAGACAAGCTGCTGATGAAGATGAAGATGAAGACCATGTATATCCTGTCCAAACCAGCTTCTGATTGATGTTTAAACAGGATGGATGTGTGAAAAGGTAACTGATCAGACGTCTGTAAGTCTCCCAGCCTGACACACACATCAATAACCGTTTGTCTCCTAAATACCTCCAGTTATTAGCAGCGGGTTTGAAATGACAGATGCCTGCTGTCAGAGGAAATACAAGCCCTCGTTTGAATCTATTTACTGGGCAGCAGAGTCCTGGCCTGATCCAGGCCTGATCCAGTCCAGGAGTCAGTGTGCCAGAATTTATGATCAAGGCTCTTTCCTTCACTCTCCAAAGAATAAATGTCATGTCGGAGCAGGAGGAGCAGATAGGAGCACCTGGGTCCTCCTAATTGTCTGCCATCGTGGCGGATCCACTTTGAAACCAGTCTCACTTGAGCTTCATTATACGTGCAGCCCATTTCCATAGGCCTCTGGGACCAGGACCTGGGCTGCTCACATAAAACAAATGACCGCTCCATGATAAATGGTTCTATTAGCAATCCAGATTGTTCAAGTGTGATATAACAGATCGTAGAGGGGCCCGGGGCCCATTCATTCTCCTCCTTCACATACAGCGCAGTAAATAGCTGCTTTTTATGTGTAAACAACATTAAAAGTCAGCATTAGGCCTGTCCTCTGATACACAGGAAAGTGTTCTAAATAAATAACCCAGGACAGGAGGAGGAAACATGGCCGCCTGCTATGGAGGCTCAGGAGTGTCATGACTTCAGTGACAGGAATTCTGCCGCCAACAGGAAACCATTCGCTGACCGTAAACGTGGGCGTGAGCAGCAGCATCGGCGTTTCTGCTTCGGGTTCAAGGACCTGGTGGTGTCTGCCTCCGTCTCACGCTGCAGAGTCACTTATCAGGGGCCGGCACCAGGAATAATAATACATATTACTGCCATAAGTAATGGCTCTGTCTGCACACAGTGGCAGACGGCTGTGCTTTTAGTTGGCTGGTATCTGATTGGTCGGGAGCCGGCGGCGGCTGTGAATAAACCTTCCTGTTTATTTCACATTAAAATAGGAGAGTTTAAACACAGCTGATAGGAGGCTGTGATATAGAAAATGGTCTTAAATAAGAACACAGCAGGGTCAGAGAAGGATTCCAGCTCTTATCCAGCACCGCTGTGTGTTTACTTCCTGTTTCACTTTACACAACAAAAGTTTAGAAAAAACAGAGTACGGGTTTGTTTATCTGCTGTTTGTTTGTTTTTCTCTGTTTCTTTTTTTTCATCTTCTTATGTGTCCACAAAAAAAGACCCTCCTCTTCCTCACCCTGACTTTCACCTGATCACATGACTCACAGTGACCTACAGGATGCTGAGAAGACGCTCGTCATCGTCATCGATGGATCCATTTGATTTCTGCATGAAGCCTCACTTTAACATCAAGTGACTGTGTGTGTAAATGTGTATATGAGTGTGTAGATGTGATGTATGATGTCATACCACCACCTCCTTCATTACTGACACACATGTCACTACATCCTGCGTTTCATTAACATTTGAAAGGCGTCCCGTCAGCCTGGATCTCCGTCTCTGGAGCCCCGGACCTTCTTTTTTTTATACTCTGGAGGTCTTTGAGCCTCATTAAGCAGGTCTTTCATCACATGTTCTCTGACATCTTTAAACATGTATTCTCTTTCTGCCTGTCCATCTCCTGTGAGACGATCGCTGCTACTCTCCATTTAGTTCAACAACACAAACACGGTTCTCACCGCCCCAGGCCCCCCGGCCCCCCGGCCCCCTGGCCCCTGTGCTCCTGTCACGTTATCTACTCATCAGTGTTTATGTGTTCAAATGGTGCCACACTCCTCCATCACACACACCAGGCCTTGATCCGGGGCGATCCACATTACTGATGCTGTTTTTAGGATTCAGGTCTGACACCTACTGTAAGTCACCTGATCAGGCCTGAGGACAGCCACGAGCATCAGCTGCCATTTTATCTTTGAAATGTATATTTCATCCGTCGTGTTCGCTCCCCCCACTGAGACCTGGACTCGATGGATGAGAAATTCAGATCAGGGGACAGTTTGAACAACGGTGTTACCTCTGGTCTCTGAGGGGGAGGGCTTCTTCTGGAGGTCGGAGAATCCACTCCCGTCCATTTTGTTTTTCCTCTCGGCAGCTCTGGATGTGGACGTCTCCATCGTGTCTGAAAGAAGGCAAGAGGAGGTGTTAACAGGCGGAGAACAGTCTGAGGGTTAATTTGGGATGAGGTGAGGACCCACTGAGGAGGAGGCTGGTCAGGATGGGAGGAGAGGAACCAGAAGGTTCCACTGATACTGCAGATAAATATACATGAAAACACGTCTGTTTGTCCTGAAGAGGTTCAAATAGAGATGATTTTAGGGCCTTATAGAAAACTAAACTGTGGCTGTATGACGTCACAAATGAGAACAAATATCAGTTCCTGCTTCACATACACCCCATAAACACCCCATAAACACCCCACATACACCCCATAAACACCCCACATATACCCCATAAACACCCCACATACACCCCATAAACACCCCACGTACACCCATAAACACCCCATAAACACCCCACGTACACCCATAAACACCCCATAAACACCCCACGTACACCCATAAACACCCCATAAACACCCCACATACACCCCATAAACACCCCACATATACCCCATAAACACCCCACATATACCCCATAAACATCCACATACACCGCATAAATACCCCATAAACACCCCACGTACACCCCATAAACACCCCATAAACATCCACATACACCGCATAAATACCTCATAAACACCCCATAAACATCCACATACACCGCATAAATACCTCATAAACACCCCATAAACATCCACAAACACCCCATAAACACCCCATAAACATCCACATACACCCCATAAACACCCCACAAACACCCCATAAACACCCACATACACCGCATAAATACCCCATAAACACCCACATACACCCCATAAACACCCCATAAACACCCCACGTACACCCCATAAACACCCCACATACACCCCATAAACACCCCACATATACCCCATAAACACCCCATAAACACCCCATAAACACCCACATACACCCCATAAACACCCACATACACCCCATAAACACCCCATAAACACCCCACGTACACCCCATAAACACCCCACGTACACCCCATAAACACCCCACATACACCCCATAAACACCCCACATATACCCCATAAACACCCCATAAACACCCCATAAACATCCACATACACCGCATAAATACCCCATAAACACCCCACAAACACCCCATAAACATCCACAAACACCCCATAAACACCCCATAAACATCCACAAACACCCCATAAACATCCACATACACCCCATAAACATCCACATACACCCCATAAACATCCACATACACCCCATAAACATCCACAAACACCCCATAAACACCCCATAAACATCCACATACACCCCATAAACACCCCACAAACACCCCATAAACATCCACATACGCCGCATAAATACCCCATAAACACCCCACATACACCCCATAAACATCCACATACACCCCATAAACATCCACATACACCCCATAAACACCCCATGTTTCCCCAGGATTCAAATGGTGGCAGTAGGAGGGGTTTCCTGTGTCAGGAGAACAGATATGTGTTCTAGGTGTCGCCTACAGCTGGAGGCCTCTGTCTCATGAATTATTACTGTCAACCAAACTAATGAGTCTGTCTCCACTCCAAAGGTCACAGCGTAGCAGAATCACAGAGCAGTCAGTCCCTCGCCGTGGTCCCCCTTCCAAGGGCCACTTGCTGGAATTTATGGTTGGGCCCTCCACCTCCTCTGCTTTGAATAATAGCTGTCCTGTAAAAGAAGCCCAGGTCGGCGAAGAGTCTTAAATAGAATCAGCTTCGACTGGAGGGGGCTGTTTGTAAATGGAGGCTAACCGTGACATTTGAATTCATACTGACTTCCACTTGTTCCTGTTGACTTTCAAGAGAAGTGATGAGACCTGAGGATCTGACAGCTAAAAACAGACGGAGGCGGAGGCCCCCTGAGACCAGAGACAGGATCATTCCATCATTTAGCAGCAGAGGATCGGATCTTAGAACCGGTTCTTAAGGAAGAACCATGTCTGTCAGCGCTGGCAGCTTCACAACGTCTACTGGATGTCCAATATCCTGTGGCTGATCTCCTCCTGCCTCACCAACAGCTAACAGATGTGGAGTTCAGAGGAGAACTCCCCGCTGCAGGAGGAGTCAGCTGGCCTCCTAGACCGGACTCCTGGAACCAACACCTCCTGTGACTTTTAGGACTGAAAGTGTTGAGGAATCTCTCAGTGGAGGAAAAACAAAACAAAGAATTTAAAGATGTTGTATTTATTATAAATCTATATTTTTATTAAAATAATGTTTACTTGTTTACATTAAAGGATGTTAACAGCTCAGACTGAGGCTGTAAACCTGGATCAGTTTTAGGACCAGTATTAGGATCAGGCTTACTTCTGGACCAGGACCTGTTCAGTACCTGGAATAAAAACACACTTTATGTGCTGCTGTTGTTTTAGAGTCATGGCGGAAACCCAGCCTTCTGTGTGTCTCCACAGCTCTGCCTGTCAACGGCGTCCTCGCTGACCGCCATCTTTGATCGCTGACCTTCGGCCAAATGGTCCCGCTTACTCCAGGACGGCCTCTCGCTGTTTTACAGCCTCACTTTGGATCTGACGTCCTCCTCACTGCCCCGATGTGACCGTTACTCATCCAGGCCTACGGTACGTCTATGTTTTTACTGGTGATCCAACTCCTTCACCGAAACATGAAATATGAGGTGATGAGGTTTAAAACTGACAGATGTGTCTGAATGTCAACCAAACAGGAAGCTGAACGTCAACCAAACAGGAAGCTGGAGACGTGTTTAAACTGACGTCCTGCTGCCAACTTTAGTAACTCTGCTGCAGCTGCTGCTAACCTTAGCACGGCTGCTGCTAACCTTAGCACGTCTGCTGCGGCTGCTGCTAACCTTAGCACGTCGGCTGCGGCTGCTGCTAACCTTAGCACGTCGGCTGCGGCTGCTGCTAACCTTAGCACGTCGGCTGCGGCTGCTGCTAATATTATCACGTCGGCTGCGGCTGCTGCTAACCTTAGCAGGTCTCCTACTGCTGCTGCTAACCTTAGCACGTCGGCTGCAGCTGCTGCTAACCTTAGCACGTCTGCTCCGGCTGCTGCTAACCTTAGCACGTCTGCTCCGGCTGCTGCTAACCTTGGCACGTCTGCTGCGGCTGCTGCTAACCTTAGCACGTCGGCTGCGGCTGCTGCTAACCTTAGCACGTTGGCTGCGGCTGCTGCTAACCTTAGCAGGTCTCCTACTGCTGCTGCTAACCTTAGCACGTCTGCTGCAGCTTCTGCTAATGCTAAAACAGTCTGAGATTTTTAGTGTGTCTGAAACCTGAAGATAAAACAAATAGTATATGAACTGTGTACTATTTACAGGAAATACTACAGTATTCAATCATTGGGTAGTGACAACAGCATGACAGACTCTTCTTCTTCTTTGGATAAGGCAGACGTGTTGCTGCCCTCTACTGGTTGTTATTAATGATCTTTACTGAGCTGATCTCCATCAGTTTCTTCATGTTGGTCCAGTTATCAGGTGGAGTTTCTCCAGCTGATCCCAGAGCTGTGATCTGAAGACGGTGTTCCCACACATTTGGTGATTTTACATTTTGACTACAGACAGTAGTAAAATGTGAACCATTTAATTCTACAGTGTAAAAATACAAACCATAAAAACATCAAATCAAATAGAGATGGTTTCTACCTGAGGCTGTAAATAAACACAATTAATAAACACTATTAATACACATTAATAAACACTATTAATAAACACTATCAATAAACATTAATAAACACTATTAATAAACATTAATAAACTATTAATAAACACTATCAATAAACATTAATAAACACTATTAATAGACATTAATACACACTATCAATAAACATTAATAAACACTATTAATAAACATTAATAAACACTATTAATAAACACTATCAATAAACATTAATAAACACTATTAATAGACATTCATAAACACCATTAATAAACACTATCAATAAACATTAATAAACACTATTAATAAACATTAATAAACACTATCAATAAACATTAATAAACACTATTAATAAACATTAATAAACACTATCAATAAACATTAATAAACACTATTAATAAACATTAATAAACACTTAATAAACACTAAATAAACAAACATTTTTTCCTCTGCTGTATACATCTGATTAAATATTTTAGTCAATAAAAGATGTTCATTTATCACTGATATAAGAATGATAAATCCTCACATTAATGGATCCAGAGAATTTCTTTGGATTATCTGATTAATTGATTATTGGTCAAACAAATTCCGGTGCTTTAAATGCAGGTTTATGGGAATAAAATACAACAGTAAATTAGAACCACACCGCTGGTACAGCTGAAGCTACAAGTCAATCAATGGATTAAAAAACTGATCGTTTTACATGATGATTTATTTGTCATCTTTTAGGGAAAATGACAATATCAAACAAAATCAAATAAAATGTGAATATTTTCTAGAATTGTTCAGGAGCTGTAAAAGGCCTAAATTAGAGCCTTCATGTTATTCAGTTAGAATGCAGTAAAATAAACGGAGACGTGATCAATAATGATGTTTAATGAGTGATTCATGTGGATCTCCCCCTCTCCTCCTCTTGATGCCCCTGTCCTGCCCCGGGGCCACAGGCTGGAACTGGTGTGGACATGTTGTTTAGTGGGATCAGAGACTTTTGAGTTGTCTCAGCGGGACGTTTTACTCTCTATTTATCACTCCCTCCATCAGACTCTGTTCTTTCTCCTCCTTTTTTGCAGCTTTCTGTTTTCCACTCATTAAACTCTCCACAGATCTGAAGTCGGAGCTGCGTTCAGGAGCAAACGGGACGCGGGGGTGGGAATGACAGGAGGATGAAAGGTCCGTCCAGGTTTGGGAAGCCCCCATGTCATCGTGAATAATGTGAAGGGCCCCATTATTTCTCCCCTGCTCCCCGACTGCTGGAACTCTTCATGCGCACAATAGCAAACTAACACGTTTATTTCTGATGCAAATGAATGCAGCGGCCCATTTAGCCTTAAAGACCTATTCACAGGCTGCAGCTTAGTCTTCCTCTTCTTCTTCTCTTCTATTTTTCATGTTTAATTGTAAAGAAAATTCTCTGCTGATTGTAATAATTCATCCTCACAATCTAAAATTAAATACGAGGCCTTTTTCTGCCATTAAATGTAGTTTGATCACTTTTATCCCTACAGAGATTTATATGAGGGAAATAAATACAAACTCTGCAAATAAAAGGCTTTAATAATAAAAAAAATACCTTTAAATTTATTTGTAAAATATCCCTGAAAAATACGTTTCTTAAAATCTGCTTCTCTGAGAGAATCTTAAATATCAGGTTTCAGATTCCTGGAATTCCAGGCTCGGTGTAAACCGGACAGGAAATGTGTTTAAAATCCTCCTAATGAGCCGATCGGCTATAATCGATCATGTCATCAATAAATGATGATAAACCGGGAATATTAAAGACATGTTACAGGATAAAATAACGCGCTGCTGGATCGGATAAAAGCCGCGTGAGCACATGGCCACGGACTCACCTGCGTGTTGCCTTCAGGGCTCCTCGTTTCTTCACCTGCAGTCAAACTTTTCCTCGTAGTGGAAGAAAAGCTCAGGCGTCGGGTCCCATCAAGAAGGACGCCGCGCGCTTAACTAAGTCCTCCAAACGAGTGTGCGCACGCGGCGTGTGCGCCAAACGGGACGCAGAAAGTTGTTTTCTTCTTCTGGTGCGTTCAGTCCTCCATTGGGTCCAGGGTCCGAATCCAAAACCCGAGCAGACCTCCGGGATGAAACTTTTCACCGTCCGCTGGTCGACCGGGATGCTGCGGAGATTTGGAGATGTGCCGTTAGTCACCGCCCTCTCCTCTCTGCTCCTCACCCCTGTCCCACCTCCCTCCTCTCTCCTCCCCCCTCGTACAGGACCGGACCCCCCATCACCGCTGAGGACTATAATAACCATGACGGTGTTGGTTTTAACAAACAGCCGTTAGCTCATTAAAATCATTATTATTTATTAACCTCTGATAGATCACGTTTATCAATAAAAATACTATTTTTGATGGTTTAAGACGAAAACTTAGTTATAGTCAAAACATGGTTAGAAAAAAACATGTTTACCTGCAGTGAAACGAAACTTTATAAAATCTTTGAAATGAACAAAATAAAGTATTTATAAAGATAATAAAAAAAACACACCTTCAGTCAGACAGGAGGAAGAACACACACCACAAACCTTTACTATGAATGACTGATTATCAATAATGATTGAAATGTGTGTGTCTCAGTAAAACGTATGTATTTAATAGTTACATTAAAACGTCCCACACACCTGAACGCCACACAAGGGTTAAAATAACATCTTACGACATTAGTTACATGTAATCAGTAACTTGTTTATGAAGTAATCTACAGATTGATGATAAAATAAAGCTTTGATTTAACCTGAGGATCATTTTTGATGAAATCAAATATATCATTTATAATCTCATCAGGAATTCACGTGACCCACAAACCCAGATCTGTCTATTGATGCTTCCAACTGATTGATCAGTGATCAGTGGGAGATTAATAATGATTGATCAGATGATCAGATCCACATGACTCCCAATCTGTTCACACAGCAGGAACCAGGTTTAAGACCACAGGTGGTGAAGGGGCATAGTTCACGTCAGGAAACACACCTGATGATGTCAATGAAGGCACGCGCTCCGTTTTCCAATGAGATGCTGCCCCCTGCTGTCAGTTTAATGTACTGCAGGTATGTCAGTCACTTCTGATCAAAGGATCGATAAAGTTATGGATTAAATACCTCTGGATCCAAACGTCAGTTTGAAGGAAAAATAAATCAATCACTAAAATGAATAACAATTATAATAATAATGATAATAGAGTTTAAAGGTAGCTTCCTCTCTGTAGTTGATGCAGACATTTGTTCTGCCTTCCTCCTTCCTCAGCCTTTTCTAACTGAATGACTTGTTGCTATAGCAACCACTATTAAACCACCACAAAGAAGACTTTTGAGTGTCGTCATACAGATTATTACAAAACATCATCAGAGCTGACAGCTGTTCATTTGTCTAATTTAATTTCTCTTCTCTTCTCTCCTCTTCCTCCTCTCCTCTCCTCTTCTCTCAGGACACATTGATGTATTTAATTGATTATTGATATTTCTTTATAATTTAGCAGGTATCTGAACTGTTGTTTGCAGTGAAGACTGATGAGAGTTAATTAAGATACAGTTTATCTGAGGGTATCTGTTATTGATTACATATAATCTTTAGTTTTACAGAAACACAGTGTTTCTTTGAAACAGTGCCGTCTTGTGGACAAACCACAAACCTGCAGTGAAGGACAAAGTAATCAGATACTTTATAAAATTACTACAAAAATACTGCTTTGAACATTTATGCATTATTTAAAGTATTCATTGAAATCAGATGTAAGTATATGAACTGACTGATTAAGAAGTGAATTTATCTGCAGCTGTAGTTAAATCACACCACATTAAAAACAAAGACATCAGGTTCGCCCGGCCCCGCCCCCGTCTCAGCTGGGACGCCTCTGGTTTCTTCGTCAGGACGTCTGTCTCAGAAAACACATGTCAGACGGCCTCCTGACCCTTAATATCCGCTGACTTTATTTGGTCCTCCCCCCTCCTCCCTCACCTCCTCTGCTCTGATGCGTATTAAATCAGAAATGCTGAACGGAGGGAACCCCCCCCCCTCTAACTTAACCTTCCTGACCTCAGGTTCTCCTCAGTCAGTGGATGTAGACCTGATCTCTGCTGACCTTCATATGGAGGCTCAGATGAAAACGTCAGTGTTGTTTCACACGGTGGGAAAACAGAGAAGGTTTAGGAGTGAAGGAGGAGGAGCAGACGGACCGATGACTGCCTCACATCCAGCAGCTCCTCCACCCTTCCTCCTGATTGTAACGACGACACCATCTGAACGCTGCATTGAGCTGCGTCACATGATCTTCATCAGAGTCTGGACACTTCCTGCTTCAACTGGACCAGTGAAAACAGACCAGACGGAGGAACCACAGTGAACCATAGGGATCCACAGGGATCCACAGTGAACCACAGGGAACCATAGGGAACCACAGTGAACCATAGGGAGCCACAGGGATCCACAGGGAACCACAGGGATCCACAGGGAACCACAGTGAACCATAGGGATCCACAGGGATCCACAGTGAACCACAGGGAACCACAGTGAACCACAGGGATCCACAGGGATCCACAGTGAACCACAGGGAACCATAGGGAACCACAGTGAACCATAGGGAACCACAGGGATCCACAGGGAACCACAGGGATCCACAGGGAACCACAGTGAACCATAGGGATCCACAGTGAACCATAGGGATCCACAGGGAACCACAGGGATCCCAACCACAGTGAACCACAGTGAACCATAGGGATCCACAGGGAACCACAGGGATCCACAGGGAACCACAGTGAACCATAGGGAACCACAGTGAACAACAGGGATCCACAGGGATCCCAACCACAGTGAACCACAGTGAACCATAGGGATCCACAGGGAACCACAGGGATCCACAGGGAACCACAGGGATCCACAGGGAACCACAGTGAACCATAGGGAACCACAGGGAACCACAGTGAACCACAGTGAACAACAGGAAACCACAGGGAACCACAGTGATCCACGGGGAACCACAGGGATCCACGGGGATCCACAGGGAACCACAGGGATCCACGGGGAACCATAGGGAACCACAGGGATCCACAGTGAACCATAGGGAACCACAGGGGACCATATGGAACCAGAATCAGCAGAACCAGCTGTCCATTTTGACAGAGTCAGCTTTTTTATTGATGTTAAAGAACGTTCTAAAAAGTTCCTGGACACCAGAATTTACTGGGTTCTTCTGGGAACACAGGCCCTACCCCTGCTCCAGTTCTAGTGGAATCTAGTTTTTACATTATGCCGCTAACAGTAGGATGATGTAACAGTCAAGTGTGGACCGACAGGAGAACTTCCCCTCTGACCTCTGACCCCTGAAAGCAGCTGACTGGAGCTGCTGCTGCAGACATGATGGACTGATGCACCAGGATGATGACAGGTTTATAATACCTGATTGCTTTTCCTCACGGAGGGTCAGGTTTGTCTGGTTCAGGTATTCCTGTCCAGGACGTTCTGTAGGAGAACATCAGTCCCACAGCCGACTCTAACGGCCCCTCACATCATTCTCTTTGTGCCAATCAGAGCAGGTGGGAGGGTCTCCTGCTCCATGTGTGACATCATGTATGGGAGCTCTGGTCCCGGCGGACTGGGCCCACGTGGCCCTCTCCAGAACTCAGTGACATGCTAACAATACATGTCAGGACTCTGGGATGCTGCATTGTGGGTGGAGCCGAGGGAAAGTCACACTCAAGTGATCTGAGAGGAGATGAGTGTCGTGGGGGTGGTGGGTGGAGGGTGGAGGGTGGAGTCAGCCTGGAGTCAAAGCTCACTTAATTTTGGGGGGGGGGCTACATGTGATGCGTTTAGGGTCCTTTTGATGTCAAACAGTGGTGTGTTTGAAGAAAGTTGTAAATGTCAGCATTTCTTTACTGCTGAGTTCGAACCTAGAATAAAACATCAAAAATCATAGTTATTATTATTAATACTATTATTAATCACCATCATCATCATCATCATCCTCATCAATAATAATAATAATAATAATAATAATATGTGATGAAATGAAGTTGTCCCTCATGAAACCCACAAAGACCCCTCCAGGTTCCTCACACCTCCCTTTGGGAACCCGTGGGCGGTCTCTTGTCCATGGATTGGTAGCGAGAAGTGAACACCGCCTCTGGGGGCCGGCCTTTGTTGAGGTGTGTGTGTACCTGTGTGTGTTTCTTCCCTGCAGCGTCTCATTGTCCCGTACAGGACAGCAGTAATTGGTGCTTTGTGTTTTAATTAGATCTGTGCCGGAGCCTTCTTTCAAACGGCCCCGCCCCCTCAGAAACCCTTCAATCAGTAGCCATCTTGTCAGCGACAGAAACCGCCACTGTTTGACTCGACCGAGTGGGACGCCGCCGCGTTATTAGCACCATTGTGCTAACGTGCTGCATGGTGGGCTGTCTGTCCCATGGCTGTGAAAGAGATTAGAGCCCAGCCATGGGGGCAGCACTGGCCCCATTGTGTGAGCCGCGGGCGGCTTCCGTCCAGCCTTTGTTGGCTGGTTGAGGGGCTTTGTCGGAGGCCCCTCAGCTGAACCCGCCTGTGGATTCAGAAACACCGGGTGTTCCTCCTGGGCCCACACAGGACAGGCAAGAGGATGTCATGTGATTCATCAGGGACCAGACCAGACCAGTTCCATCACTGGTTCCCTGTGTGGGTCTTTACTGGGGGGACTGTCAGCTGGTGGGTCGTTTCAGATTATAATTTTGACCTGATGTTCCTGATGTTCCCCAGGAGCACCGGAACGTTCCTCCTTATGCCACCAGTCTTTGGAGCGCCATATCCTCGCAGTGGGTGGATACATTCTGTCTCCGCCTCCTTCTCTCGGTGACCAAACTGATTTGTTTGGTTTCCTTCTTCCCTGTTCCTGTTCCTGGTGGATGGAACAGGGAAGATGGAGGTTGCTGCTCCTTGTATTTGTAGTTCTTATTATTTCACATTGAATTTCTCCTCATGTTGAACAATAAAGATCTTTTACATGGTTTTATAAACCCTTCATTTCCTTGCAGTCCTTTGCCTGAGGAGGTGTGGGTCTGGTTTTAGCTGACCAGGGTCCATGTGGAGGACAGAACATCCTTCCTCAGGAGTGATGCAGAGAAAGCAAACAGTGGTGGGACCACACCTGGATCAGGTCCAGGCCTGTTTCTAATGTTCTGCAGGTCTCAGCAGCTTTGGTTGGAGCTGAATCAAAGTTGACTCAAGCTTTTGTTGCCATGTGAAGCGTGACTTCATTGTTATGACGCTGAGGGGAGACGGCTGGTCTGTGTTTGACCCAGCAGAGGTCAGGAAGCAGCTGAAAACAACACTTCCTGTCTGACTATGAAAGTCATTTTAGACATTTATTCCACGTGACCTAATAATATATAATAATGTTTGATTTAAACGGGGTGCAGATTAAAGGTCAAAGGTCAGCAGGTGTAACCAAATATCCCTGTGACCCTGTGGTGGTCAGGTCTGATCCACTAGTGTGAGGAGAAACAGGAGAAGCAGGAGGAGGTGGAGGAGAGACGGCTGGAGGTAGACCAGGGACGGGTGGAGGTTTATATACACACCTGTTCATACATACCTGTATACTCGGTGTCACCTGACTAGGTGCCTCAGGTGCTTCCTCACACCTCAGTTCATCATTGGGCGTCATTGTCTCCGCCTCTGAAGCTCAGGGGTTGGCTGGCTCAACAGCAGCCATGCTGTGCCCTCGGGCCAGACGCCCCACCTTCAGGTGGTGCTCTGACTGGCGCCTGCTCCGCCTCCACCCAGCCATGTTTCATTTTCAGCTTTTGTTCAGCTGGCAGCTGATTGGCTGCTGTGAGAATAATGATGTTTCCAGGCTTTGTGAGGACTGTAACATGACAAATGGAAAGGGGCATGGCTTTGTGACGATAATGATGTTTAATTGGCTGGATGTTTGTTTTAATGTCAGGTTTGTCCAGTTTTCATGAACACATCACCAGACATGGAGGCGTGTTGTCGGCTGGCCTCAGGTAAAGGTCAGTGTTCCCGTTGGTTAAAATGACATCAGTGTTTGCTGGTGACATCATCCAATCATCAGACTCTGGAGGGTAGAAGGAGCATCCTGGTGGGTCTGAACCAGGGGCATCAGAATAAAAATGACATGAAGGGATTTGAACCCTGACTCTATGTGGTCCCTGTTGGACCCACCGGTAGTTTGATCCGGTCCCTGTTGGACCCACCGGTAGTTTGATCTGGTCCCTGTTGGACCCACCGATGGTTTGATCCAGTCCCTGTTGGACCCACCGGTAGTTTGATCTGGTCCCTGTTGGACCCACCGATGGTTTGATCTGGTCCCTGTTGGACCCACCGATGGTTTGATCTGGTCCCTGTTGGACCCACCGGTAGTTTGATCTGGTCCCTGTTGGACCCACCGATGGTTTGATCCAGTCCCTGTTGGACCCACCGGTAGTTTGATCTGGTCCCTGTTGGACCCACCGATGGTTTGATCTGGTCCCTGTTGGAAGCTTCCTCTGCATTCTGTCTGAAAGCTGTCGTCCAATAAGGTGGAGCCACATGTTTGTGAGGAGCGAGGAGCCTCCACCTTCAGATGTTTTCAGGAGTCTCAGCCTGGGGAACCCCATCTGATTCAGGCTCCAGATGCCTCAGAAACCAGCCCATAATTCAGTGCAAGCCTCACAGATCAAGGCATTTCCTCTGAACCCCCCTGACATCCATCCCAACTTTCATTAAACCCTGATTCCTCTCGTGCCAAACAGCTCGGGCGGCAGTTTGTGCCGGCGGCTCCGTGACGTTTCCACGGGGACGCTGGAATTCCTCTCCATCTGGGAAAAGGAAATGAGGCAGCGGGACGGGAGCTGAGCAGAGACGGGACAATCACATTCCTAACTTAACGGTGGACACACCGGATGGCCGGGAGACACATCCAACGTAGACCACTATATTAAACCTGAGACGAACTGTGTCTTTCTCTCTGGCAGAGCTCTGGGAGATTTATGTTTGTCTGCTGGACCTTACAGAAGGTTCCTGGACACGTTCCCCTGAAGTGGAACGATGGTCCACAGAAGAGGTTCGTCATGACGTCAGTGAGAAACCTTCAGTTTTCCCCTCAGCGGAAAGTTGAACAATCAGACAGTATGTGAAGAACTACATCTGGAAAAACTACAGCATACAGACACTGGACACCAAACATCCCATAATGCTCTGCAGCTGTGACGACAACATCAGCAACAGACAATGGAACATAACCAAGGGCTCGCTGGCAGGTGATGTCATCAATATTTTCCTCATTAATGAGGGGGTGGCTGATCGCTGCATCACTAGACCTGTTCCACATACAGGGATGTACAGCAGCCTTCCTCCTCCTCCTCCTCCTCCTCCTCTTTATCTCCCTCTGTTTCCGCTCTGAGAACATCAGTTTGTTCTTTCTATGTTGGGATGTGATGAACATTGTGGCCTCTGGGGGGTGCTATCATAGCTTTAAGTTGGACGGAGCTGACGTCTGAATGGGTCTGTGGGAGGTGTTTGGAGGGTGGAGGAGTGTGTGTGGAGGAAAAGGTCATTCAGGTTTTTCCTCGCCCCTCTTCTTCTGTTCCCACGCAGCAGCAGTGATGAATCACAATCATACGGGTCACTTTGAACTTCAGCGCTGGGCGAGCAGCCCTCTCCCCTCTCTCTCTCTCGCCTCTCCCCTCTCTCTCTCTCTCTCTCTCTCCTCTCCCCTCTCTCTCTCTCCTCTCCCCTCTCTCTCTCTCTCCTCTCCCCTCTCTCTCTCTCTCTCTCTCTCCTCTCCCCTCTCTCTCTCTCTCTCTCCTTCCTCTCTCCCTCTCTCTCTCTCCTCTCCTCTCTCTCTCTCCTCTCTCTTTCCCCTCTCTCCTCTTTCTCCCCTCTCTCTCCTCTCTCTCCCCTCTCTCCCCTGTCAGATAGATGACATGCACTGCTCCGGTGCGTCTTCAACACGCCACTCTGACATGTCATCGCCGTCTGGCCGCCTGGCCGGCAGCCCGACCCGTCGGTCATTGGAGCGGAGGGAGAAGTGAGGCTCTGAGCCTCCTGATTGGTGGCTTTGTGTGTAAGGTGTAAAGGTCACAGCGGTGTTTCTTTAGAGCATGATAAGCTGATGTTTGACCTTATCGCGGCGCCGCCTTCCATGAAGCTCTGTGACATATGATATGAAAAGGTGCAAAGAAGAAAGAGCCTCAACACCTCCAACACGGAGCAGGAAGCAGCCTGCACAATAACTTCCTGTTCAAACCTGACATCATCATGACATCATTTATTCTCTTCTTCATGATACGATGCTGAGGTTCCAGAAGCTGAGGGCCAATCAGTGCAGACATCTCCCTGTCAACCAGATCTCAGTTATTATGGGATGGACTGACCTTCAGTGTTTAGGTGCTGAATCCTGAAGCCTTAAATTTGATCACAATTAGATGGACAGACTTTATTATAAATTCCTGTGTTACAGCAGCTGAGTAAAAGAAAGTAAAAGTAATGAAAAATAAAATAATCCCAAAAAAGTGCAATAACAAATATGAAGTAAAGTGGATCAAATAGAATAAAATAAGATTAAAACCAAATAAAATCATGATCTGCTTTGTTTATTGGATTTCTGAAACTCAACCCAAACTGTAAGGATATACCAGAGGGACAATTTTCATTTGTTTTCACACAAATGTATTCTGTCATTCCAGGAGGAGACTTTTTACCCTCTCAGGCCTCCGTAGTGTGGCCAGAGCTTTGGGACCACTGAGTTCACTTGTTGCTGGTTTTTGGGGGTCCTAGTTTGCAGCTGTAGGTCTTAAAATGGAGTGCATCAGAGCATGTGTCTGCTGGTTCTACTGGTTCTACTCGTTGTATTGTTTCTACTGGTTCTACTGGTTCTACTCTTTGTATTCTGTACTGGTTCTACTGGACCTACTGCTGGAGCTGTGCAGCAGTCACCAGTGGCTGTGGGTCAGTGTGACCTTGTGCCTTTCCTGGTGTGAGAAACAATAGAGCCTTCTTCTTCTTCTTCTTCTTCTTCTTCTCTCTGTGAGCGTACGTCTGACTGTCAGATAAACCCTGGAGAGTAAACAAGAAGCTGGTCTGTATGTGGACTCCCTCTGGTCTCATGTCCGGCAGTCTGGACTTTCATCAACCCATCAGGACCTTGAGGAGCAGATACAGAGAGACAGACTCTGTTCCCACATGTTCAGTGAGGCGTAGAATCACATCAGTAACAAGAAGCACAGCGGTTTACATAGAGACAGAGAAGGGAGGTGGGTGTGTCTGAGGGTGGGTGGGTGTGTCTGAGGGGAGGTGGGTGTGTCTGAAGGGAGGTGGGTGTGTCTGTGGGTGGGTGTGTCTGAGGGTGGGGCAGGAGTGATGGAGGCCACAGCTCTGGGTTAAAAGCTGCTCCTCTGTTTCTCTGTGATTTTATTGTCCTGAAGCTTTTACAGAGGTTCATACAGGGAGTGGGCGGAGTGTTGTGGGTGGGCGGGGTCTGTGGTGATACAGGTATCAGATGAGTTCCATCGATGGTATCCAGGTGTAGGAGATCCATCCCCATGATGTGCCTCAGTAGGTGGTGTAAGACGTTTGTCTCTGGTGGAGGTTTCCTCCATCTGCAGCTCCTTTAAAGGAACAGTTCAGCCAAACATTCATATCCAGACAATCAGACAAGCCAACAGGTTTGTGTTCAGTCATCTGTTAAAGAGACGTCTGTGGTCTCCTCTAACTGTTCTCTTAAGGAAGAAGAAGGAGACCTTAACCATCCTGCTCCATCTCAGATTTCACACCAGCTCCTTCTGCCTCCATCTCTCTCCTCAAGTCCACGTCCAAGTCTGTGGGGGGAGGAGTGGGGGTGAGGGAGGAGGGGTGTCCAGACAAACCAGAGGGAGTAACCTGAGAGCGCTGACCTGGGCGCCGGGCCATATCAGAGGGGTTATCGCTCCTGATCTCCTGACCCCGTGACCTCCTGCAGCTCCTCATGTGATGAAGCTGTTTTCTGTTAGAAGAAGAGCGACGAAGGTGTGTGAGGGTGGAGGTGTGTGAGGGTGGAGGTGTGTGAAGGTGGAGGTGTGTGAAGGTGGAGGTGTGTGAGGGTGGAGGTGTGTGAAGGTGGAGGTGTGTGTGGATGCAGTGATGTCACTCAGGGATGATCCTCATCTTCATCAATCCTTCTCCCTCTTATCCTTCCTCTCCTTCCTTCTCATCTTTCCTCTACTCCTTTCCCTGTCCCCCATCCTCCCTCCTCCTCCCCCTCTCTGTACCAGATGGACAAACAGTGCCCCCCTCCTCCTCATTGTCTCGGTGGACCCTTTAGAGATAAGCTTGACGGATTTCTACGCACGACAACCTCTTGAACTTGACCCCTGCACGAATTCATCAAAAGAAAAGCCTGATCACTTGTCCCCCTCTCCTCCCCTTCACAAACACACACACACCCTCCTCCCCTGCTTGTTTTGTTTTCCTTTAAAGACTTTAAGCTCTTTATTTTAAGGTGATTATTATTTTTCACCTTTCAGATGACAGTTAAAGGATTAGATGATGAAATGAAATTTTCAACCATATGAATATTTTGCTGTCATTAATGAGGCTCAGTCTGACTTAAACACCTGAACCCAGCAGATCCAGCTGGAGTCCAGACTACATCTGATTCTGGTTCACTCTGGGATGACATCATAAATGTATTACTAGCAGGTGTCTTTCACTATAACTATAACTAGTGATCTCTGCTGACCCACAACCAGCTGTTCTCGTTAACTTCACTTAATTAACACTAAACCACTAAACATGGTAATAACATGGCTTAATATAATCATATGGTGATGGCCCAAACGTTAGCATTCACACTGCTGCTCCACATGGATCAATACTTTCCTGATGTTAACTGATCGATCAGAAGGCCTGTATTTCTTCTTCTCTGATCACAGTGACTCTGTCCTAACTTTGGCCTCAGAGGCTCAGAGAAAGAAGTGTCTCCTCAGACCTGGACCTCTGATCCACTTCTGCCCAACATAACCAGCGATTAGCAGCCCAAATCCTTGACATGTTCCAGTTTGTAGAGACACAGTAAATCCTGGCTCTGAGGGACGATGTGGGATCCTGGTGGGAGGGATCCGGATCAAACCAGCTCCTGTTTGGACCAACAAAACTACTCCTCCTCCCTCTCCTCCTCCTTCTCCTCCCTCTCCTCTTCCCTCTCCTCCTTCTCCTTTTCCTCCCTCTCCTCTTCCCTCTCCTCCTTCTCCTCTTCCCTCTCCTCCTTCTCCTTCTCCTCCCTCTCCTCTTCCCTCTCCTCCTTCTCCTCTTCCCTCTCCTCCTCCTCCTCCTGATAATCTCATTGTCATATCTCAGGCTAACAGACACAGGAACCAGGTCCTGGCGATCTGACTGCTCGTAGCCTGAGGCCTTGTCATTGGTGTCGTTAAAAGTGATCCATGGGGTGCCTCCTGCTAGAAGCCGGTCCTTTCTCATGCTGAGGTGTATGAAACGGAGGTGGAGGCCCAGGCGTGCTACTCGCGGCCGTCCTGTCCGGTTTTAAGAGGTGCTGGATGACGGACTGTAACAGGAGGAATTCCTGCTGCAGCTGCTGACCAGTCAAGAGGGACCAGGGGCTCTCAAGTCCACCTCAACCCCCCAATGAGACTCCCAGCCCTTCATCTAATCCCCGCTCTCAGACCCTGACGCCCTGAACCCATTGTCCTGCACACCCCCCCCCCACACACACACACACACTTCAAACCGTTGCGTTAACCACTGCCGCTAACCTCCTCCATCCATGTTAATCTGATGGAGTGGAAGCTGTGAGAGACAAGTGGCGTCAGCTGTGATGTCACACTGACAGGAACAATGACCTTTAGCTCAGGAAGAAATGCAGAAATCATATTTAATTATCAATCAGACCTGAGTCTTTGTCTTTCAGCAGGATGTTTCTGTTCTGATTGAACGTCAGACAGATCAATAGTGTAAGAAGCAGATCATCAATAAATAAAAAAATCAATAAAAGTGTTGACAACAGTTTGGACTGATTGATTCATTTCCCTCCCAGATCATCACAGGAACATGTGTGGTGCGTTCAGGGTCTAAAGTAGAATGATGATAAATCACAGTCATGTTTGTCTCATATTGAGGCCTCATGTTTCTGTCAGCTGTCTTTATTACCTGACGTCTGTTAGCAGGATGAGATGATCTGATGTGGAGGGTCGGGACGGGATGTCCTGCATGAATGAAGTTTAAATCTGATTCTAGTTTAAATCTGATTCTAGTTTATCTCTGATTCTAGTTTATATCCGATTCTAGTTTATATCTGATTCTAGTTTATATCTGATTCTAGTTTATATCTGATTCTAGTTTAAATCTGATTCTAGTTTAAATCTGATTCTAGTTTATATCTGATTCTAGTTTATATCTGATTCTAGTTTAAATCTGATTCTAGTTTAAATCTGATTCTAGTTTATATCTGATTCTAGTTTATATCTGATTCTAGTTTATATCTGATTCTAGTTTATATCTGATTCTAGTTTAAATCTGATTCTAGTTTAAATCTGATTCTAGTTTAAATCCGATTCTAGTTTAAATCCGATTCTAGTTTATATCCGATTCTAGTTTATATCCGATTCTAGTTTAAATCTGATTCTAGTTTATATCTGATTCTAGTTTATATCTGATTCTAGTTTAAATCCGATTCTAGTTTATATCCGATTCTAGTTTATATCCGATTCTAGTTTATATCCGATCCTAGTTTATATCCGATTCTAGTTTATATCCGATTCTAGTTTATATCTGAGTCTAGTTTATATCTTATTCCAGATTATTTTAGTCTAAAACTTGAGTTTATTTTGTGTTGAGAAGACATTGGGTCTGACTTAGAGACCATCAGAGAGTTCATCTGAAATTCTTCTTTGGTTCAGATCCAACCACAGTTAATCTACCTGTGTTAAAGAGGCAGACCTTACCTGGATCTCTTTACCTCCACACAGACCTCACTCACCTCCAGTAACATTTCATTTCAATAAAATTTTCATTCTCTCTTCTCAGGCTTCTCTTTGAATCTCTGCCAACCCTCCTGGGAGGCGCGGCGACGGCAGCCCTCCGCGGACCGACTCCTGCTCCATGAGGAGGCCTCACAGGGGCCTTTTTTTCTCTCACATGATCATTAAGATCAAATAGGAGCACATAAGCATCGGGTGTGATCAGGCGGGGAGAGGGAGGCAGGTCCAGGTCCAGGTCCAGGTCCAGCGTCAGACTGGTCAGTCTGAAGTCAATGTTTTCATTGTAAATACTACTAGTTATCACTAGTTATTGTGAAATACTAAAAGTTTTCATGTCTTCTAAACAATGATGAGTGAGTGTGAGTGATGGATGGAGCTCTGTGAGTGATGGGGTTTGGAGTCTCCTACAGGTTTACACTATCCAGATGTGTTTTTGGTGGGGATCCAGATCTGGTGCTCTGGTTAGTCTAGGTCCTGCTTTAGGCAGATGAATGCTATGCTAACTGATGGCTCAGACCCCGTCCGACTGTAAACCTCCATCCTCCATCGTTCAGCTTTCTGCTCCTCCGGTGTGAACCTTGACGAAGCAGACTCCGGGTTAAGCTCAGGTTGTTTGTGTTTCCCCTGGACCATTCGGCCCCCCCGACCCTGGAGCCTCCCTTTTGTGTTCATTTGTGCTGTTAATCGATTTACGATAATCAGCTAATGAATGGTTTAATCCACCAACAGATTAGAGGGAGGCAGCAGCCTCCGTCAGCGCTGCACCACCGCTCTGAATCCCCACCTTCTCGTCTCTGTCCACCACACCGTTGACACAAACAGGAAGCCGCTGTCGATCCTGCAGCACCAGTCCGGTCGGCCGTGAGTCCTGACTGGTGTGATATGAAATGATAAAACCGTCCTGGAGGCAGACAGCTGGTCCGTCTGATCCCCACAGACTGGTTTTAGTGGTCCAGATAAAGCTGATTAGCACCTCGTCGGTAGTCCAATAACCTGTCGCAGCATCTTATTCCTCTAATGCCTCGTCTCTTCATCAGTCCAACTCCTTCACTTCACACGTATCCCCATCCATCCATCCCCTAAAGGGCGGGATGGGCTCTGACATCATGGCGTTGGAGGAGACTTCTTCATTAGCTGGATGTCAGATGGTTTTTCCAGTAGGAGGTGGGAAAAGGAGCATCTCAGAGGTCAGCAGGGGTCAGACGGTCGATGCCTCGTTTCCCTGAGATACAGCTGAAGAGGAACAAATGGGGGAGGAGGGAGGAGACAGGAGGAGGGAGGAGGATGCAGATGGAATCAGAGGTAGGTGAGTACCTGAGGGTTAGAATGAACAGGACCTGCTCCACCACCTTCATCCCCCGACATAAAGACGACAGAGACACAGATCATCTTCATCATCCTCTCCAGAGTATATCTATGACATCATCCACCACAGGAATGAGGATGTGTCCGATGGATCTGTTGGACTGTTCTTTCAGAGGCTGGTGGGGGGGACCATTTTATCGTGACGAGACAAATGTTTTCTTTCTTTCCCATTTTTAGTGCTTCCATAAAAACGTGACTGATTCCATGAAGCTCTGTGGAGGGGCGGAGCATCGCTCAGACAGTAGTTAGGTGTGGGCGGGGCCATGTGTTCTGCTGAGGGCCGTCCTGGTTGGTTCTGGAGGGGTCATCAGGTCTGTTCCCTTCATGCTAACCTTTGGTCAGACTCCACCATCGAGGGTCTCTGTGTAGAACATCCTGGTCTGATGGATGTGTGCTTCGCTCTGTGTGTTATTGTAAAGGATTTAGAGAACGAGGGATGGTTGATGGATCGTTCAGAAGGTCTTTGAAGATGCTGTCGTCTGACGTTTATGGACGCTCATGTCTTCTAATCTGAGCTGCCAGGAGAAGACAGATTCCAGCTTTCAGACCATAACTCTACCGATGTGTCTGGTGGTTCTGGGCACCCAGAGAGCTCCATGATGGAGCAGAAGGATGAGGCGATGCTCTGAATGAGTCTTGTTGGCTTCATTAAGTGGTTTGAGGTCTGGTTTATTGGCTGACAGGTCGAACTATTTGTCAGGAAACAGCTGCATATCGTTCGGTTGTGAAACCATTTCAGACTGACGCCTTTAGAAGTGGTTTGAAGTCGGATTTTTATCCCCGGTCTTGTGGTTACACGGGTTGCATCTGGACCACATCAGAAGCCTCCTGCGGACAGGTCTCCATGTTTGTGCTCTGATCAAATGACAGCCTTGGACATGTTTGAGAGGTGTTTTGGTTTGCAGAGACAAACACAACGTCCTAATCCGCTTCTGGAAAACTTCAGACTCCAGGAATATTTATGAGAATTAGTGGAATGAGTTGAATATTTGTGGAGCGTGTTCGCTGACCCTGGGTCAGGTTTCATCCTCTGTTCACGTTCAAAACGGCCTTGAGAAAGAAAGTTAGTGCTCAAACTGAAGCCAGTGAAAAGGCAGGTATCTGGTGTCGTCACTTAAAAGGTGAAAATCAACCTCTAGCCTTCAACAGAGCTCTCCATTGTCTGTCGCTGTACAAAAGCCAGCCAGCCTCAGATAGACTTTAAAGCAGCCAGTCCAGATTGAGTTTCCATGGATCTGCAGCGCTGTGGCCACAGTTCCAGTGGTGTCTGACGGTTTTCTGACTGAACAATGACCGCTACAGTCAAACTGTAGGTGAAGACGAGAGCGGAGGGGAACTACGCTGATGTACACGTCATGATGATGAAAGTAATCGCCATCAAACACACAAAAGTGTGTCCCATCTTCAGGAACCAGAAAAATGATGCCACTCCTGCAACCATCAGACATTCATTTGTTGCAGTGGTTCCAGGTTTCCTGCAGACCAGGACTCAGTTAACCGTCTGACACCATTTCCTCAGTTTTTGGTCTGAAATCCACTTTGTTTTCACAAACAACCTAAAAGTGTTTGAGTGTTCCAAATCAAAATGTACACCATAATCTCAGATTCCTGTTAAATTTAAAGACATCATCTGGACCCAACATCAGGACCGACCAGAGGCCAGACCAGATGATCTGGGCCCAACATCAGGACCGACCAAAGGTTCAGACCAGATGATCTGGACCCAACATCAGGATGATTGATATGATAATCATAAATGTCAATCATCATCGATATGTGTGTGTGTGTGTCGTGTGTGTAGAGCGTGTGTGTGTGTGTGGCCCCTCCCCCTCCTTCGTGCAGACCCCGTCCCCTCAGGCCAACCAAAGCCTCTAATGCAGATTTAGATTTTCAATCCTGCCCCGATTGTGTTGCTCTGACAGGTCAACAATCTGTTCCCCCTACGTTTCTTTTAATCACTCCTTACCTTGGAGGAGGAGAGGGAGGAGGATGAATGAAAGGACGAGAAGAGGAGGTGAAAATGAGGTAGAGGAGTCCCAATCATAGACCAGGTTTAGTTCATTCATAAAGTCTTCCTCAGAAATGATGTGATGCTAATGCTGTTAGCTTAGTGGGAAGCTTTCATCTGAAAAGGATGAAAATGGAGGAAGAGGATGATGAAGCTGTATGGAGTCATTTTATGTTTTAAACTAGTCTCCATCTTCTTCAGGTGTTTTAAACTAGTCTCCATCTTCTTCAGGTGTTTTTAAACTACTGCTAAGCTGTAGTCCTGCAGGTAGGGACCGTAAACCTGAGACTGGAGCTCCCATGTGGGGTCCAGCCTTCTCGATTCTCCCTCCATGATTTTGTCTTTAATGAACCCCAGACTCTCACCGTCTCCTGCAGGTGATTTTAACGGACCACTGCTGGTTTCTCATCATGAGAATCCCCTTCCATCCTCCTCTGCTCTCGTCCTGACCCGTCAGCCTTGTCCTGCTGGGATGTGTTCTTCAAACTATAGATAATCCCTTTTTGTGCTTGTGAGGCTGGTTTCAAAGACTGGACCGACCCTGTGACCCTCAGCTGAGACGTGACGCCGCGTCAAGTCCAACTTTGAGATGCTCCGTCTTTTTTCTATCTATTGGTCTAAATGTGAGATAGCAGAGCGTTATGAATGAAAATGAGATTATGGCATCAGTGAGCCGGAGCTCCTTAAGCTCCCTGTTTCCCTCCCTTTTCTGCTGGGACCCGAGGGGCCCCGCGGAGCCCCTGCCATTCCCACCTGGGGAGAACAATATCCGAAGATCATCTTGGTGTGCTTCCCAAAGGCTTTGGTTAACAGATGGTTCCTCAAATCCCCTGGTTTCCTCCCAGCTTGAACATGTGTTGGTGTGATCCTGCCCTAAAAACAACAGGAGTAGGAGATGTGTTTTGGTCCCTCTCATCCCTGCCTTCCCACCTCTGTTTGTGGTTGCAGAGACAAGAATTCTGTATATATGGGCTGTAACCTCTGAGGTCGGGTCAAAGAAAACATCCTGTCTGTTCTCACTCCTGCCAGATCAGGTCTGGTCCACCTCTCCTCCCAACCCGTCAGCCGGCTCAGAGGACAGTCCTGCATAATCATACATCTCCTCTATTGTTTGGGCTTCATAATATCACATTTTTGACTGGCTGCCCCCCCCACACACACACACACACCCACACACACACACACACACACACACACCCACACACATACACACACACACACACACGGGGCCTTCAGTTATGATAATTCAGACTCCCAACTCGGTGCTGTTTGACTTTCTGCCCATTTTACCCACAATTCACTGCTGCTGTCAGGCAGACATGCAAATGACTGGAGTGTTAGTTGGCGGCCATTGTTCTGTTCTCTACTTCTGTCTCCTATCAGACCCTTTCTCCTCATGTAAAACCCCCAAAGTGGACCCGAATGACCTGCTAACGTGATCCACGGTTAACAGATGTCTGTGATGGAATCAGCCACTCAATACCAATGAAACTGTAGTTTTTAATGACAAACAAAAACATGTAATCTGAGTACTTTTGGATTCCTTACTAATGAAAAATTTCAAATATTTCCCCTTTTAGTAAAAAATGGACCCGGATTTCTGTGGTTCTGGGTCATGTGGGGGTGTGGTGTGTGTTTTCAGGCCTTTACTGTCCACTCTGTTGTGTGTGTGTGTGTGTGTGTGTGTGTGTGTGTGTGTGTGTGTGTGTGTGTGTGTGTGTGTGTGTGTGTGTGCCTGCCTGATGATGAGGAACATAACGCAGCAGGTTGTCGTTAAACTAAATGCCACCATTGTTCCAGTCGCCGCCTTTAGAGCCAAAAGTTGTGTTTTTCCAGGTCACGTCTTACATATTCACTAAAAAGGCTCAGTGAAACAAAAGCACATGATTATTGGTGCTCATCACCGCCTTAATACACTAATTGTGTGTTGGGGGGGTGGGATGATAAGCCCCTCCCCCGCCTTCCTCCAACCCTCTGCAGCCAATTATTTCATTATCAGCCACTCACGCTGCTTCATATACAGATATGTCATCTCACCATGTCTCCTGGTCTGTTTCTGAGGCCATGCCCCCCCTCTATAAAACATTCCATTTAATAATCATAATATTAATAATCCAGGTCACCACCAGAATCTTCATATGCTCCACTTCTGGACAGAACTGTGGAACGTTCTGGATTAACAGCATGAATATGCTGACTCATCATCCATCACACTGGTGCCTCGGGTTCAGTGTGGTGTTATGAAGTGGACAGGTGGAGCGGGTGGTGCTCGCTCCACTCTCCCCCATCTTTTATCATGGCGAATCAGTGAAATCATCAGCGTGAAGGACGTCACAGGTGTTCCATCATCCCTGACATCTCCACAGCTGTGAGGCCACTGCTCCGCCAACGGCCCAACAACACCTATTGTTGTCATGATATTATGAGAATAGATATAATATTATTGTTTTTTTGTTCTCAGCTTGTTGTTCTTTAGAGGAAGGGGAACACGTGTCCTTCTGGGCCCATGTGGACCAGATTAACAGCTCAATTACTGTAAACCACTGATGTGAATCCAGGTCTGTTGGCCTTTAAGACCCTTTGAACTATTTCTACATTAGACAATAAGCACAAACCCACAGATGTTTCAGTCAGGCTTCCTTTTTGTGACTTCGCCATGAGTTTGATGTCACTGCAGACGACTGATGTCTTATTTCCCTCTGAAGGCTGCTAAAGATGGCCAACATGTTGGTGAGGCTTCAGAGGCTGAATTTGTTGTTGAGGGCGACTTCTTGTAAGGAAGGCTTAAGCTGCACGAAATGTCCCTCAGAGAAGCTGGTCTGAACTCTGCTAGCTTTCTGTCAATGTCCACGACAGTGCCAGGGTGCGTTGCACTGGGACTCCTGGGAGTGCTGAGACTCCTGGGAGTGCTGGGACTCCTGGGAGTGCTGGGACTCCTGGGAGTGCATGCGCCAGTAATTAGATGCAGTTTATTGTCCACAGGGTCAGTGGAGTGAGATTTGAGGGCTTTACTGCTGCCTGAGCGCCTCGATTCACTGCTGACGCTGATAGGAGCACAGCAGGAGGCCACTCAGTGTGTGTGTGTGTGTGTGTGTGTGTGTGTGTGTGTGTGTGTGTGTGTGTGTGTGTGTGTGTGTGTGTGTGTGTGTGTGTGTGTGCGTGCGCGCGCACAGCAGTACATTAAAGAACAAACACACACATTATTGTGCTCCCAGTCATGCGATGTCCCGTCTCACAGCATCACTGAGCAGCAGAGAGGAGCACAGCAGGGAGTCATGACATCCTCCACACAAAGCTGCCCCAATGCATTCTGGGTCCCATGTTCATCGCTCTCCATCGCTCAAAGCAGGAGTGCAGCTGATCAGTGTCCTCACTTAGCCTCCATGTCTTCTCCTCACGTCTGTCTGACGTCACGACTTGAGGAGGAGGGAAACTCCTTCAGCATCTGCCAATGTTCTCCACCACAGGGAGGAGAGGAATCACTCCTCACCCCTGTGAAGAGATGCTCCTCACAGCACTCAACAGGGGTGAGTGCTGTTGGGGAATGACCTTAAAAGGCTCCTCCTCTCACAGGTATATCGGGTTGGTCTGCCCTCCTTACATTTCTCCTGCTGTTTCCTATTGGTTTATCTGGACCTTCTACAGGTCTGATGTCATCACAGTCAGACTTTGGCCCACATCCCAAGCTTTGTTATTTCTTAACAACCAATGAGAAGATGTATGTACCTCCACCATGGAGACTGTCTCCATCCCCATTGGTGCGTCTATATATCTGGAAACCTCCAGGGGACCAGAGGTGACCCTGGATCATGGAGAAGAGGTGATTCTGGATCTAGGATGTTGTCAGCAGCGTTGAAGGAGGTGTGTGGCCTCCTATGTTTAGTCAGGTCAGTCAAGTCAGGTTCTACTTCTGGACCTCTTCATCAGTTCTGAACTGATAAACTGATGAAGTCTGGTTTCATTGAACCTCTTAGGATCTTTATCTACAAACAACAGGAAGTAGTCTGACCTTAAAAAACTACATTTACACACACACTGTGATCTCTTAGACAACCAGGTTTGGAGCTAGCATTAATGCTAACATGTTGGGGCATCTCTCCTGTACCGGAGGGATTGCTCCCACCCAGACGACCCAGGACAGCCCTTTGTTTTGTCTTTTTGTCACTCCCCATGCACGCCTGTTGAAGACATTGTCCTCCATCGCTTATGGAAATTGGCTCATTTTCCAAACACAAAGCTGGGCAGTGTTGAGGAACGCAGCGCTCAGTGCCAGGACTTCTTCATCCTTTTGTCAGAGCGATGAGGCCCAAAGGAGTAACTGTGAAAGAAGTGATTTTTAACTGCCCTCCCCACCCCTCCACCTAACTGTCAGCGCAGCAGGCCTGCCACTGCTTTCTTCACCATCCCTCCACTAAATCAGCAGATAACAGCCGTGACTGCTCCCATTGTTTTGTCCGGGTAAACAGTTTGAAATGAATTTTAACTGCCCCGCATGGGAATACATCTCATATTATGGATGTCACATTTGTCCAGTGGACCCTCCCATCCCAAATAAAGGAGAAACATGGGTTGGGTGTGATTCCAAAGAAATTCCAGTGATCAGGTCCTCTCACTGAACCTGGAGGCCCGACAAAAGCCTCCACACACATTCATGAAGAGGTGTGAGGAGGTGGAGCATCGTTCATGAGGAGGTGGTGCTCAGCAGCCAAAGAGTGTCTCTGGGTCTCTGTAGAATAAAGAGTTGCTCCTGACCTGATCTTCTTTTCTAAACTTCCTGTTCGGAACGATGAATGTAAAATAAGGAGCTTCTGTCCTCCCTTGGTCCTCTCCTTCATTGGTTCTCAACCAATCAGAGATGTCTCTCACCGATGCCTTCCAGCAACACCAGCAGTACTACCAGTACCAGCAGTAACGGGTCACACACGCCATCCACCAGTACTAAGAAACTTTTAGAGGAACCAGAACCAGCAGTAAGGTGTCTCAGCTCTTTGATGCTGTCTCTGGTCTCCTGGCTCTGGGCTCACGTCAGCGGTTTGTGTTTATTTCTCAGCTCAGAGTTCAGTGGAGGGTTGAGTCGCCCGCTGGGCCATTTATTTCTGTCAGATCGAACTAATTGTGTTGTTTGTGCAGGCTGTATGATGTTTCTGCTCTCCAGAACAATATGGCTAATAACGGGTGTGGAGAGGTCATGGGAAAAGCACCGTCCTCACCAATTAGTGGTTAGAGCTCATCAACGCTGTGAAGACGAAACAACAGGAGCTCTGGAGTCTTCTTCAGGCTCCGGTGTCATTACGTCAGGCCTCCGATAAAAACGAGGACGTTTTGGGTGCAGTATCCTTCTGAAGCCCTCGTGTGTCAGGCGTCCCATCACAGAGATGGATGATCCATTCAATGGACTCTTTCATGTGGTCTTGGCCCACATAGAGGCCCACAATCAGCACCATGTGATGCTTCATTATGGTCCCAGACACTGGAGAGGCTGTTGGTCTCCTTCCAGACATCACTTCCTGTGTAGAGTCAGCTGATCCACAAACATCTGCTGTGATACACATAGGAACACACTAACTCAGGACAAGCAGCCACATCAATAATCTCTCTATGATCAATATACAATATACATTAGCAATATTTCATGCTATTAATCAGAGTACTGTATGCTTATGAGACACATACCTGACACAGTCTGGGCAGGTTTCTCTACACATTATCAAGTTTGATTACTATAATTTAAAAGAGTGAAAAAAGAGAGGAACAGAAGTAAAAAGTAGGAACATGAAGAACAAGATGTGAAAAGAGGAGAGGATGGAGTGAGCGAATGTTTCTCTGGTGACGGATAAGATGGAACATGTCTAACTCCTGGATGTGATCTGTGTTCATTGTGTTTCTTCTCATGGGAAATCAGGGTTCAGCTCATCGCCAAGGTTACCCAAAGCCGGTCTCTCCTTCTTCTTCTGCTGTGGAATTATCAGTGCTTTGTGAGAACTGCCTTGTTATTGAGTTAGGAATCAAAACATTTGAGACATGGGAATGTGGCGATCAGGCCGATAGCAGGACGTTATCTGAAGGACCGACGCACCTCCTCTTCCACACACATTATCAAAATAAAAGCATCTGGGCCCAGTATCTACATGGGACATTTTCTGTGAAAGGTCCACACCTGGTGATCGTGTTCCACCCTGAGACATCTCTTATTCCTACTGTCTCTGACTGTTTCTGATACCTTTAGATCATTTGAACTGCTGCTGTCTATTAGTTCAAACATATGGAGCTGCTCCTCCTGCTCCTCATCTCAGCCAGAGTCACACCGGTAAGGAGAACCAACAGCCCTCCATTCAGCCCAGTGTTAGACCGACCCTCTGAGACCACATGATGACGGCTCGGGTCAGGTCAGGTGAGGGCACCTGGTCCATTCAGTGGTTATAAAGGCCAGCGTGTAAAAGGAGAAAGGCTATCAGATATGTGGGCCCAGCCACCGTGGCAGAAGTCAAGCGGTCTGAAAGGCGGCGTCTCTGCTGAACCGGCCGGATCCTGATCCTGATGGAGAGATGCTTTAAAAAGAGTCCAGATTACAGCCTTATGGCCGACAGTCGCTCACATACACTCCTCTGTTCCTCCTGTTTATCCCACTCCTCCGAGCCGGGCTGGGCCTTTCCATGAACCAGCTTGTCAGCAGTCTTTTGTCTGAGCAGGACTCAAACAGGATAGGCTCCTTTGACTCCATCCCGTCTCCCCCTAGATAAACAGTTCACCTGTCACAAAGCCTGCTTTAGCTTTAAAAAGGAACGTACAGTAGGAGGAGACGGAGAGGACACGAGTTATTCACCTCCTCCATCCCTCTCTCATCAGGAGGTGTACATGCTGGAATCTGCATAGCCTTTCATTCCCGTTCTCAGCCTGAGGTCTCCGTGTCTCCTGGTGATCTATGTGAAGCCACCTCCATCTGTACACAGCTGCCTCCGAATGAATGATGTCAGAAAGGATGGAGGCATCACTGAATGTTCTCCACCCATCAAACACTCTCACATTTCAAAAATGTTTCCTTCAACCATCCTCTCCTGTGGAGAACAGGAACATAAAGTTCTGGTTCTGACGGAGGACGAAACAACAGAGGTTGTCGTTAACGTCTCTACAGGTGTCCTAGAGTTTTACTCAGGGTGTCCTGCATTGTTAAGCATTCAGACAGGTGAGACACACCAACCAGGTGAGACCCACCAGGATGATGTGTGACGCTCGCTGAGCGTGTGCGGCCCCGTTGCCATGACGACTCCCACACCGTTTCCATGGTTCGTCCTCGCTGGAGTTGTTTTGGTTGCGGTTGAATCAGAGGCGGAGACTCCATCCAATAAAACCCATATTTTGAACTTAAAAACATTTCAACTGAATAAATAAACTGAAGGTGTCTGTATTCTGCAGCTCATGGGTTCCTGTCAGAATCTCATCTGACGACTGATCAGCTGTCAGTCACACTGAGTGACAGGAATAGACTTGTGTTTATGTCATTTACTCTGATTACTTGCTGACAGATACTCTGAGGATGTTGTTGACCATAAAAACCCGTTCAGGTCTGGGATTACATCCAAAAATACCAGCTCAGATTTTGGATTTCAAAGCAGCTGCAGAATTTTGGGGGTGATCACCATGAAGAGTTCTACAGCTCTGGTTGGAGTCTTCATCTGTGTCCAAACGGACACGCTAAGCCAAGGATTACATGTCTGACTAGATCAGCGCCCAGGGTTGGTTTGGAGAGGGCTTTCCTTTCACGCTTTGTTTTCTCTGCTGTGTCGGTCAGAGCTGGGAGCCCCCCCTGCACCGAGACCACCACAACGAACCTCAACAGTTCATTCGTCACAGGGAGTCCCGTTTCATAACGGTGTCTGAGAACACAGCAGCATCGTGGGCCTCATGTGTTTCACAAAGTTTCAGCTCATGGCTGCACAGTTTTTAAAACGCCGCTGGTCAGGCAGGACCTGATGCGCCAAAAACCCAATTATCATGTATGTTGCTGTAACGCCCCAGGACTTAGAATGGGAACTGGACCAGAAAGGCAGAAACACGGGGGGGACGAGGGAGGAGGGAGGGAGGATGGAGGAGGAGGAGGGAGGATAAAGGATGGGGGGAGGAGGGTGGATGACTGGATCCAGTAAGGAGTCCTGGAAGGACACCTCTGAGGAGGAGCATCGTGGTTAACTGACCTATGGGGGGCTGAGCAGGTTTAACTATGGTGAACGTCAATGCTCATATTCGTGCTGCTGATTTGTCCATCATCATGTCCTGGGAGCCAATCAGAGGCCATCACCTAGTTTGAAAATAAAAGCAGACCAAAGTCTCAGCTGTGTCCCGTTGGTCTGGAGGGTTCAGACCTCTAAAGACGGATCTGTTGAGGCCAAAAGTCGTCTGAGATTCCCTTTAGTTCTTTCTTCAGGTCATAGAGTTCATAGTGTTGGAGCTAGAGCTAGCTTCTGGTGGTGCTACAGCACCAACGACGGTGAACCACAGAAGATGAAGCTGGTTCCTGTTCTCTCTTCAGGTTTTCCTCAAGTTTAATCAGTGATTTGAGAGCAGAGAGAAAATCCTGCCATCATTCCTGTAAAACCCTCTAAAGGAGACTAAAACCTCCTCAGCACCAGGAGAACCCACTGAAGTCTAAAGATCACATTCAGACCAAGTCCCAAACCGGTAGATGGGTGGTTCAACAGATGGATGGACCTGTGTTCACACATGCTCTGTGTCCAGGTCACATGACCGACCAGCCTCCTTCCTGTTCCTCCGAGGCTGGATGTGATGCTGATTGACTTGACGTTGCCAGGGTCTGTGGCGACCCCCCCCTGTGTCACCCTCTCAATGAGGGGACAAGCACCCTGCTGTGCTGAGGAGAAAGATCCCCGAGGGCGCTGTCACCCTAATCCTCCACCCTCCTTCCTCCATCCACAACCCCCAACCTCCAAACCCCGTATTCAGGGGCGTCATCGTCAGATAAATCAGCATCCCCCCATCAGATATGAGACCCTGTCAGCCTTTACCAAAGCGGTCTGAGATCACCTTAGTGATGTTATTATAGTGACCATAACCCGACCTACAGTCCTGGTTTTATGGTCTGTCCTGGTCCCGGTTTGTGCTCCTTCTCAGATGAAGCTACAGACAGGATGTGTTCCTGCTGGCATCATTTCAGACCTGTGTGTGTAATAAAAGTAACTCAGTGAAGACGATGTTGTTTCAGCCGTGACCTTCATCATCTGGTCGCCATGACGACTTTTCACCACGTTTCTGATGATGCAGCGATTTCTACTCACTACTTCAACTGGAAGCTGTTTTCTGTTTTCCTGTACTGATGTGCAGCGGCCATGTTTAATGACTTTATCTCATGCTGCATGTGAAATCTGAAGCTGCCCCCCCAACAGTAGAAATTAATATGAATTAATATAATTAATAAAGTCACCCTCAGTAATGATTGGAAGGAAACATTTGAAGCCAAATACAAACCAACTTCGGATGAAGCAGACCAATTGTCTCCTTTGAGTCCATCTTGACCCTCCCTCAGGAGGTGCCCGTCCAATGAGCATCAAGGACTTCTCTGTTGGAACCTTTATTGTCTGAGTGTCAGCTGGAGATGAAGGCCGGCTCCTCATTGGCCACTTTCCCTCCTCTCCAACCTCGGCTGATTGAATATGATCTTGTTGTTCCCAGTTATATTACTGCCATTGATTTTGGCCTCAGGGCTCAGGACATGACCTCTAAACCGCCCTCTTTTGTTTGGACATCACAAGTTCACTACTTCATCTGAGGGACTGACCTGGTCCTGGAGGTCAGGAGGAGGCAAGGAGGCGAGGAGGAACCAGCTCACCCAAAATGTTTTTTCTCAGCATTAACCTGGTTTCCTGCTGCCGATGGTGGTCTATTTTTGGGGGGAAGAAGGGGCCGCTGCTTTATTTTGGATTCCTGGTGGCCCTGCTGCTCAGCCCCAGGTCTCCCATAACCCAGTTTAAGCTTAAACCGTTCAGGGAGAGTCGTGGCCCAGGGCGACGTTCTGTTACAATTCAAGACATACAATGGAGTCAGACATAAGACACACACACACACACCATCTTCACGCAGACACACACACACATCATCACACACACATCATCACACACACACACACACACACACACACACACACACACATCATCACACACACACACACACACACACACACATCATCACACACACACACACACACACACACCATCTTCACACAGACACACACACACACATCATCACACACACACACACACACACACACACACACACACACCATCTTCACACAGACACACACACACACATCATCACACACACACACACACACACACACACACACACACCATCTTCACACAGACACACACACACATCATCACACACACACACACACACACACACACACACACACCATCTTCACACAGACACACACACACACATCATCACACACACACACACACACACACACACACACACACACACACATCATCACACACACACACACACACATCATCACACACACACACACACCATCTTCACACAGACACACACACACATCATCACACACACACACACACCATCTTCACACAGACACACACCATCATCACACACCATCATCATCATCACACACACACACATCATCATCACACACACACACACACACAGACACACACACACACCATCTTTACACAGACACACACACCATCATCATCATCACACACACACATCATCACACACCACATCACACACACACACACACCCTGCTGATTCGGTTTCAGGTCATGGTTCCACATCTAAAACTATTTGTCCACCAAAAACCAGGAAACAGATCCTTGAACCCAAAGGAGGTTCAGCTGTGACCCCTAATGAAACCACACCTTTACCTCCGTCAGCTGTCCAATGAGGATCCTTCCTCTCCAATGCTGATGTCGACATGTTTTACTGTCAGTCCTTCATCTCCGTCCGGATCTGAACCACGACGTCCTCAGGTTCAGCCTGCTCAGCCGTAACAGCTGATTTCCATGCTTGTCCCGGTCGATACTGATTAATATCTTGATTAGTGACCTGACGGCCTGGGACCAGGTCTGTCTGCGGTCCTTGTTCGCGGGCTGTTGGCAGGGATTTGTGCTGGGAACCTGATGCTTCATTGGAGGCCTGAGATGTGCTCGCTCACAGCAATAAGCCATTGTTTGACTTGGCACGGCTCGGGGCACCCCGGGGTCTGGGCCCTGAAAGGCTTTCTGTGAGATGCCCGAGTGCCTATTGTTGAAAAATTGTCCCCCCAAAAATTAGCATAGAAGAATCCAAAATGCATAATGTTCTGCAAATGACAGCTGCTTAGCTGAAACAAAAGGAGCAAAATGGCTTTTGGTCGCGCTGCACTTGTTATGCTAATGAAGGCCCCGGCCCGCTTCACGGCAACGCCACACAAATCAGAGGCTTTTTATTGGTATTGTTATCGTTCACGTTGTTTATCGGGACATGAATGTAGCTGCAGCCTGTAGCTCAGATCATCATTATACACAGAAATATAGAGGAGCCATTATTTGGAGCCATGGTTCCAGATCCAACCCTCAGATCACAACCAAAGGTTTCAGAATGAGCTCCAGGATAAAGCAGCGATAGTTTTACATCAACAACAGCATAACTTCATCATCAGATCTTTATTGTTCTTAGAAACCGCTGTGAGTCGATGAGGACGTCCTGAGAAAGAGGGTCAGCCTCTGAGAAAGGCTCCCAGCTCCTCTCTCACCAGCCGCACCGCTGCTGCTTACTATGCTAATGTATTCTCTGCTAATTCAGAGCCGGGCTCACAAACAAAAGGTGACCAGTGAAAAGGATCAGGTTTCAGCAGCGCGGCGCCGGGCCTGGTGACCCGCAGATTCATCATGGGACACGTGGACCGGAGCGCCGTCAGGACCGCCATCGGGACTGCCGTCAGGACCGCTGTCGGGACTGCCGTCAGGACCGCCATGTAGGACTCCTAATGTAGGACCTAATGTTAGACCTGATGTAGGACCTAATGGTGGGTCTGATGATGGACCTGATGGTGGACCTGATGGTGGACCTGATGGTAGACCTGATGATGGACCTGATGATGGACGTGATGATGGACCTGATGGTGGACCTGATGGTGGACCTGATGGTAGACCTGATGATGGACCTGATGGTGGATCTGATGTTAGAACTAATGTTAGACCAGATGATGGACCTCATGGTGGGCCTGATGATGGACCTGATGTTAGACCTAATGTTAGACCTGATGTTAGACTAATGTTAGACCTGATGTTAGACCTGATGGTGGACGGAGTTTGACGTACCAAAGGTCAGGATCTGAGCTGCTTCTGTTTCCATCCAGAAACCTTTTGGGAGTCAGAGACTCCTCTCAGAGGTCTCCTGTACCCAGAGAGAATGTTTCCCTCTTTTACAGAGAACAACCAGTGTGGTTGGTGGAGGGTAATCCTGCATTCAGCAGCTTTCAGCTGGAGGTGATTCCACCGTGAACATGAGGTTTAGGTCCAGACTTTACATATAAAGGAGTGAAAACATGGACGGCTCCGTCTCTGCCACGTTCACAGCGTGTCTTTATGCCATCGAGGCCGTTGCTCAGCACTGAGGACCTCTTTGAAAATTAAGCTGCCATATCACGCCCATCAGCCCATTGTCCCCCCAGCAGGCGTTTGGTATTCCCAGCACAGAGCACTCTAGCTTTAGCCTGGCTGTGTGCATTAGGAAGCCAGCCCACTGCCACTCCAATTCTCTCCCTCACCTTTCCAACTCAATCTGGCTCTGTGGCCTCGCTGTCGGCCCCTCCTCCCCAAAAAACATTTTTACTGGCTATCAACCTAGAGGACATCTTGTTCTCATTATTCTGAATTATGGGAACGTTTCAGCATCGTGAACCGTCTCAACTACTGTACATGTGACCCGGAGCACCATGGAGTCATCTGGAGGGAAAGCTGCTGCTCCTTCCTGCCACAGAGGAGAAAAGCCGTTTGTGTTTTTACTGAGCTCCTCGTCAGAGACGGCAGAGAGACGCGTCTCACCTGTTCTCTGTCAGAGCAGCTGGTTTCTGTCCCCCCTCTCAGGCTTGATTACAAGGCTGCAGAGGAGAGGCCCGCCCCTACAATATGATTGGAGGAGTCACTGCTGATGGTGATTTAGTTCTCCAGTGCCACAACGTGTTCAGAGTGTTTGTTCTGGAGGTCAGGAGGTCCATCTATTGTCAGAGTCAGCCCATCCAGACCAGATCATCAGGACCCAACATCAGGACCGACCAAAGGTCCAGACCAGATCATCAGGACCCAACATCAGGACTGACCAAAGGTCCAGACCAGATCATCAGGACCCAACAGCATGACCGACCAAAGGTCCAGACCAGATCATCAGGATCGACCAAAGGTCCAGACCAGATCATCAGGACCGACCAAAGGTCCAGACCAGATCATCAGGACCCAACAGCATGACCAACCAAAGGTCCAGACCAGATCATCAGGACCCAACATCGGGATTGACCAATGGTCCAGACCAGATAATCAGGACCCAACATCAGGACCGACCAAAGGTCCAGACCAGATAATCAGGACCCAACATCAGGACCAACCAAAGTTCCAGACCAGATCATCTGGAGCCAGCATCTTATGGTCAGGTGTGGTTTTTAGACATATAAAATGAAACATGTTTGAATGTTTTCGGTTTGATGTGCAGGACTCACTGCTTTCACTCTCCTAATGACGTCTGATTGGCTGGTGTCAAACCACTGGATGGACTAAACTTAGTGAGGGGGTCTGTCCCAGTTGGTTAATGGAGGGAGGGTTTTTGGGGGCTGATTTAAGACAGATTAGTCTCTGAGCCCCTCTCCTGGAAAAAGAAGGTCTTATTCATGTTATATAAATAGAGTCTCAGGTTTAAGGCAGGTCTGGTTCTCATCCAGCCCCCCGCCCTCTTCAAACCCTGAAAATGCTGCTGAATCATGTTTGGGAATGAGTCCTCCTCCCTGTCCCACTCCGGCGGTCCTCCCATTCATTCACCCAGGGGACACGGTGCTCTGACGGACAGTCTCTGAGTGATGGACAGAGCCCGGGGCGGAGACACAACCTCAGTGTGTTCAGACCACAGAGGCTCTGTTCAGGCCCCACGGGGGGCCATGTGGGCCCCCAGAGCCCCGCAACAAATCTCCCAATTGTATTCCCCAACGCTCACCAGAGACGGGCCACATGATCCTGATCAGGCTGCTCTAAGGTAAACATCCAGCGACCATATATTACCATAAATTATGTCAGCATCAGAGACCAGGAGGCTGATTACTGGTGTGTGTGTGTGTGTGTGTGTGTGTGTGTGTGTGTGTGTGTGTGTGTGTGTGTGTGTGTGTGTGTGTGTGTGTGTGTGTGTGTGTGTGTGTGTGTGTGTGTGTGTGTGTGTGTGTGTGTGTGTGTGTGTGTGCCCTGAAACAGGAGGTTGGATGAGTCTTCATTTTTTCAGACTTTGATGCATTCTTTGCGATTAGGACATAAAATCTGTTGATCACAAATTAATATTGGATAGTCTAAGGATGGCGTCACGTCAAAGATGACGAAATGTTTAAAATGACTTCATGACTTTAAAATGAGTCAGATTGAATCGCTAGACCAGTTAATATTATTTAATGTTATTTAATATTATTTAATTTTATTTGATATATAATGTTATTTAATTTTATTTAATTTTATTTGATATTATTTAATGTTATTTAATATTATTTAATGTTATTTAATATTATTTAATGTTATTTAATTTTATTTGATATTTAATGTTATTTAATAGCATTTAATGTTATTTAATGTTATTTAATGTTATTTATTATTATTTAATTTTATTTGATATTATTTAATGTTATTTAATATTATTTAATTTTATTTGATATTTAATGTTATTTAATAGTATTTAATGTTATTTGATATTATTTAATATTATTTAAAATTTAATATTATTTAATGTTGTTTCATAGTATTTAATGTTATTAAATATTATTTAATGTTATTTGATATTCAATGTTATTTAATATTTAATTTATTTGATATTATTTAATGTTATTTAATAGCATTTAATGTTATTTAATGTTATTAGATATTTAATGTTATTTAATATGATTTAATATTTAATATTATTTAATGTTATTTAATGCTATTTGGTAGTATTTAATGTTATTTAATATTATTTAATGTTATTTGGTAGTGTTTAATGTTATTTAATATTATTTAATGTTATTTAACATTTTTTCCACATCTACAGATAAAACGTGAAGACATTAAATAAGGTCGACATTAAATTAGTAAAAATGATAAGACGGAAAATTACTCCGTTTGTTTTACACACTTAAAGTTTAGACCAGGATCCAAACTAAAGCTCTGTGGGGGTTTTTAACTACGTGAGTATTTTTACTGGAGTAAAGGATTTGAGTGTTTGTTCATCTCAGATGATTGTCAGGTCAAATAAATCTTTATTTTTCTTAAATGTTTGGGGTTTATGTTGAACCCTGGTCTCTGTGTAGAATCTCCCTGTCCTCCAATCATATTGAGTTGTTTCCATGGGAACAGAGGAGCATGGAGTATGTTTACTACAGCAGGTGATAAAGACGCCTCTGACGGCGGCGGCCTGAACATCAGAACAGGATTCCAGGAAAAACAAGTGAGCTCATAAATCTCTCAGCTCCTGTTTTTACAGTTGGAGCTCTGAGGCCGAACCAGGCAGCAGATAATCTGATAAGTGTGTGGCTGTAAGGAAAACAATTCTGCACCAAATCCACCTCAAGATGATAATGGCATTGTGTTGAAGTTCATGTAAGCCTCTTAATTCTAGAAGCTGTGCAGTCCTTTGGCTGGAGCCTGTTTACAGCAGGAGCTCACTCGTACCAGCAGATTAGCTGACTCGTATGGGGGCTGGTGTTGACCTGTGAAGGAGTCATGATGCCTTCAGTTGTACAGGGATAAGGAAAAGATGTAAAACATCACACCTACATCCAAATCAGACACACTGAGAGCTTCTTCCTCCAGTGGGACTGAGTCAGGTTCAGATCATGAGCAGCAGCAGGTATGTCTCTGTGGAGGAGGAGGCCTGACGAGGAGCAAGCAGCCGTCACACAGCAGTGGGCGGGGCCTATTCAGGGGTCATTGAGGACGTTAGCTTCCTGCTAATGGTGGAGCTTTAAGGTTTCATGACTGTCCACCTGAAGATGAACAGAGTTCAGCTCTCAGACGGGTCCTTCAGAGAACGTCTGGACATCTGCAGGAGACTGGAGTCTCCCTACTTTACCCTTCCTCAGTCACACACATAAACTATGACACCATGATGAAGATGATCTAATCTTCTTTAATTTGGATCAGTTAACACAGATAAACCAGTTTCATCATCACCTGATCAGGTAAGTCTGAGACATCCCGTAATCAAACACCTTTTTAATTTTGAAGTCTTAAGTCTTCTGTTTCATCACTAGTTGGCTGCATATGAGCAAAGTCAGCCATATTTAACGGAGGAGGAGGGGGAGGGCTGCTGCTCCTCCCTGTGTGTAACAGGTCTAGTGATGAAGCCGATCATAGTCTGCAGATCCATCAGAACAATGATCATTCTGATTAACAGCTGATGGGATGCAGGTGATGAAATAATCCATCATTAATGAAAATATTGATGACATCACCTGCAACAGAAACCAGAAGAGTGTCTCCGTTGTCTGACATTTACCCACAAGGCACAGCAGCTTAACTTCATGACCACACCTCTTATTAATGCCATCATGGACACACAGATACAACATTAAACAACATGGGCGTGAAGACGATGACTGCGGCGGTAAGAAACCTGTGGTGATGTCACAGGCTGAGCACCTCTCAGACGACGGAGGCCTGAGTCTCTAATGAAGCCCCTCATCAGTCTGGTTCCTCGTTGGTGGTCTCTGTTCCCGGTCTCAGGAGTTATTAAATGGACATTTGTTGGAGAAGGTAATTAATGAATCCAGGTATTTTAAGGACCCGGTGCTCACAGTCATCCCCGCCCACCCCAAGCACAGCGCTGATTAGCACCAATCAGGATCCACTTCAACCATCACTTACTGGAGCCAAATTCCATCAGTCCTCCAGTCATGAGCGGCGAACCTCAGGGCGACAACAACAGCTCAGTGTGCTCTGACCCCCCCCCATCCCCCCTTCCTGCACCACCAATTCATCAGCCGGGCGTGACACAAGAACTGCAGCCCCCTTAACGTCAAGGCAATCAGAGTCTCAATCAGAGCTGCAGAGCACAGTGGGAACCACACTCCCAACACATGTGCACCGGAGTGCCCTGAGGGCCCCAAATCTGCACCGCTAATGACAGAGAATATATGTGCCCCACAATGATGTGGTCTAGAGAGACCGAGCAGCAGCTCAGGGACCCAGCACCCAGAGAGAGGCAGGAAAAACCTTTACCAAGCTTTAACCTTCATTCAGGGAGCTTAGCCTTGAAACAAGACCAGACCTGCATGGACACAAGCTCTGAATCCTGGAGGAGGGGATAAACATCCACTGAGGGGAGGGCACAGGGGAACATTAGAGGAGCCTCACCCGAAGGAGACTCTTAAATAATACGGATGTGAGCCTGGAGAGACACGTGGCCTGGTTTAGATAATGGATGTTCTTTTTCTTTAAATGACTGTCAGTTAGTCCACAGAAACATTTGGACTGAGAACAATGCCTAATTGGGACTCACCAAGAAAAGCTAACTGTCCCCCATTGTGCCTTTAGCAACCAGCTCTGGCCTACTTCTGCCGGCTGCTGGCGTAACAATGGAAAACAGACGGAGACAAAAGGAGCTTTAGGTGTTCTGGACGCAAGTCCTGAAAGTGTGCAGGGGTGGTTGGTGGTCAGGGTGAGACCATGTCCCGGGTTGAGACCATGTCCCAAGGTGAGACCATGTCCCAGGATGAGACCATGTCCCAGGGTGAGACTATGTCCAGGTGTTAGACCATGTCCCAAGGTGAGACCATGTCCCAGAGTGAGACCATGTCCAGGTGTCAGACCATGTCCCAGGGTGAGACCATGTCCCAGGGTGCCGTGTGTTAACTCCTCTATGTGATGATGTCATGTTTTTGGGTGCCCCGCCCTGACCCAGAAACACAGATAAGCATCTTAATCCCAAACCAAAGCAGCAGCTCTGTGACACTTCAGAATGAGGCTCTCATTATTTTTTTTGGGGGGGGGGGGGGCTGTCGCCGCCTCATGAATAGTCATGATGTCACGTCCATCTCAGCAAACCTCACAGTATGAATATTCTAATGAAGCACAGCCAGCTTCTTCTCCTCCTCCTCATCAATATGGATGAAGGGAGGAGGATCGTCAGCAGCGGAACAGTGAGGGTCTCCAGGAGCAGCTCCAGCTCAACCAATCATCTGGAGCCTGTAGGGTGAGCCACACCCCCCAAGATACATCAGGAAGTAAATCACTGCTGACTTCTAGTTTCTCCTCCACCACAAGTATCTCCTCCATCACTAGTTTCTCCTCCATCACTAGTTTCTCCTCCGTCACTAGTTTCTCCTCCATCACCAAGGAGGTGCAGGTAGCAGCTGTTTCAGAGGAAACTGTTGTACCTCTACTCTTTGAGGAGGCTCTAAGGATACTCGGATACAGAGGTGGGATCTGATCTGGTTTTTAAGGATGTATAATAATAATATTGTAAAGGTCTTTGGTTTCCGTGGTTGCAGTCATCGGGGAGTTCCACCTGCCGCCCTGACTAATCAGGGAGGAGTTGTTGTGATCTGGAGATGTTTTCACATGTGGAGACGTTCAGACTGTGACTCATCTCCACTTTAACCAACCACGAGTGTTTTGGGGCGGGACACCTGCAGTGGTGCAGCAGCTGGCGTCCTGCAGACCTCTGGGTGAAGTAGAATGCCTGAGGTGTGAGTCAGGAGGTAACTGAAGACAACAACAACCACAAACCAGATTCTGATCCGCCTCCAGAAGTCAGCCCAGAGACGGGCTGAATATGTCCTGAGGAGTCTGAATAACAATCCTGATGAAATCCTGCTGATTCAGCACCAAACATTCCTCATCTTCTTCACTGGTGTCTCATTACTCTGTCAGCCAGAGACCAGTGACTGGAGTTAATCTGATGCTTTATGTGATCATCAGTCGGTCAGGAACTCTTTGGGCAGATCCAGATCCTGAGCAGCAGAACCAAGAATTCCCCCATAGAGTCCAGACACTGGCAGTGGTGGTGGCTGATGACCCTGCTGAGGCTGATGAAATGACTTGGAGACTTGGGGGTGATGGTGGAAGATGGAGGACAGCAGGATGAATGAACCAGATTTGGACAGACAGCAGTGATCTGATTGGCTGACACTGAGGTGGAGACTTAAAGTGACGAACAGCTGATTTATGACCTGCTGAAGGCACAAATCACAGATTTACTCTGGCAGCTTTACAGCTGACAGATGTGATGACTGTTGTATCAGATTTGGTGTCGGTTTACACCAAACGAATTAATCTTGTCCTGTTCTTTCAGCGCTTCATCATAGAGCGACCTTTTGTCTCACCTGGAGCTTCCTGTCATGAAGACATCAGTTTTAAGCTGCTTCTGACCCCCGTTTGCGCTGAGCTGGAGCTGTGAATCATCCTTCAGACAGACATCTCCCCCACAGGTATCCGAGGTGAGGTGGTGGACACGTCCGCCTCACATTACCTGAACCGCAGTGGAAACCGCAGAAGACTGATAAGGTGAGGATGAAGCTGAGGGCGGTGGCTGAAGACGCCTCAGGTAGAAGAAACCAGCAGATGTAATGTTGGTATTATTTATTACCTTTTTATTCTGTATGTGAGCAGCCTGGACCTGGACCAGGACCAGACCATAATATTCCTACCCGGTGCTGTCATAATGTTCCCTATCTAGAGGGAAACACCCCCTTTGATACCTGGGATCAGGATCAGGGACTTTCTGTAGTCTTCTTGTCCCACATGAGTGCTGACAGGTGTCGACACTCAGCGTCTGCGGCTCTCATGAGAACAGGAAGTCGTGACGGCGGCTTCGCGGTCGCCATCTTGTGTCATAACAGACAACAGTGTTATCCTGTGCACCACCAAACTCTGAGGTCAGATCATGTTCCTGGGTCTGATCCAGGATCTGTCTCATGACACAAAAACAAGGCCAGACAGGGATGATAAAAACATTTATTTTTCAACAGTTACAAAGAAGAAGCATATTCATATGTTACATGGACTGTACACGGATCAGAGGCGTGTCCTGTTCTCTAATGTAAGGACTGTACACTGATCAGAGGTGTGATAGATAGACTGATCAATAAACTGATAGATTGATAGACTGATCGATAAACTGATAGACTGATCAATAAACTGATAGATGGACTGGTAGATAGACTGATAGACTGATCAATAAACTGATAGATAGACTGATCAGTAAACTGATAAACTGATAGATAGACTGATAGATCGACTGGTCAATAAACTGATAGATAGACTGATAGATAGACTGATAGACTGATCAATAAACTGATTGACAGCAGCTGAACCTGTCGCCTCTTTGGTTCCGTCAAACATTGAACTATTTTACTTGTATAAAAATAACTTTTCAGTTTGTCTTTGTCTCATTTCTGCTCCTGCAGCTCTTCAGTAAAACATTCAACCAGAGACAGATTCCAGAGGAGGCGGAGCTCTGCTCACAACAGGTGAGATAATCCGAATCTGCAGCTCAGGAAAATCTGGTAGAATGACAGCAGAATGTAGAAAAGCAGTGACATCACAGGCCAGATGTGATGTCAAAGTGAAACAGTGTCAGAGGAGTTTCAGTCCACCTCGTCTTCATCGGTACATACTGTACATTGCATAGCTAGTTTTGGGAGGACGGTGGGCGGGACTGAACCTCATAGGGCATTAAAGGCATTTCAATCTGCAGGTGGATTCGATGCTGACTGGAATGAGACAGAGGTTTACATCTGGAGGTCACCACCAGCATCCAGTCCACCATCTTCATTGGTTGATCTGTAAAGACATTTTCGTTCCGTACTGGATTGAGACCAAAGAGGACGTTTGGTACCTAAAGCCAGAACCTCTCCGAAACCAGACCGGACTGATTCAAAGGTCAAAGCTGTCAGTCTAACATCTAGACTAGCTGGCGAGTACGGCACTGGGTGGTGGTCTGAGTTTATGGAGAACTCTGTCCAACAATTTCAGGGAAGAAAATATCATTTAGAGGTTAAAGTCCTACATTTAGGAAAAGAAATAAGAATACTGGGTTGATGAAGTAGAAGTATTTATCCAAACATGTAGCAGAAGAGGTTCTGCTAACCCTGACCCTGGTTTGATCAATACACAAGAATCCAGAGCTGTGAGGAGGAGAACATACAATGACGTTTTGATCCTGAAGCATCCGACTGCAGCCGGTTCTATTCGGGGACAGACGTGGCTCCAGGATGAAGTGCTGGATGTTGGTGGTGTCGACCGGTTCAGGTCTATGACTCCTGTAAGGCTCCTTTCTACCTCCTCTGGAGACGCTGTTTTCGCGTTCAATGCTCTACAGCTCCCGCCCACCTCCAAACGGCAGCTCTAATAACGTGATGGTAGCAGAGTGACATCACAGGATGCTGCCTCTACAGGCTAGAAGGCTACATAGCACATTTATCTATCTTAGACATATTTAAGGAGGAGAACTCTTCACCTCCCTTCAAAGGAGACTGAATACCTTCTAGAAGAAACCTTCTTCCAGCAGAACAGAAAAAAATACATAAGCATAAACATAAATATATGTACAGGTTTCTGAACAGACATACATGAGGGTGTGGAGATACGTATGGATGACGTGTGCCAACGTTTCCTGTCGTCCATAAATATTGTGTTTTTAGATTTGTTCTGGTGAGACGGTGAACCTGTTCTCTCCAGTTCCACCTTCGATAAACCAGAATGAAACTCAGGCGCAGCCGCACTCTTCCACGATCATGTTTGGAACATCCCGCTTCACGATGTTGTACTCGTCATCGAAGTAGAGCATGGACATGGTGCTGAGTTTGGTGGGGATACAGCAGGAGTTCATGGATCCAGGGCTCATCCCCCGCATCCGGTACTGGTTCACCACCGCTGTGTGGAAGGACGAGGCCGAACCAGGGACGCCCGCCATGTAGGCTGGACAGTTCCCCTCACAATAGTTCCCAAAGTATCCTGACGGTGCGATGATCCAGTCGTTCCACCCAATGAGCCGGAAGTCTATGTAAAACTGCTGGCGGCAGCACAGACTGCTGCTGCCATCGCACTCCAGCCCCCTCTTCCGGATCCGGTGTTTGCTGTCAGCCTGCCGTGCCTGCACCACCAGGAAGGGCCGGTGGGACTCATCGTTGTGGTTGAGCAGCACGGACATGATGCCCTCTGCCTCACAGCCCTCGCAACGCACGTCCAGGTTCTGGCGCCGGTCGCCTTTCTCAAAGACCAACCGGACAGCGTCGGTCAGCATGAAGGTATGCCAGCCACTGCGCTTTAACTCCACCCGTCTCTCCACCAGGTTCCACTTGCTGCCAAGGCCGGGCTCCTGGTAGTACACCTTCACCATCACCTTCCGCCTGGAGCGCACCTCCAAAGGGGATGGCAGCAGCTTGAAGTAGAGCCAGAGGGTGGCTTGGGTCACCTGCAGGTTCTGGTTCCCTTCGTTGGAGATCAGGAAGAACAGGCTGGACTTGGATGTCACCATGTCATCTGAGGAACAAGAAGACAAATAAGTCATGATTAATAAAAAAATTATTATAATGAATGATAATTAAAATGAAACAAAGTCATCGAGGATAATGTTTCTTAAACTGACAACATTTTGAAGACAACCACCAAAACCTGAACATCTGGAGATTAAAGTCTGTCTGAACGGGCCTTGAGTTCAGGGTGGCAACAAAGACCCTGTGACTGACAGGAAGTTGATGGGTCCTGTGCCACATGGACCTGAATCAGCCTAGATATGAGACAGGTTCAAGGCTTTGTGCTGAATGCTGAGATCTCCTGGAGCCCTCAGCCTGAGGCTCAGAGCTTGTCTCAGGGCCAGGAGCAACAAAAACCATTTCCATGACATTAACTGGTTCTCAGAAGTCGTGGCAGTAGACTGCAGATGATCAGGGGCTTTTCATTCAGCTCGTCTGGAGCGACTCAAAGGTCTGGAAGGAGGCAGACTGAGGGAGTCAGACACTAGGATCTGAACTGGACCAACATCTTTATAAACGTCTTCCTGAAGGAGTCAGAGACTGTTAACTGTTAACTGTTAACTTTCCCACAACTAAAGCAGGTGTTTGAACTGAAGCAGAGGATCCATGTCTATCTCTAATCCATCTCTGGACCTGCTGGTTTTAATGGTGTCCCTCTGAGAGCCGTGGTCCCATTAAGGCAGATGAAGTTCTGGTCTGGAGCTGACATGTAAGTATGTGGAGAGCCCTCCTCCCAATTGGACTCAGGACCACTTCATCAACTGTTTATTACATTCCCCCCAGCTGTGTGGATCCAGCTCTTTATCCACATCTTTTGATCACATGGCATGATACCACCACAGCCACTAACCTGAGCTACACCTGCATCTACAGAGGTGGAGAAAACACCAACCAGCAGAGACACCACCTCATCTTCACTGAGCTTCATTCATCAGCAGCGCTGTGATGCAACAAACCTGCACCAATCACAACCTGTGAATCCTAATGGGGCTCCAGGCTGCAGGGTTCAGGCCTCCAATCTGCATTCAGGCTGCATGAAGGCCGACACAAAAGCTCTGACCTTATGCTGAGGGGACAGATTCAACACTGGCCTGCTCCACAACACACACACACACACCATCTTGGACATACATGGATAACACAGACTCACAGCTAAGAAAACATCTCAAACATAAACAAACGCAGACAGACGTCACTCAACGATGACATCATGACGGCAGGGCCAGACCAGCGGTGCCGACCTGAAGCAGTGGTTTGCTGATGTGGAAAGCTTCCACTGAGGCCGGCAGACAGAAACACGTGGCCTGAGCAGGTGGTGCTGCAGATCGTTTTCAGGTCTGCTCCTTTCAGACTAAATTGTCGCCACGTCTCTGCTGACAGCCGCTCAGCGCCGGCAACGCAGCCAACTGGCAAACGGACAGGATGGAGGCGCAACACAGAGAGAAACATGTGAAACTAAAAGGCTCTCAGTGGGGAACAAACCTCATCCAACAGAGAGCAGAGCTGCTCCAAGTCTGTGTTTGTGTGGCCCGGTTTTCTAGGAAAGTGAACACTGGGGCAGGAGTCACAAAAATCCTACCCTCTTTCCAGCTATGAACGCAGCCACGCTTACAATGTTAGCTAGAGGGGAACTCAGTTAGCACAAAGCTCCACAAGTTAACAACCAAACAACCAACCAACAAACATACCAACCAACCAACTTATCTACCTACCAACCAACAAACCAACCAACCAACCAACAAATCAACTTATCTACCTACCAACTAACAAATCAACTTATCTACCTACCAACCAACAAACCAACCAACCAACCAACTTATCTACCTACCAACCAACCAACCAACTAACTTATCTACCAACCTTCCAACAAACCAACCAACTTATCTACCTATCAACCAACCAACCAACCAACCAACTTATCTACCTACCAACCAACCATCAAACCAACCAACTTATCTACCTACCAACCAACCAACCAACCAACTTACCTACCTACCAACAAAACAACCAAACAACTTATCTACCTACCAACAAACCAACCAACCAATCTACCAACCAACATAATCTTTCCTGGTTTGTTGACAGATGTGACTTCCTGTTGCATCTCCTCCATCTTCCTGTCTGTACAGAAGCAAAAATAACGATGTTAAACCAGCACCAGCCAACCTATGATGACCTCTCTCCTCTCTACATCCTACCAGTCAACAGGACACATGTGTTACCATGGAAACAGGGAGACCACCTCTCTAAATATCGTCATTTAAATGTATTTAAACATAGTTTCCATCTGAGACGTGTAAACATGTCAGAACCAGGACTGTCAGCATTTAGACTGATAATCTGACCCAGCAGCAACAGGTGATGCTGAAACTGACTTTAGCATGTTAGCAACAGGTTAGCATTCTGCTATCAGACTGTTTAGTCTCAGTATGACATCATCATTAGGACCAGTTAAATACTGGGAGGACTGTAGAATGGTCAGACTATGTTCTTCATTCACTGTCCTTTACCTCCACACTGATTCACAGGCTGGATTATTCACTTCCTGGTCAGCTCCAGAGGGTTTGGACTCAGAGGTTCAGAGGCTTCACAGGTTTCTGTTGGACATTTGAGGTGTTTTTGCTCCAGCTGCTGCAGTAAATAAACGTTTCGTTTAGGAGGTGACGTCTGGACGCTTCACCAAACATGCAGGTTGCACTTATGCACCATCTTTTAGTATGACGGGTTTTCTGGCTCAGCATCTGTTCAACATCAACTTTTCTCATTCAGTCGGTGTGTAAAGACACACAGAGCAGAGCTGGTCCTGATCCAGCAGCTGCAGCCATCAGACATCATTTCACACCTGAAGTCTGTTCATGTTTCATCTTCATCTCTTTTCTACTCTACAACAATGGACGATATAAACTTTGTCAACTACATTGTTTTAATCATTCTGTTGAGACTGCAGTGGCTGACCTCACTTATTGTGAAATTAGGAGGAACTTTGACGTCACAGAGGTCACATTTATCAATTCCCTGCAGAAAACACTTCAATTTGAGCCTCTCATCACGCACCTTTCTCCGCAAAGCTGATGATCTCCGAGCTCTCCTCCAGCACCTCGTTGCTCATCGGGTGTCCGTCCAGGTTGGGGATCTCCACCCTCCCGTCCTCCCGCAGCTTCCCGGCGTGGAGCTTCCGTAGCGCCGTCACAATGGCCGCCTTCGAGACCGGGTGTGTGATGTTGGGTCTGTCCCGCATCTGCAGCCTGCTCAGGATGTGCCTCTTCACCGCCTCCAAGAAGTCCATGTTCAGTCGGCCCGACTCGGCGTCCTCCGGCTGAGAGACGCTACAGGACGCGCAGGTATCCCGGGACGCCGTGTGCGCCTCAGCCTCGGTCGGGGGCGCACCGGTGCAGCGGATGGAGAGGACACAAGCCGCGAAGAGCGCTACTCGGAAAAGACACCTCCTCATTTTCTGTCTGAGGAGAAGAATAACTTTTCCCTCTTTTGGAAGAGTTCAAATCACAAAATGAAATAAGGAGAAAAAAAACCTCCTCTCAGTCCCGACCTCCCTCCATGCGTAACGGCGTCCGCTCAGGTCTGACGCGCTCAGCCAGTCGGAGGTACGTGGAGATGTGTCACATCGTTATGTGGATGTCTGTGGTCATCTGGTCAAAATAAAGCGGAGTCCTCTTAGTCCCGGGTTTAGTGACTTGTGTTGCGCCGGAGTTTGGAGCAGCTTCACGCAAAAAGCATCAGGAGAAAAAAAGGCGTCATGATGTCACGAATCGGCATCAGCCCAGCTGTAAATGTCCTGTGAACGTATTCCACACGCTGAGGAGCCAGTCCAAAACCCGGTCACACATGTTCAAAGTTCAGTCCATCATAGAGCTCAGAGCTCCGCTCTCTACTTCAGACTAACCCTAACCCTGCGGCGGTGGATGGAGGCGCAATTAAGAAGAGGAGGAGGAGGAGGAGGAGGAGGAGGAGAGGGAGGTGTGCCAGTGAACGCGCAGAGGAGCGTTTCCATTCTGGCGTGTGAGACCTCCACACACCAAAAACTTTTTATATACTGGGGGGTCGAACTGAGGAGGGCGGAGCCAATGAGGAGAGAGCGGGAGGAGGGGGGCGGTGTTTATGAGGATCACTGAATTATTCCTAAAGGGAATCAAATTACAGACATAATCCTCCTGTAAGCAGGAGCAGAAACAAACCACCTGGATGGATGTTTACCCCAAATACCTGTCTGTAGGTCTGTCTGTCTGTAGGTCTGTCTGTCTGTAGGTCTGTCTGACTGTAGGTCTGTCTGTCTCTCTGTAGGTCTGTCTGTCTGTCTGTCTGTCTGTAGGTCTGTCTGACTGTAGGTCTGTCTGACTGTAGGTCTGTCTGTCTCTCTGTAGGTCTGTCTGTCTGTGGGTCTGTCTGTCTGTCTGTCTGTCTGTAGGTTTGTCTCTCTGTAGGTCTGTCTGTCTGTCTCTCTGTAGGTCTGTCTGTCTGTCTCTCTGTAGGTCTGTCTGTCTGTCTGTCTCTCTGTAGGTCTGTCTGTCTGTCTGTCTGTAGGTCTGTCTGTCTGTCTCTCTGTAGGTCTGTCTGTCTGTCTCTGTAGGTCTGTATGTCTGTAGGTCTGTCTGTAGATCTGTCTGTCTGACGGACTGTCTGTCTGTAGGTCTGTCTGTATGTCTGACTGACTGTCTGTAGGTTTGTCTGTAGGTCTGACTGACTGTCTGTCTGTAGGTCTGTCTGACTGTAGGTCTGACTGACTGTCTGTCTGACCCTCCAGGGTCTGATTTAATCCAATGAAACAGGCCCTAGTACTGGTTCTGATGTGGGTCAGGTGGAACAGGGTTTGGTTCTGTACTGAATCAGTTCCATGGTTTAGCATCACAGAGTTCATTAGCTAAGAACCACAGTGGTACCGGTACCTTAATCCAGGTACATGATGACTGAAGAAGTATTCTGATCCTATCAGTACTTTATTGAAGTACTAAGTCACTATGAAGTACTTCCTATGCCGAGTGTGAGTTATGGTTCTATGAGGCTGGTCAGTCTTAAACCAGTCGTGTGATTGTCTTACTTTATATTTTATAAGTTCATCCTGTGTTTTCTGTGTAAAATATTCATATTTTAATGAACAGTAATGGTCAGATGAATAAAGTAGAAGTACCTGACTACTTCCTGAGTGTTGAGTTATTTTCAGTACTGTTGAAATATGAAAGTTTGTGTCTGATACATGATGTGAATTAATTTAGTGTCATTTGTCCCTAAAGACGTGGCCATAAGTGTTTGGACCTCCAGTCCTCCGGTCATCTCTGTGGATCCTGAATGGATGACAGCTGTTGCCATTGTACTGCCAACCTGTGGCTGGAGGTTCGACCAGGTGAAGAACTCTCTGGTCAGTTTCCCACAACAACTCTTTTAGATTTTCTCCTGTAGCTCCAGAGATCCCAGAAAACAGACCCCGTCACCGTCCCTCTGACATCACAGATCTGGTTTTCAGGGGAAACAGAGAGTCATACCCAGCTCTGTGTACCGTTGTTCATCATGGACCAGCAGCCCACTTCTTCACCAGGCCGTCCTCATGGGTATGTGACGGGGATAAAGGGGTCTGTTCTCAACACTGAAGATAAGGATGTTTTTACTGTTGGCTGGAAGAGTCCCACAGAAGGAACGATTGAAATAGTGTTAATATAGTGCTGAGTCACCTCATCATTTTTATCATGTTTAGTCACATGACCTCATCATTTTTATCATGTTTAGTCACATGACCTCATCATTTTTATCATGTTTAGTCACATGACTTCATCAGTTTTATCATGTTTAGTCACATGACCTTATTAGTTTTATCATGTTTAGTCACATGACCTCATCATTTTTATCATGTTTAGTCACATGACCTCATCATTTTTATCATGTTTAGTCACATGACCTTATTAGTTTTATCATGTTTAGTCACATGACCTCATCATTTTTATCATGTTTAGTCACATGACCTCATCATTTTTATCATGTTTAGTCACATGACTTCATCAGTTTTATCATGTTTAGTCACATGACCTTATTAGTTTTATCATGTTTAGTCACATGACCTCATCATTTTTATCATGTTTAGTCACATGACCTCATCATTTTTATCATGTTTAGTCACATGACCTTATTAGTTTTATCATGTTTAGTCACATGACCTCATCATTTTTATCATGTTTAGTCACATGACCTCATCATTTTTATCATGTTTAGTCACATGACCTTATTAGTTTTATCATGTTTAGTCACATGACCTCATCATTGTATCATGTTTAGTCACATGACCTCATCATTTTTATCATGTTTAGTCACATGACTTCATCAGTTTTATCATGTTTAGTCACATGACCTTATTAGTTTTATCATGTTTAGTCACATGACCTCATCATTTTTATCATGTTTAGTCACATGACCTAATCATTTTTATCATGTTTAGTCACATGACCTTATTAGTTTTATCATGTTTAGTCACATGACCTCAGCATTGATCATGTTTAGTCACATGACCTCATCAGCTTTGTCATGTTTAGTCACATGATCCTGTTTTTAGTCCAGTTTTAAAACATTTTAGTCTAATTGGATCAAAGAAAACTGTCAGTATTTTAGTCCAGTTCAATAAAAGTGTTGACATTTGAGTCTTTTCTAAGACATCAGGTTATTATTCACATTTTAGACCAAACCAATGTTTGTATCATTTTGCTCTGATTTCACTGATTCCACATCAGATTTATCTGATCATTATCTGATAAAAACAGGTCGAATGATTCAGAATGCAGCTTTACACAAAGTGTCTGGTCTGATGATGTCACTTTAAGGAACACATCCAGACATGGAACATGTTCTGATTGGCTGATTTATTTTGAACCACACCCGCTTCAAGCCAGCGAGCTGGGCTTCTTACCCATTTAAAGTCTGACAATAGGTTTAGATGGTTTCAGCCCTAAAACCTCTAATCATTGGTGAGATAGGTCGGTGGTGAACCTGACCCCCAGGGGCCGGGGTCCCACCTCAGCCGGAGGAGCACAGGACACCAAGCTGCTGCAGACGCCATCAATGATCAGAATAATTACAGAAAAACAGTCTTTAATATTTTATCCCCTCTTTTACAGGATGAAAATAAAGACAGATTTTGGTAAAGTTTTTATTTGTAAACTACATTTTAGTCTTTTCTCATCAGTATTTATGTTGGTTTAGTCACAGGTGTTTGATGACATCATCTCATCTCTCACTTGTGGAAAAAAAAGGTTGATAAACATTTAGGTTTCATCAACGACATTAACGCTGTATTGATTTACTGTGTAGATCCAGATCAGTGGGCAGATCCAGGACTGACCCTGAGGCCAGCATTTAACCCCAAGTGTTCCAGACAGATTTGGATCAAACTCTGGGAGAAGAACGGGTGAGTCATTTTGGGAAAAATCCACCCACAGGAACAGGAAATGCTGACTCTTCTAGAACAGCTGTTTTCACTATGACAGAAGTTCTAGATGGATCCAGGTTCTAGGTGTATGTTCTCATGGTGAAGAACCTACAAGTGTACTGGTGGGAGAAGGAGCCTTTGGAGGTCTCTGGTCTCTGAACACTCTTTTCTCAGATGAGCTGATTGAACTTTAAATCAACTGGAAGAGAAAAACCACTAAAGTTGTGAACTTATTGCACAACCATAGAGACTCAGGATAGAATCAGAATCAGGTCACTTTGTGTCCAGAGACTCTGTTGATGCTGATGATTATAATGATTGGATGGATTCAGCTGCTTCTAAATGAGACCCCAAATATTCAAATACTCTTCTAGTCAAATTCAACACAGCAGCTCCAGTAATGAGGATGTCTCCAGTCTGAGCAACATTTGTTAGTAAAACTTCAAACCAAATCAGCACATCTGAACACGAGGCCTCCAGCAGCAGAGCCCAGCGACCTGTGACCTTTCAGCTCACAGCTGTTTTCCCCTCATATGACCCTGTTTTTATTACAGCCACATCAATTTCATTCAGCTTATTCATAACACATGTTGTTTTGTCCAGATGCACTGAATCTGAACTATTACATTTTCCAAAGAAGCTAAATATGTCTGCCTTAATTTGGGAAAAATGACTAGAATGACTTGAAAAAGGATTTGAAAAGATAAAACAGGCTTTCTAAAACGTAAAGGTCGTGTAAAGTGGAACTGAGGGAAGTTAAATGTAGACGCTTTCACCTGGTTCTATCTCCAGGTTGGAGTTCAAAGTGAGGAGGCTGTGACTGTGACCACTGGTTAGTAATAAAAGAGCGCCATCTTTGTTCCTAATACTGGAACTACAGGGAGGGGCCACAGCTGCCCCATGAGCTTTTGTTGTCTGTAAAAATAGCATCTTTGCATCTTCCCTGTTTGGTTGTTGTTGCTTCATTGCATGAACATGATCATGTTGAGTAAACCCATAAATCAACCAATCATAAAGCTAACATACAAAATCCTGCAGGAACAAAAATATCAGATGGATGATGGAATAAATTTAGCTGAAAATGTTCCTGGAATATAAACAAAAAATGTTTTCTAACACCAAAGGTTGAATTGTCATTAACAAGTTGATTGTTCATCATTATCTTATTCATGTTCCATGTATATGAATCTAAAGAAAAGAATAAATTTTTCTTTCATTTCAATTTATTGACACCATATCAGTAACGTTCAACTTCATATAGATGATAAAGCAGCAACAACAACAAGCAGGATCATCACATAGTGTGCAGCATGTCAATAGTTATGATGATCAATAATAGAAGTCCAATCAGAAGTTCTGGCAAACAGTCCAACGGAGACAACAGAGCTGATGTTTCCCAGCTGTCTATGAACGCACCATGAATGTCACATCAGACATGCTGGAGTTTGTCTGACAAACAAAGAGCCAAATGGCCGAACACCACAGAAGAAGAAGCAGTTCCATGTATATAAAGGAGCGGTGTGTGGTTTTTCAGACGGAGGTCAGGAGTGAAGGAGCTCCAGTTTGTTTTCTGACGGAGCTTCAATGATTTCTCCACACAGGAACGACTCCTGAAAAACAAACCAAACAAAGTGTTACAGCACATAGACTGGTCCGCAATGAGAACTGCAGCACATAGACTGGTCCACAATGAGAACTGCAGCACATAGACTGGTCCACAATGAGAACTGCAGCACATAGACTGGTCCACAATGAGAACTGCAGCACATAGACTGGTCCGCAATGAGAACTGCAGCACATAGACTGGTCCACAATGAGAACTGCAGCACATAGACTGGTCTACGGCTCCTGAGTCTCTGTTGTCACACACGTCAGCTGACCTTATCATAGATGACTCTGACAATGAGCGAGCAGCTGGGACACGTTGCCACCTCCTCCCCGTTCTCCAGATCCTCCTGGAAGAGACAACATGATCAGCTTCATGGGACTTCATGGGACCAATCAGAACTAGTTGATAGTTCTAGTTGATCATTTGAACAAATCCCTTCAAATGTAGGATTTTTTTGTTGATTCCTAAACTCTAAAACAAATAGAAACAGAAAAATAAAGTAAGTTCTATGAACATGAGGGCTGTGGGATAAATATCCCATTTATATCATTTAGATTTTTATCAGTCTCTCATCCAGGTCCAAACCGATAAAAGTACCAATAATAATAAATAAATACTTGTTGTTCACTGTTACAATTGTGGTGCTGATGTTAATTCACCTTCTAAACTGTACAGAAATGACGTCATGTAGTTCCTGGACCTGAATTTAATGACTGACGTCATATTGTATGTACGGACTCAGTGATGAAGTTTGGTCTACAACAATAACAAAATGATAATAATGATAATAAAAACTCATCTCAGCGCCACATAGTCACGTGACTTTACAGTCACCACTGCTGTCAGTTCGTGGTACCAGTTTGTCATTATTTCATAGTTCTGGTGTTTATGAATGATGGACACATTTGAAGTATGTGGTAAAATCTTAATTTATCAAAAGTCATCTTTTCTCGGGTTCTGGTGCACGAGCCTCTGGAGGTTTTAACTCAAAATCAAATAAGTTTAAGACTGAGTTTGGTGTGACGGCAATGCATGATGTACCTGGCTAGCTGTTAGCCTTCAGCTACTTACTTTTGTTATGGCGAACTTGTCTCCGCAGGGACACGGGAAGTAAAACGTCTCCGTGTCCTCGTCATATTCAAAGTCTTCGATCTCTATTTCGTCGTGAAACACCGACATTGTATCGGGATAAGATCCAGGTTCAGCTCCACGTTTGGAAAAGCCAGCGTATGGCAGGCATAGTCTGATGACGTCAGGGGCTGTGTGAATGGTTGTCATTCTGTAATATGGCGATCTTAAAGGTTTTATTTTGAAAGAACCTACAGGAAGTATTACATTACTATAATATACAGAGCTTTACACTTGTGGATGGTGTCGTGTTTAATCATGGTTGATTGGTGCCCTCCAGTGGTCACATAGCTTACTGCAGCGGTCTGAACTAACAAATAAACGAAAAAGGAAAAATTCTGTAAAATAATTGAATTAATTTAAATAAATTAAATAAATAATATACATTCAGACCGTTTACTTATAGATTAATTTGTTCTCACTGTCGGCTTTACAGTAATTAGCATGTGTTAATTTTAATACGTAATAACATGGATTTGTCATTCATTTTAAATTATTTCACTGATTGTACTGCTTATATACGGAATTAATCTATTTTCAGTTAAAGGCAGTGATTATGACAACTAGAGGACAATAATTAGATCTCCTACATCTTTTATATCGATGTTATTCTTATCCACAGCTATTCAGCTACATAAAGTTGCCAATGTTTACTTTGTAGGAAGAATAGATGATGTTCTGTCCGTCTTTGTTCACAGACACTAACGCCACTGTCAAGAATACTAATAAATACATAAAACACTACATATATGTATGTTGGTGTAGACACTCATTCATCCAGGTCACGGTCATCCTTGAAACTACCAGACTTCTAGTCAGGGTTTGAAGACGTTTTTCAGTTCCTGAAGATCCTCTTGGATGAGAAGTGAAACGTCTTTAAACCCTAAATAGACATGTCAGACCAAACATGTGTAATTACCAACAATGACCACAGGAGAGCAGTATAGAGACACGAAAAAGTAAAGATAGAAGTAATCACCCGTACTCCTTGAAGGTTGATTCAGAAGCAATTGGACTTCTTTTTCTTAGCTTGAAGACGTTTCACATCTCATCCGAGAGGCTTCATCAGTTCTACACAGTCCAAAAAAGGCAGTTTGTTTTCCTTGACATCCTACGTGGTGAACTTGATTTCACAGTCCACTGAGATCATGTGATTTGTAAATATGTCCACTTCATAGGTTTTGATTTTGACCCATGTGTCATCCTCATATCTGAACCATTGGCTTGGTGTTGTTCCCATGAAGGAGTTGAGTGCTCTGGTTTCCACTTCCTCCATGTAAAGGTTTGCCACAATAGGAGACACTGGAGAGCCAAAGGCACAGCCGTGCTTCTGTCTGTAATAACAGTTATTATATCTGAAGTATGTGGTGGTAAGGCAGAGGTCCAGTAATATGCATATCTGATCTGGAGTGAGGTTGGTCCTAGTGCATAGAGAGCCTCTTCTGAGAGTAACTAAAAAGTATGACGTGTCACTCTGTCTGTTTCCCGCTGTCGTCAGTCCATAAACTGAACTGAAAAAGTAGCGACCCGTTTGACGGCAAATATTTACGTATGAAGTGTAAATATAAATCTTGCGGTATCAAAAGTATTCGTTCTCGTTATTTTTGATGCAATAAGTATTCATACATGTATATTATTATATTTCAGGTAGTCGTTAACTTCGTCGTCTTGGTAACGGCTTATGTTGTCCTTCACCTCGCCTACAGAGTGACTCATCTGTGAGGACTAATAGACGATCTTTGGCTGAGTCGGGTAAAGGTGGGGCAGAGCCTCTTGGTCAACTTGTAAAAGTTGAGTGTGTGTCGGTGTACGGTGGATTTGTCAGCCAAAGACGGTGAAACACGTTAGCAGGTGAGTGATGTTACCGTTTCGGTGTGGTTTAAACCAACTGAACGTTTCTTTCGCGCCGCCATGAACCGTTTTAGTGTCGTTTTCACTGAATCTCCCCTCAGGGTAAGGAGGCGCTAGCTACTGCTATTCCCCTGGCGTGCTACCAATTTGGTGATGGACACTCCATTCAGCCAGTAGGAATAGCCATAGGGGCGTGGCACTCAGGCTTCAACCAATCAGAGACGGTTTACAGGTTGAAGGCGGGAACCGGGTGGCTGTTTATTGTCATGTAGAAACTCGTCCACAGCTGTCAGCAGGTTAATGGAGAGGAAGCTGTATTTGGACAGGATGAACGTTAGTCCTTGTTTTAGTACAGGCAGCCATATTGTTACTTTACGGCTGTCTGGTGTAACTGAGGGTTTTTAAAGTGTCCACCGTTAATGTGGTCCAGGACTTACAAACCAACTTGTTTTCACTGCTGCTCTGCCCTCATGGTGGTGTCCTTGTAGGCGGCGGCCCGCAGTGAAGGTAAGCCGTGAAAGGTCACCGATAAGTGGGTTTGTCCATGCCCCTCCCAGGCGTGTTTCCAGTTCATTATCAGAGGGCCCTCATCTGACCAGGAACCACTGCTGCCAGAGACCTCAGGGGTGGAACGAGTCAGTATGCTCCAGTGGGCCCCTAGTCCTAGTTTGGTTCTCATGTACTTTATCTGTGTCGTCATAGTGGAGTCAAACACATCCATTGTTCAAATTACATCCCCAGTGGTCTTTGAAAACCACATCACCCTGTTTGAGATGTTGGAACCAGTCTGTGTAGTCCTCATGTCCTGAAACCCTTAAAACCATTAGAGGTTTAACCTCCAAATACATTTCACTCAAAGAAACCAACTGTCATTGAAAACTGTCTCTGCTGGTTTCCGTAGGCCAGAGTCATGGCCTCCGGCAAGAACAAGAACCAGACTTCTCTGGCTCTTCATAAGGTGATCATGGTGGGCAGCGGTGGAGTGGGAAAGTCTGCCCTCACCCTGCAGTTCATGTACGATGAGGTGAGACTCCAGCACTATGTTTCCCATGAACCCTTGCAGATTCTGTTTCCTGTCACATCATTGTTTCTCTACTCTCAGTTCGTGGAGGACTACGAGCCCACCAAGGCTGACAGCTACAGGAAGAAGGTGGTCCTGGATGGCGAGGACGTTCAGATCGACATCCTGGACACAGCGGGCCAGGAAGACTACGCCGCCATCAGAGACAACTACTTCCGCAGCGGAGAGGGCTTCTTGCTGGTCTTCTCCATCACAGAGCACGAGTCCTTCACGGCCACGTCTGAGTTTAGGTTTGTCCCTGTCCTGAAGATCCACATCAGGGTTGCACTACGAATTGTTAGACAGTCGGGGGTGAGCCAGCGTTACTCCAATGTTTGATCACGTTGGAAAGTCAGCAACTTGGAGGACGTTTGTATTTCCCAGTCAGGGTTTCCAGAGTTCCCAGTATGGACATGTGACCTCAAAGACATCACGCTGCAACGTTTTACTTCTTGACACTAAACTGTGATAGAACATCAATACCTCCACCAGGGGGGCTCTGGTTTTAGCCGTTGGTTGGTTTATTTAGCCGCTAACCCAGCGGTCCCCAACCTTGGAGTCGCGACCCGGGTCATGTGGTGCCGGGTCGCGAAGAAAGAATAAATAACTTGTGTTATTTTCGTTTTATTGACTCTCAGAATCTGAAAGATGTTTTATTTTGAAAATGACCGGATGCTCTTCCGTCATGTCATCCGTTCGCACGTTTTTTGCACGTCGGGAAGCTATTCTAGGTAACATGATACCGTAAAAATAAAGCAGCTAAAATGAGTAAAAAACAAACATCCTTGGAGAGCTTCTTTGCAACGGGGAAAAGGCCCAATGAGGAGACAAAAGAAGAGCCTGCTACCGCTAAGAAAAAGAAAGCTGCGTTTAAAAGACAACACCAGGAGTTCTATCTAAAATACAGCTTCATTGCGACAGGTGATTCACACATGCCAAACCCGCTCTGCATAATATGTGGTGACAGGATAGCAAATGAGTCAGTGAAGCTTTCAAAACTGCTTCGGCACTTGGAGACACAGCACCTGGCATTAAAAGACAAGCCGTTGGAGTTTTTAAAAGAAAAAGTTATTAGTTATTATTAAATTATTAGTTATACAGATAATACTTATCCTGTTGTTTTTAATGCCGTTTGCCGTATATTTACGTCACACCTTGATAGCCGGTCCGCGAAAATATTGTCTAACATAGTACCGGTCCGTGGCGTAAAAAAGGTTGGGGACCGCTGCGCTAACACACTAGCAGCTGAGGTGATGGGGTTTAGTCCCTCTAACATGTCCAGATTACTAAGTTTGATCTGATCTCTGTGTGTCAGGGAACAGATCCTGCGGGTGAAGGAGGAGGAGGCCATCCCTCTGCTCCTTGTGGGGAACAAGTCTGACCTGGAGGAGCGGCGGCAGGTCTCTGCTGATGACGCCACGGCGAAGGCGAGCGAGTGGGGCGTCCAGTACGTGGAGACCTCAGCCAAGACGAGGGCCAATGTCGACAAGGTACGTTAACAACGGCACAGTTAACGTGTGTGAGCCTTCAACAGGGCGTCAACCAGACCTGTGGCGTTAGTCCACCTCTACCTAGTTCAAATCAGTATGATGTCATCACAACACACCAGTCTGAACACCATCACCGACTCCCTGCCTCATCATGTGCTCCGTCTGTCTCCAGGTGTTCTTCGACCTCATGAGAGAGGTCCGCAAGAAGAAGATGGCGGAGAGCAAAGACAAAAATGGAACGAGTGGCAAGAAGAAGAAGAAGCGTTGCTGCATTCTTTAATGCCAAAATGAAAACAACAGACGGACTGATGGGAACAGGGGCGGTGTAGTTCCTCTGCCTGGAGACTGGTCCCTCACACCTGTCCACACCTTCAACCTTCTCTGCTCCATTACGGTCTTTGGTTTTCTGCTAACGCTGCTACTTTCCTGGCTGTGGTGCCTCTTCCTGTGGCCAAAAGTGTGTGGACACTTCACCCATATTTGGTCGTTGAACCAGGTGATGTTGGGTATTAATGTTCAGATGCTGAAGCTGCTGATCACACTCAGACACCACATCAGCTGCAGCTCTGACGTTCCAGTTCATCCCAAGGTCAGTGCTGTGCACAGCAGCTAGATAGCTTTAAGCTATCTGAAGGCTATATGTTAGCAACACATCAAATGACAGCATTTATGAGCTGAATCTGCAGCCAAAGGAAACTTCTAGTAGCTCCATTGTATTGATCATCTGCCCACTCACACCTTCACTGTTATTGTTCACGTTCTCTGCTCTCATGGCCTGGTTCCAGAGAAAAAACTGGCACAGTTTAAGACCACCGGGGAACATGCTGGAGAATTTAGCAGCTAAACAGCCAGATGTTTTCCTGCTGGTGGGACACATGTCATAGATTGGGTAACAGTGCAGCAATGAAGAGCCTTCTCTGCCCCGCCTTTTTTTACACGGAACAAAACAATGTCGCTCCAGTGTGTCATTTTAAATAGCATGGCATCATTCAGCGAAAAATGCATGACGTATAACACGGCAGCATCTCGTGTTGTTTTACATATGTGAACAATGAAATAACATAGTTACTAGCCGCTAAGAGCTACTAGCCACTAACTGCTACTGGCTGCTAACAGCTATAAGCCGCTAACAGCTACTAACTGCTAGCTGCTTTGAAATCTCTTGGTTGCGGGTTGACCGTAGCACGTCGTCCAAACGTCATGCCCCGTCCTGTCCCACCCCCTTACACATGTACACATGATTTGGTGCTGTTAGTGCCGTCACAGCCACTCGGACCCCATTTACACAGCGGTGGCTGGAATAACGGAGCTACAGTTACAGGCGGTGTAAACGGGCTGACAGTCTCACCAGCCTTGACGTTCAGACCGATGTGAACAGGGGTGTCCATATACTTATGGCCACAGTCTACATTTTCAGGCAGTCTGCGTCCAGATGCTCTAGTCTTTGTGCCTTAAATTGTTTGTGAATCACTGAGTTGTTATCTGGGTCCAGTCGCACATTTAGTACTGTCACACATTCCTGATGTACACGTTCAGACACTCCTTTTGTATGAAACCTTTATTGATATCCTCCTTACTAACAGGGAATGATCTATTTAAATCACCTGGATGGTTATTATCTGTGTATTTATGATGTCTGAAGGGACTTCTCCAGCTACAACATGTGTGAGCTGTCATCCCACAGACAAACTAAACCCTTTGATAATAAAAGACGCTTACATCACTGCATACATCACACCTCATTGTCATCTTTTATTTCAGCAGCACGACGCTGCATAAAGGACAGAAGGGTGTCTCCTAATATCAGCAGTCATTTAATGTCCAGCAGGTTTTCAGTGGTGACCGGCTGGTAATAATAAGTAGTTCAGGTTATCTGTTCATGTAAATAGTCATTTTATTCAGCTCCACAGGCACAATGCTGGCATTCATCTATCGTATAATGACAGTGTGAAAAAGTAAAGTTTTTCTTTCAAAGTGAATCCTGACAATCAGCTGAGGAAACATCCTCAGGAATAAATCAAATAAAGTGAACATAACTCTCCAAACCAGCAGCTTTTCTCTCTTCATCCTGTTTGTCTTTAGTTTCAATGAAATTCAACCAGAAATGTGTCGTTTTATCCAGAATAAATTCTATTATACGAGCATTTATATCATTATTTCTTAGTAAAATTAAATCATTGTCCAGACGATAACACGACAGTGAATGGGGACAGTTGTGATGCCTCCTTTGGCCACCAGATGGCAGCTCTGAGGTCCATTATTTTCACATGTCCTCTGTTTCAGGTTTGTTCATAAGACCTCAATAGTTTTCTAATTATTAGCAGGATTTTTTCATTTCTTACTTTAATCTGCAGATTTCTGTCATGTCTTTGACTCCAGCTGCTCCTGGTTTATTTTGTGGAATAAACATTTCATGTTTCAGGTATCAGGACCAGATTCTCATCTGATTGTGAACCATCAGTCAGACAGTAAACCCTCCTAATAGAAGCATCACGACACGACTTATAACAGAAAGATTTCAGCTGATTTCATCTTTTCTTTTCTTCTAATACTACCATGGAAAAAAAACCTCAACGTTCAGTCATCAGAAGTAAAAGTATTCTCAGCATCCTGCAGTCATCTGTTCCCTGACAGTGTTTTCCTGTAGGAGCTCATGTTTCTACATGAAAATCGCTGCTGCGTTCAGGCCTCATTTTTCTTGGACAGCAGATCTCAAAATAGCACAAATCTAAAATTATGCTGATGGTGAATAAGAGATATTGATCAGGTGGAATGCAGTACTCATGTTCTATCTGTGTTACAGGAATGGATACCTGAAATGTGAGGATTACTGGTCGGATTCAGGTCCAACTGGTCTGACTGGTCCTCTTCCTCCTGCCTGAGCTGACCTTCACTCCATGTTTATCCCTTCTGATCATTTCCTGACTTCCTGTTCAGTCATGGATCATTTATTTAACCTGCTTTTGTTCAGCCCTCAGTTCGTCAATAATACTCTTCTTGTGCAAATAACTTCAAAATAATAAAGGTCGTAACATTAGGTAAATAAAAACAAGAAGCATCTCATCATTTAAATGTGTTCAAGATATATGACGTAAAATGAATGCAGCTGTAAAAAATAATACATTTTACAGAAGAAAACAAAAATGTACATAAAGTAGCAAAAGTAAAAATACTCATTGTACATCAGTAATCCCCATCATTGTCACACGTTTTACATGTGGAGGAAATACTTCATGTGCTTCAGTCTGTAATGATCATATCTGATAAAAGAATGAATGTCAGATCAAACATGTTCCTCTGTTTGTTTTCCAGAGGCTGACCTGACCCCAGATCAGTTGTAATTGTCAGCATCGGTCTAGAGAGCTCACACCTGTAATCTTCTTACAGTAATTCACCTGCTGCTGAGTCGACACCCCGGCCCAGCAGAGCTGACCAGCGCCTGCCGACTGACGGGAGCTGAGACTGTTCAGCTCACGTCGCCCTGAGGATCATTCTGGGACTTCAAGTGTGTCCGAGATGCTGAGTGGAGATGTGGTGGCGGCGTGGGAGGTGGCACTCAGCGACGGGGTTTACAGGATTGAGTTCGCTCATGGCACCACCACCGGCAAACGGATCATTTATGTCAATGGACAGGTGAGACCCTGTTAGACAGGTGAGACCCTGTTAGACAGGGGAGTCACTGTTAGACAGGGGAGTCACTGTTAGACAGGGGAGTCACTGTTAGACAGGGGAGTCACTGTTAGACAGGTGAGACCCTGTTAGACAGGGGAGTCACTGTTAGACAGGTGAGTCACAGGTTCACAGCCGTGTTTAAAATCACATCTACCTGTGAGCCCACATCGTAGGTGATGACACAGGTATCAGTTATTGTATCCAGTATTTATTTAAAGACTGATCCACCTGTTGGTTCCAAAGCACCAGTTTATGGACTAGTAGTATATAATCCCACCTTTAATATGCTCAAATGTTGGCTGAACTAAAAATACAGAAGAAAACAATAAAACTTATATCATTTTACAAACTGATGGTGTGAAATTAATTACAGTGAATGAAGGAAATACTTCATTAATTACCTCACTGTACTTAAGCACAGTAGTACTAGCAGTGAAGACGTGTAAAAATACATCCTCTGTTCATCAATCAGCTAAATGTTGGTGCTGCTGCAGTTCCTCTAGTAGCCACTAGGTGCTGCTATCAGAAAACTGACTGGGTTTATTTTAAATGAGATATTTGACTCTGAACATGGAACCCTCTAAAGTCTCTCTTGAAATGATTGGATGTCTCATAGCCAGGCTCACAGAGATTTTTGTGGTTTATTTTGATTTTCGTCTACTTTTCCACCAATCATATGATCCAAAAACTGTAGCAGGTGTTTATCAGCAGCCTGTTTCCTCATCAGGAAGTCCTGAGGAGAGACTGGATGTTCAAGCTGGTTGGAAAGGAAACCTTCTCTGTGGGAAGCACCAACACCTCAGCCACCATCATCATCGAGGCCGTCAGCGGCTTCGCCTACGAGTACTCGCTGCAGATCACCGGGAAGAGTCTGCAGAAGTTCATCGACAACAGGGCCCACACCACCAGGACCTGGCTGCTCAAGGTGGACGGAGAGGACTGCAGGGTTGTCCTGGGTGGGTCCCCTTCTTCCTTTGACTTCTATCACCTCTCACCTTCTTTCCTTCCTTTTACCTTCTCTCTTCTGAGCCCCATTTCCCTGCTGACTGGAGGTTGTAGCTCCCCTTGTGGTTATGTAATACCATGTGTTCTAGTGTCTACAGGAGGGAATGTAGGTGAACACATTGAGGCGTAATCTGCTCAGATTGAGGTCAGTGCAGTTATTTTAAGAAACACGACTACCAGCCTCAGTCTGATTGGACGACAGACACTTAATGTCTAATGTGATTTCATGAACATCAGACTAGTCAGTAATTAGTGATCAGCAGAGATGGCCATCTCTGTGTCAGGCCATCCATCAAACAACCAGTGAAAAGGTTGAGGTCAGGATCACAGGTAAAATCTGGTTTTATTTGCTCTGATTTCTACATGTGGATGGATGATGATGATGATGTTCTTTCTGCCAGCAGAGAAGGACACCATGGATGTTTGGTGCAACGGGCAGAAAATGGACACAACGGTGAGACTCTGGTGTAAAACAGTTTCACTCCTGATGTGACCAGAGAAGCTAAAATGTCCCTCAGAGTGTGTTCCTCCACCAACCCCACTATAGATCTGTACCCCACTATAGATCTGTACCCCACTATAGATCTGCACCCCACTATAGATCTGCACCCCACTATAGATCTGTACCACACTATAGATCTGTGCCACACGCCCCACTATAGATCTGTACCCCACTATAGATCTGTGCCACACTATAGATCTGTACCACACTATAGATCTGTGCCACACGCCCCACTATAGATCTGTACCCCACTATAGATCTGTGCCACACTATAGATCTGTACCCTACTATAGATCTGTGCCACACGCCCCACTATAGATCTGTGCCACACGCCCCACTATAGATCTGTACCCCACTATAGATCTGTACCCCACTATAGATCTGTGCCACACTGGTGGTTTAGGTGTAATCTCGATAACATACAAACAAACCGAGCCTCAGTGGAGGTTCTGAGATCTGAGACCAGTCCTGTCTGTGGTGACAGTGAAACAGTCGTGATGCCATCATGACGCTCCTCCCTCATAAATGTCCTGCTGGAATCTTAAACTCTGTGTCTGAATGTGTTTTTTGTCCACAGGGAGAGTTTGTGGACGACGGCACAGAGACACACTTCATGGTGGGGCGACACGACTGCTGCATCAAGGCTACGAGCAGTGGGAGGAAGAAGAATGGCATTGTGCACTATTTACTGCTCGATGGAGAGAAAGTAGCAGCTTCAGCACAGTAGTGGTGGCCCAAAGTGTTGGGACGGTGCTGAACTGTCAGACACAATAGAGGAGGTATCTGTACACAGCTGTATGATGGAGTGAACAGTCATGTCCTTAGATCTTCTACTGGGGGTTTCTTTTAACACTTAATGGTTTCAGCTTTATTTTTAAGGGCCCCCAAATCAAGTCGAATTCATAAATTCAAGTGAAGAAATCAGTGAATTCAACTGATTTTTCATGTCTGCGTACTGTCTGCGCAGTTAGTATGTTCTTGAATGTCACTGCATCAAGCACGCGATGGTTGGCTAGAAAGGGACCGGAAACGGTACTCAGACAGTTCCAAACCAAACGTCACTAAATCCTGTGGAGGAGCTGGGATGGGCCCGGGATGGAAACATTACAGTTTAGTGTAAATCCAGATCAGGATGCAGATCCAGGGATTTTCTTCAACATTGCGAGAGTATTTTTCAGCTTTTTCATAAATATGTTGAAAAGCAATTTTCAGTCGTATACATGTATCGACGTGAGATGAGAAAGAACTTGAATGAAAATAAAAAAACAAAGACAAGATGAAAACACAAGCTGTCCCTTACAGATGAGCTGACATACTGAGACTTTTATTTTGATTTATGACCTTTAGGGTAGAAAATACATAGAAATATTCTTATTTTTTCATTCTAATACTAAACTCAGTTCACAGTTTACAGAACAAACTTTTTCTACATGTTTCAACTGTTTTTACTGTAATTGTAACGTTTTCTTCACCTGTGTATGTTTTCAAGATCAAAACTTAACTTTTATGTGTAGGATTTAGCTGTAAATTATAAAAAATAATTATAAAACACAAACAATCACAGCATTTCTTTCATCGTTGGGTTCATTTCGGGCTACTTTTAACCCTTAGATGCATAAGTGGGTCAAAAATGACCCGGTTAGGTCGTTTTCTTGCAATATCTTTGTAATGAAAAGTTATCATTTCATATTCCAGCTATTCCTCAAAAAACATGTTTTTGATATCATTCCATTTAAATTTTTAAGTTACCTTTTATACTTTTTAAGAAATTGTAATATTTGTATTACTACCCCAAGCTTCCATAAGTGGGTCAAAAATGACCCACATGCATTTCCTATAGAATCTCATGGGAACCTGTGATTCTTATCAATTGTGGCTGTCAGGAATACATTTACTGTGGACCACAAACACTATGTCAGAAGTGTCACCGATCAGGAAGATTATTTTACACAGCAAGACCTGATACATGTAACTATTATCTACATTTTTTACCTCAGAAAAAATTTGATGTCATCAAATTGATATTTTTCAACATACTTGCACATTCATGACTATTGTGTGAAAGAGTATTATTATGTATCATCAAATTAGCCTACTTTATAGTTAGCTAACACTAGCTAGCTAACTAAGCTAGCTAATATTACTGTATGTATTGTGTGTGTGTGCGTGTCTGTGTGTGTGGTTTGAGGAGAGTGTGTGTGTGTTTGCACGTGTATGTGTGCATTTATTTATATAGCTACATATTGATCGATAGGTTTGCGTGTCATTCAAAACATTCTGTTCCTTTTATGTTTCCGCATCTAGTGTCTTCTTCTTTCTTTCAATTATCAAAATGTTCAAAATCTGTTATAAAGTGAAAAATAAACATTTCAAACATGAAATCATTCTTGTGTGGACCAAAATATAATACAAACAATAATACAAATGATCATTCTTAACCAAAATGACCAAAATGGCATAAAAACACATTGATTCTTATACGGGTCATTTTTGACCCACTTATGGAAGAGTGTAGGGTCCAATCACTCGTGCATCTACGAAGATACGTTTTTTAATTTTAAAATCTTTTCCGGAACTCGTCGTATTGAGCGTGTGTAACTTGATCCTCCGGGTGGAAACACATTGAAGGTAATGACGTTCCCGGTTGGAACACTGGCTCCAGCCTACACGGGATGGATCTCACAGCACTGGAAGGGGGGTCGGAGGAGTGTTTGGGCGCCGTGTGCCGGTCTTACCTGTAGAAAACTGGCTTTTACTACACCTGGATTAATTTCAGACGCGCTCAAGCTCTGCTGGCTCCCAGCAGCTGGGGCTTAATTAAGGACTGAGGACGCAGCTGGAGTGGAGACAAAACAACGGACGGGAACAGGTATCCGAACCGCTCCACCACGGTCCACCAACTGGACCCAAACTACCGCTCTGTCACCAGCTGCTGGGTTGCGCTATATTTTTAAAATAGCCGCTTTATTCTGCTCTTCAGGACTTTAACTTCCGCCGTTTGGAAAGCCGAAAAACGGAGAGTTTTCCTCTTTTCCCTGGTTCGGAAGCTACAGCTAGTTAGCTTTAGCCGGCTAGCCTAGCCGCTTAGCAACAAGGCCATTTTTTTTATCCTTCTCTTCTGGTCAGTTATGACTGTAAGTGACTCTTAAAGCTCCAGCTAAACTCGACACAGTCTCTTTTAGTCTTACATGGCCTGGAAGGATATGGGGAAATCTTTCTCAGCCTGCCGCACATCTGTCACCGCAGCGGGATTGGGAGCTGGGACGCCCCGGGGAACAGCAGCCTTCACCGGCCAGTAGCAGCAGCAGAATCCGCCGCTGGAAATATCACTGTCATTAAAATCCCCTGGGATGTAAAAGAGGGTCTACCTGGTGGTTTTAATAATTTGTGGAGAAAAGCAGGGACTCCCGGAGGTCACAGCTGTCACCTTCCTCTCCATCAACCTCTTCCTCACCCCCAAATCTGAGCTCATCTCCCAGACAGGAAAGGAGTAGCAGGGATGAACTACCAGCAGCACCTGGCCAACTCGGCCGCCATCCGAGCCGAGATCCAGAGGTTTGAATCTGTCCACCCCAACATCTACTCCATCTACGAGCTGCTGGAGCGGGTGGAGGAGCCGCTGCTGCAGAACCAGATCCGGGAGCATGTCATCGCTATTGAAGGTAGGATATGTGGGTCGAAATACCTTTTAAACAGTGCCAGTGCCGATCCTTCTCTAAATCTCCTCACCTGCTCCCATCCTGGTGTCTTCTTCTGCTCATTCTAATCTGGTGACAGTCTCCAGGTGGATGCTGCCCTCAGGGCTCCTGTAGTGTCACAGACAGGACAGTAAATTGATCCGATCTGTGGGATGGGGCCCACTCTTCACCTCTGTCATGTAACGACCCAGAAAGCTTTACCTGAGAATAACTTTAAGGAGGAACTACCTGCATCCACCAAACACACCTGATGACCTTGGTGGAGGTTTGAGGGAACCTGTAGGAACAGTGGTGTCAGCTAACAGCAGCTGGGTTGAAGGTGTGAAGCCTTCAGGTTATTGATCTCATAAATCAGTTATGACACCGGCAGTCCTGTTATTACCATATACCAGCAATGATATCTACATGGACTATTGATTATTATATTGATTCTGATATTGGCGTATTTGTTGTCATCCTTCTAATAAGACAAAATATTATGAGTGACACAACGGTGACCTTTAGTCTGCCTCAATAAAGACGAGATGAATTAAAACTTGAAGTTAATATTGTTTTGAAATGGTCTGATACCTTTCAGTGACAGTAATCATAAAGGAGGATTTGTACTGTGTTGAATCCATGTTGGTGAGAAACGTGTCCCATCATTGTCATCAGTTCAAACAGGGAAACAAACTGCTCTTATTTGTTGGGTTTGATTTGAGTTGGAGAGAGGAGGAGTGTTCATGTCAGTTATCTGCTCCTTTGGGTCCCATGATGAAGATGATGATGAAAGGCCTAAAAAGCCAGATTCAAGTCTGTGCAGTGTGTTTGTCTCGTTCCTCTGAATGTGTGTGTTAGCTGCCTTTGTTTAGGGATGTTAGTATGTCGTATTCAACACGCCAGGACTCTGTGGTGTCTGCACCAGGACAGCAGAACTGAATCCTGTCTGTACGCAGCTTTAGAGGTCAGCACTGATGCACTTTTCACCTGACCACCCAGAAGATGTCAGGCAGTGCTGCTAACAGCTGACGTTAGCAGACCAACGTGTGGATCTGAATAGAATCAGTCAACATTAGGACCAGTTCTGGAGCAGTGACTCATCCAGCCTGCTTTCATGCTGGAAATAACCTCAAACAGCAGCAGCAGCGTCCCGTCATCCTCTGCCTTCACCCCCACATTCAGGAGAAGTTCCTGTCCGGCTGTGTGTTTGTGTTGTTATGTACAGCTGTGGACTCGCTTCTGAGCCTGCTTCTCATTAAGCAGGTGAAGCTCCACCCACTTACCAGGGCTTATATTCATGGTTCATTTGAATATTGGGATGGATGGATTACCTGCCAGCCAGGTGATACTGAGCCATTTTCTAAATGTAGATTAAGAGAAACCAGACCAGCTTCACTGAACACTCAGCTGAAACACAATTATTCAGACACAGATCCACAGGTTTGACAGACTTACACTGGACTTAAAGAGGAAAACACAGATGGAAAGAGAGAGAGAAGGAGAGAGAGAAATCACATCTAAAAGCCTGTCTGTGTCACCAGGAGCATTGTTGTTGTTGTTGTGTTGTTGTAGTTTAAGTACCAGATCGTGTTGGGGTCATCTGTGCATATATGTTAGTATATGAACCTGGACCGTTTCACTGTATGAACCTGGACCGTTTCACTGTATGAACCTGGACCGTTTCACTGTATGAACCTGGACCGTTTCACTGTACCTGGACCGTTTCACTGTATGAACCTGGACCGTTTCACTGTATGAACCTGGACCGTTTCACTGAACCTGGACCGTTTCACTGTGTGAACCTGGACCGTTTCACTGTGTGAACCTGGACCGTTTCACTGTGTGAACCTGGACCGTTTCACTGTGTGAACCTGGACCGTTTCACTGTATTAACCTGGACCGTTTCACTGTGTGAACCTGGACCGTTTCACTGTGTGAACCTGGACCGTTTCACTGTTTGAACCTGGACCGTTTCACTGTGTGAACCTGGACCGTTTCCCTGTGTGAACTGGACCGTTTCCCTGTGTGAACCTGGACCGTTTCCCTGTGTGAACCTGGACCGTTTCCCTGTGTGAACCTGGACCGTTTCACTGTGTGAACCTGGACCGTTTCACTTCCCTTTTCCACAGCCTGTGTAACATGAAGGGAAGCTCCAGACACTGACCCGACCAAAACAATAGAGTCCAACACACATCTCATGCTCGTATAAAAATAGTCTGGCTTCCTGCCTGCTCCTCAACAATGCTCCCATGTTTCTATGTCCGGCAGAGACAGTCATTCTCATTAAACAGAGAAGAGATGGGGGACACTCTACATCTCTCCCTAACCCTGCGGAGGGTGATGTCACTTCCCTCTATCGATGGCTTCTTGTGGCTTCTTGTAAGGCGTGGTTCTGATCGGAGGTCTCAGAGGACAGGCAGACCTGAATGCAGAATCGAGTGTTGGTCTGACTGGTCTGAGTCAGTCCTGCATGTTTTTGAGATGTGCGGTAGATGCTCTGAAGCCCTGAACGCCTCGCCTTGTTCACCCATTAATGATTTATCACCTAATTAATGAGACTCCACCAGCGAGTCGAGTCAGACCAGCTCCCAGTGTCCATGAACAAAACCAGAACATGGAGGCCTTTTGGTGGCTTTGGCAGAAATGTCAGACTGAAGCTGTTTCTGTCAAAGCTCTCTGTGCTTCCAGAGGTAAACCAGAGGGGGACGGACAGGATATACCGGTGGTCCTCTGCTCCCTCCACAGCCAGAGTCACATCCATCATTTCCTGGTTTCCTCATCACCACTATATTAAGACAGAATTATAACCTCTGCAACTAGAGGAGGAGGAGGTCATGTGACCCCCATGTTTGTCTGCAAGGAAGACTTGATTACATGTTGAGGAGGATCCAGGTCCGGATCAGGATTCTGGATCTTTTTTTCACTTTATTCAATATTGTGAGATAGAACTTCAAAAAAACAACATTTGACCAATATCATGAAAAGTAATAATAATAATAATAATAGAGCATCAGAATAAAAACACCCAGACATGGACTATGTGGGTCCAGATCTGGATTCTAATCTGGCAGATTAGATCTGTATGTGGAGGAGGTCAGCAGGTCACAGGGGTAGAGACCTGGTACTGCTGCCAATAGGAGCTCATTCAGATGGAGGATTAATCTGCTGTAAACCTCCAGAGGATCTGTCTGTCTTTTACAACATGGAGGAACAATATGTGCATCACAGATGATCTGATGATGTCCTAGAGATGAACGAATAAGAACGATTCCCTCTGCATTTTGAATTCTAAAGGGGAAATGACTGAGAATAAAAACCTGCTGTTGCCTCCATCCTGTTGCCTCCATTCTGTCTCCTGTTGCCTCCATCCTGTCTCCTGTTACCTCCATCCTGTCTCCTGTTACCTCCATCCTGTTGCCTCCATCCTGCCTCCTGTTGCCTTCATCCTGCCTCCTGTTACCTCCACCCTGTTACTTCCATCCTGTTACTTCCATCCTGTTACCTCCATCCTGTTACCTCCATCCTGTTGCCTCCATCCTGTTGCCTCCATCCTGTTACCTCCATCCTGTTGCCTCCATCCTGTCTCCTGTTACCTCCATCCTGACTCCTGTTACCTCCATCCTGACTCCTGTTACCTCCATCCTGTCTCCTGTTACCTCCATCCTGACTCCTGTTACCTCCATCCTGTCTCCTGTTACCTCCATCCTGACTCCTGTTACCTCCATCCTGTCTCCTGTTACCTCCATCCTGACTCCTGTTACCTCCATCCTGTCTCCTGTTACCTCCATCCTGACTCCTGTTACCTCCATCCTGTCTCCTGTTACCTCCATCCTGTTACCTCCACCCTGTTACCTCCACCCTGTTACCTCCATCCTGTCTCCTGTTACCTCCATCCTGCCTCCTGTTGCCTCCATCCTGCCTCCTGTTGCCTCCATCCTGCCTCCTGTTGCCTCCATCCTGCCTCCTGTTGCCTCCATCCTGCCTCCTGTTGCCTCCATCCTGCCTCCTGTTGCCTCCATCCTGTTTCCTGCCTCCTGTTGCCTCCATCCTGTTACCTCCACCCTGTTACCTCCACCCTGTTACCTCCATCCTGTTGCCTCCATCCTGTTGCCTCCATCCTGTTGCCTCCATCCTGTTGCCTCCATCCTGTTGCCTCCATCCTGTTGCCTCCATCCTGCCTCCTGTTGCCTCCATCCTGCCTCCTGTTGCCTTCATCCTGCCTCCTGTTACCTCCACCCTGTTACTTCCATCCTGTTACCTCCATCCTGTTGCCTCCATCCTGTTGCCTCCATCCTGTTACCTCCATCCTGTTGCCTCCATCCTGTCTCCTGTTACCTCCATCCTGTCTCCTGTTACCTCCATCCTGTCTCCTGTTACCTCCATCCTGTCTCCTGTTGCCTCCATCCTGCCTCCTGTTGCCTCCATCCTGCCTCCTGTTGCCTCCATTCTGCCTCCTGTTGCCTCCATCCTGCCTCCTGTTGCCTCCATCCTGCCTCCTGTTGCCTCCATCCTGCCTCCTGTTGCCTCCATCCTGTTACCTCCACCCTGTTACCTCCACCCTGTTGCCTCCACCCTGTTGCCTCCACCCTGTTGCCTCCACCCTGTTGCCTCCATCCTGTTGCCTCCATCCTGTTGCCTCCATCCTGTTGCCTCCATCCTGTTGCCTCCATCCTGTTGCCTCCATCCTGTCTCCTGTTGCCTCCACCCTGTTGCCTCCACCCTGTTGCCTCCATCCTGTTGCCTCCATCCTGTTGCCTCCATCCTGTTACCTCCACCCTGTTACCTCCACCCTGTTACCTCCACCCTGTTACCTCCACCCTGTTGCCTCCACCCTGTTGCCTCCATCCTGTTGCCTCCATCCTGTTGCCTCCATCCTGTTGCCTCCATCCTGTTGCCTCCATCCTGTCTCCTGTTGCCTCCATGTGAGCCTCTGAGTCCTGGTGTAGAGTTATTCCTGGAGCAGCAGCGCCCTCTGCATGCTGGATAATCTCAAAGCAGGAACAGGGACATGTGGAGCTTTTCTCCTGCTGGAACACTTTGGGAACGTTGTTGATATATCTGCTTGTCAGCTCAGGTGAAAATAATGAACCAGTGATAAAGAGTCCAGCTAAGGACTGCAGGTGCTCTGAGTTCTGGAAAAGTCCTGGAAAAGTCTTGGAAAAGTTGGCCATAATGTTTTTCTGTTGGTTTCAACCTGGTCTCTTCAGATTTCAGCAGGTGATGCTTGGTTACAGTTAGTCAAGGCTTTCACCAATCAGCAGCAGCCTCTGCTGCCAGAATAACACCATGATGTGTCGTCTCCTCAGAGGAGAATATGTTTGGGTCAGTCGTCGTCCTCCTCCTAAAGGAGCTGCTACTTTTAAACATTGAACAGGAGGTTTGTTCTCTCCTGTTGGACTTTAAATGATCAGGGTCTCACCTGCTGATGACTCAGGTGTTTCCTCTGCAGGCCTTCACTCCTTTATTTGACATTAGATTTCATTGATCTCATATTTATTTGTTATAATGATTCCAGTTTGAATCTTTCAGTTCTAGATTAATCATAGAAATGTTGATGGATCACAGATATTAAACTACCCAATGGTGACACACAGGACTCTGAATAATGAATAATAATAATTAAAGCTGCTCTCTAATGACGTCTCTGGAGCATCAGTGTGTGATCACAGGATGTTGTAGAAACTCTGATGATGATGATTAGGGTCAGAGGTGGTTCCTCAGACCCACGGTTAAAGCTTCACTACAGAGTCACACATACATAATAGTCATTCTATTATGTTAGCGTAGCATTTCCACTAGCGGTAGCCTCAACAAACAGCCCCTGACTGTAATGGCCTCCTCCTGCCAGCAGGGGGCTTCTCTCCTTGCCCCACTACTTCTCCTGCTGATACTTGACCCATTTTCTCCATCACTAGGGGGTGAGGCAGTGTGTGGGGGTGGAGGGGAGGAAGCGTGCCACCTGCCCCTCCCTCGCTCTTTGATGCAGATCCTGCAGGAGGAGGAAGATGAGGAAGAGTGTGTTAAACTGTGTTTATGTCTGCTGTACAGATGTTATCATATTTAAGGTTGTAATATTCAATCTCCTCTTTTTGTGGAGGAAAATAAAGTTTTTATTTTTAAACTACATTTGAGTCTTTTACACAGCTGGTGTTTGATGACATCATCTCTTAGTCATGGATAAAAAAAAGGTCGATAAACAGTTTTCATCAATGACATTAACACTAGCATAAAGGTGACAGTTTGTAGTTTGGGTTGTGGTTGTTTATTTTTTTTCACAGTTTGTTTGTTTGTTTGTTTGTTGGTCTTCGGTGTAACTGATGTACAGGAACATGGTTCAGTTTGATCCAGAGCGAGACCACCTGTTTTAGTGTCATCTGTTTGATTCAGACCTTGGTCTGGGGTGGATTCACACCTGCAGGTCTGTTCTGGATCAAACTGAGGACTCAGAGAGTCCGGACCAAACGCCCTCATCCGTAGGAGCGACGGTCCCTCCTGACCGGCTGTGGAAGAGGCTGTGATGTGAAATGTTGATCAGACACCGGTTTATAGGCTGATGGATCAATAACTGCTTAGAGGACAGCAGTGTGGAGTGATCAGCAGGATAACTCCATGGTCTTATTTTATTTACTCCAACAGTACCGCCCCTTTATTTTGAACAATAAACACTGTTCACTGATTCGAAATCGTCCTTTTATTTTGACATGTTTCCTGTTTATGTTGACATGTTGTTTCCTGTTTACTGAACGTCACAGGTAGTAATCAAGATCTGCTTGATCTAAATATTTGTAAGGGTCTGTTTTAGCCGTGACGCGTGTTCTCAGGCCGATTTTCCATGAACGCAGCACGTTGTTAACTCCGAACCCAGGTCCAGTGTTTTCTGGAGCTCCGCTCCGTGTTTTCCCGCCATCCCTGCTGCTGCTGCTGGAGTGTGTGTGTGGAGAGGAGTGTGTTCAGGGTGCAGACGGAGCAGCGGAGGAGGAACGGGAGCTGCCGATCCTTGTGTCGCCGTCTGGGAGGTTTAAGCGGGGAGGAGAGGCCCGGGTCCTCGGCTCCTAAAACCAACATTTGGATCGTAATCACGGCCGCTCTGAGGTGAAGGAGGCCCGGCTGGCTGGCCGACTCCCTGCGGGGGATGTGCGCACACAATGGGATCCGACGCAGCGGTAGAATCCTATTTACTCCTGGGTTTGTTGGGAATGGAGGCGCGGATACCGGAGCTGTGAGCGGCGGAGGACTCCCGGTAGTGAGGACTCGTTCTGTCCCGATAGAAGAGTTTATCCTCGGCTGCTCTGTTCGGTAAACTCCGCTGGGATGAACACGGAATGCGTTTCCGCTGTTTACACATCTGGATGAGAAAAAGTCTGTTTTTACCCTTCAGCCTTTTTTGTCTTGTTTAAAGCGTCCGAAAGATTCTAGATCAGCCTGAGTGCAGCAGGCCTTAAATGAATAAGGTGGTTTTACTTTTTCGGAGACTGGATCTGCAGACTTAAAGGAGCGCTGAGGAGGAGTCAGTCCTCCACCAGGGATGTACCTTCTGGAGAGTATGGAGAGGAGCACGCCTCAGAGGAAAACTGTCTACAGGATCTCCCTTACACTGGTGAAGAAGGAGAGTGTAGAGGATGAGGATGGGGGGTCAGGACCCCAGCGGATGGAGGACCCCAAGCTGAGCATCCTCCAGGGGGAGAGCTTAATGGAGATTCAGCGCAGCGGGCTTCTGGAACAGCTGAAGGAGGTGGAGGACGAGTCGGACGACCTGTCGTTGTCACACGGCTTCATGAGGAGCTTCAGGACGTTCAGCACAGGGCAGCTGGAGCTGGGCAGGCTGAAGATCTCCAGGAAGCTCCTCCTAAAGAAGGAGAAGAGCTCTGTGGCAGAGCGTGGAGGAGATCCACCTGAGAAGCAGGAAACAGAGGATTCAGACAGACTTAAAGAAGATCTCTGCTCTGAAGGCAGCATGAATAAGAAGAGGCTCCTGAAAGCCAAGAGCATGGAGGAGAGGAGTCCTGATCCTCCTCCCAACGGCAAAGCAGCCAAAGCTTCCTCCCCTGAGTCTCCTCCTCTGCAGCGGCCTCCTGGCCGGCTGCGCCGCTCCTTCAGCTTCAGACACTGGAGTGGTGGTGAGCTGCTGCGTCTGCGCTCGCTCTCAAAGGACAAACACCACAGCAGCTCTGGCTGCATCGGCCACGACAGCCTGGAGGACGCTCCAGCCTCCCGCCTCGCCGATCCCATCAGACAGAAGAGCCGGACTCTGGAGGTCGGCGCCGTCCTGAACAAGACGGACTCCATGTCCGAGCTGAGCCGCTGGGTGAGAGCACAGGGCAGCAAGAACCGGACGCTGGACAACAGCGACCTCCTGCGTCTGGCGGCTGAGAAGGACGCGTCAGGAGGCGGCTTCCTGCTGAGGGGAGGGGGAGGCCGCTCCAGTGAGAGACGTCTGGTTCGCTTCTTCAGTGGGATCTTCACCAGGAGGGATGGGACGTCCACCTACACCCCGACGGGGAGTCCCAGCACCAACCGTTCCCTCCAGCGGAGCAACAGGACCGTGCTGTCCCAGTCCAGCATGGAGAGCATGAACGGAGGAAGCACTGAAGGTAATGACATCACACATCTGTCAGATATCATGTGACTGATGGAGTTTCCATCATGTTGGTGTTCAGTCGCTTGTTTACAGAAGTAGTTTGTTGGTTTGTGACAGGAGGTCATGTTTGTTTCCTTCTCCTCCCTGTCATCGTCTTTGACCCCTTCACATTCATCCTGGGGCCTTTTGTGGGCTCTCCAACCACAGGTTGGGGCCCAGTGACTGTAGAAACATGTGGTGTTTGAGGAGGGTGAGTGTGGGGGAGGACTGAGCTCTGGTTGTTTGTTTTGGACAGAGGCGTGATGTTTACTTGTTTGTCTTTCATTTGCTGACCTGTCTTTAGTGTCGGTTAGATAGCAGAGGCTCCGCCCTCATTTATTTGATGCCATCATAACGCCGCTGCAGTGTGATGTCACACAGCCTGCAGCCGTTCCTCAGGCTGAAGAGGCTTTTTAAATCTCCTGGTTGATGTCATTGGCTGAGCTGCTGCTCACAGCAGGAACATGATTTGTTGTTGACAGACGTTTTCGTCCAGGGCGGGGTATTTTTGGATAACACAGGAAGTGTGTCATTAAATCCTACAGCAGCTGTAGTGACATCACATGTAAAACAAACTGAACAGAACCCAGAACCAATGTTGGAAGGGTAAGGAGGAAGAGATGGTGACATAAACAGGACGTTGTCCGTAGACCACACCCTCACATTGACAGCAGTCAGTCATGTCTGAAAGCTCATGTGTTCTGTGCTCCTCTTCATGTCTGACCTGGAGGTCTGACTTTGAGCCTCCTGCTCTCAGCTCCTCCTGCTCTCAGCTGGAGGTTGAAGTTTGGAGCTGGTCTCCTTCATCCTGCTCCAGCACATCATCATCAGCAGCCTGGGTCCTGCAGGTCTGTGGTCCCGGCCTCAGGACTCAGCTCTCAGGTGTAGTCTCTGTGTGATGAGGCTGCCGGCCGACACACGAGGTGGGGGGTCGGAAGTCAGGGGGTCAGGGGCTCGGCCTCCACATTGTTGGGCTTCCTTAGAGGTGGGCTGCAGGAGTCCTGATGAGGTCAGACTGTCTGGACATGACATCATCGGGAAACCGAGCTGCCCAGTTCTTAGTGTTTTTATTTGCTATGACCCCTCTGGGCCTCCGTACAGGAGGATCTTCAGATCAGTCGGTGGAAACCATGTCACTGAAATTCACACACCAGTCAGCCCCACCCATCCAGTCTGTGTGTGTGTGTGTGCGTGTGTGTGTGTGAGATGGTGAGCAGCCATCTATAGGGAGTATAAGTAGGGTAATATGTGTGTAACTGGTGTAGATGTGGGCGGGTATTCAGGGTGGGTGTGACCTATATCCACAGCCACGCAGAAGTAATGTACACTACATGTGTGTCATAGCACACACACAGACACACACAGACACACACAGACACACACACAGACACACACAGACACACATAGACACACACACAGACACACACAGACACACATAGACACACACACAGACACACACAGACACACACAGACACACATAGACACACACACAGACACACACAGACACACACAGACACACATAGACACACACACAGACACACACAGACACACATAGACACACACATAGACACACACAGACACACACAGACACACACAGACACACATAGACACACACACAGACACACACAGACACACATAGACACACACATAGACACACACACAGACACACACACAGACACACACAGACACACACAGACACACACAGACACACATAGACACACACACAGACACACACAGACACACATAGACACACACATAGACACACACATAGACACACACACAGACACACACACAGACACACACAGACACACACAGACACACACACAGACACACATAGACACACACAGACACACACAGACACACACAGACACACACACAGACACACACACAGACACACACAGACACACACATAGACACACACATAGACACACACAGACACACACAGACACACACAGACACACACACAGACACACACACAGACACACACAGACACACACAGACACACACACAGACACACATAGACACACACAGACACACACAGACACACACAGACACACACACAGACACACACACAGACACACATAGACACACACATAGACACACACACACACTGATAGTTGAGTATAATAGAGCGAAAATTTCTAAATCTCTAAAAATGACAGAGGTGAACCTCCTCCTCATTCTCCCTTAGTGTTTTCTCACTCTTTCCCTCACTTGTTACTTCTTTTTTCAATTCCTTTACTTCCCTTCATCCTTTTTTCATATCCCTTTTCTCTTCCTTTTTCTTGCTTTCCTTCCTCACCTCCATCTCTCTCTCCTGTCAGTCTCCCATTAACCTCTCTTCTATCCCTTTCCTTCCCCTCTTTCTTCAATCCGTACTTCTTTCAATCTACCATCTCCTCCTTTCTCTCTCTTTAATCCCCCTTTCTTCATCCTCCTCTCCTTCCTCCCTCATTTCCCCCTCTTTCCTCCCCCATCCCTCATTAACTGCTGACTTCTATTCATCCTTTTTCCTTCCCTCTTCTCCTTCTCTTCTTTCCTACCCTGTTCTTCTTTTCTTCCCCCATCAGAATATTGTTGGCAACATTTTCCATGTGTCTGATCATGTGACATGTTTTTTCTGTGTTGGTCATACGTGTTCTGTTTCTGTGTGTGGACATATCACCTGATCAAACTTCAGTTCCTGTTTGAGTTCATTCAGGAACCATTTGAGTGTCGGACCGTGAGTCTTCTTCTCTCCTGTCTGAGGTTATGACTTTTTACCGTCACTCTGATTTTATCTTGTCTATTTACTTTCATGCTACTCAGTTTTAATCCAATCAGGCCTTGTCAACACAAGTCACATGACTCAATGACCTCATTTATTGGAGGTTTCTGGTCTGTCACCATAAAAACAAGAAGTAGGAACGTTACGTTTACGTGATTTTTTTCTTTTTATGATCATCAACCAGATTTAAGTTCTAACACAAGGACATCATGCTAATGTGCTAGCATGCACAGTGCTATATTTTATGTTTTTGTTGGCATAATGCCTCTTGTAAGTCATGATATTGTGTGTTAAACTCTTAGCATGAAGCCTGCAATCGTTAGCATGATCAATCACTAAACATTAGGAGGAATCGTGCCATTTAATATGATCCATGCTAATACGTTAGCCTGAAGTGTGCTGCCAAAGATCCTCTGGTGACACATGAAGTATTTGGTGTCTGTTTTGACTCCTCGTCACTGCAGTCTGGTAGAGAAGTCATGGTGTCCGGCTAGGACTCTGTCCTCCTGTCTGTCCGCCTTCACTGCGCCGGTCAGGCCAGCAGAGCAAAACCTTCTGCACCAAACGTGTCTCTCTGTACGAGTTCAGCCGAGTTCACTGCATTTAGTCAAATGACATTAACACACCAGAAAGCCTGCAGGTCATGGAGGCAATTGACTTGCTGACTTGCAGCCAGAGCTGCTGTGGTGTTTGTCCTTTGAGAGCGAGCGCAGACGCAGCAGCTCACCACCACTCCAGTGTCTGAAGCTGAAGGAGCGGCGCAGCCGGCCAGGAGGCCGCTGCAGAGGAGGAGACTCAGGGGAGGAAGCTTTGGCTGCTTTGCCGTTGTTGACTGTGACGGCTGTAAACATCATGATGCTGGTGTGGGATGATACAGAGGAGGTCTGGGTGATACTAATATGTGTGAGGTTTGGTTTAAAAAGTCGTCCTCAGATCACATGACCTAAATCCTTCCTTCTAAAAATGAATAATCCTTAAAAGATTGGACAAAATAAAAGGAACGGCTGAAAGCGTGGCAGAAATAAAGGCTTTCATGAAGTACAGGTGAAGCTCCAACAGGAAACACCTGAGTACATGAAAAGAAGTGGAAGATGAAGATCAGGTCCACTTGTCGCATGGACACAGGAGAACAATGGTGTGAAGGGCAAAGGCCCAGATAATATGATGACATGTGTGACTAATGAGACGGAGCTGCTCTGATTGGTCACAGTTAGATCACAGGTTAACCCCCAACACACACACACACACACACACACACACACACTGACACACACACACACCGACACACACACACCGACACACACACACACACGCACCCCGCCCCAAGGGAATGAACACGCTCCACCCATGATCCCTCTGTGTGTGTGTGTGTTTTGTGTGAAGACAATAGTGTCAATAAAGATCCTCTATTCAAAGGCGTCAGCTGCATCGCCCTCTGGGCTGTGAGTGTGTTCCAGATGGGTTTCTTTATTTAGCTGAGTAACAACCAGAGTACGACTGCTGCCTGGGTCTAACCTCATACTGTCTGCTTTTAATGGACCAGAACACAGGACGAGGGCTCAGCACCGCCCCCTAAAGGCTACAGACTGAACTACATCAGTGCTACTGAGACCCACTGTTAAACCAATCAGTGCCACAAATCAGTATCCCCTCTGAGTAAGAGAGAAAATGACTGCAAACGCAGCTAACATTAGCATGTCTGCAGGGAAGCACTGAAGCTAACGTTAGCATGTCTGAATAAGAGAGGAAATGACTGCAAATGCAGCTAACGTTAGCATGTCTGCAGCCAAGCGCTGAAGCTAACGTTAGCATATGCAGCAGTATGAATCTGATGAACGTGTCCAATAAACAAACGAGTCGGTTTACTGGTGGTGGTTTCCACTGAGCAAAGCGTGGAGCATCACTGGTTCCTCCAAACAGGTCAAACTGGGAGTACTTCATGGAACAGATACTGGGAGCAATTTGGGGTTCAGTATCTTGCCCAAGGACACTTTGACATGTAGACTGCAGGGGCTGGGGATGGAACCACCGACCTTCTGATAAGTGGACGACCGCTCTGCCACTGAGCCACAGCTGCCACGTTGAAGAGTTGAGATGAAAACCTCCTGATGAAAACAGTGTAACTTCTCAGAAACACACGAGGCTCAGTGGGGAGTGTTTAGTTGCTGAGGCGTGTCCATCTCAGGTGTTGTACCAGCACACCTGTCACCTGTTCATTGTTTACCTGCTAAAATTACTCCAAACCAGTTTGAGGACTAAACGCTGCATGACTCAAGGTGCATCCTGGGATTCCTCTCATGGCTCTGTAGATGCCCCAGAACGCCTGTAAAGGCCTGTGATGTCATCATGATGTCAGCTTTACATAGCTCTCATCTGAGCTGGATCCATTCATTAACACTGATAGGTGTTTCAGTGTTTATTTCCTGATTAGAGGGGTGGGGCATCAGAGGAGTTAACACACATCATTGGCTGAATGGTTCCAGCTCCACTTTGTTACAGAAACATTGGTTGTCCCTTCGGCTGACTGATGTGATCCGCCATCTTCCCATCATCCTCTTCTTCTGTGCCAGTTATGAAGTGACTCATTGTGTGTTTGGTTGATGGATTGATTGGGTTCAGCTGTGCCGCCCACATGTTCCCAGATGGTTGGTTTCCTCCTGTTTTTTATTACCGTGAAGCCTATGAAACTCATCCGGACTTTCTCTCCACATGCTTATTTTAGTCCAATCAGCATTCTTCTTCTGTCTCTGTTTTCTGTGTGATGTTCATGCTCTCCTCAGCAGAACGTACAGTTAACACCTGGAATCTAAGGATGTAGAAACTATTCATTCACCTGAGTACAGCCATAATTCTAAGTAACCGCTGCACATAACATATCACCAGTTTCTAACCTGTCCACACCCCTACAGGTAACCCACCTGTCCACCTTTATAAAGGTCAGTGAACAATTATAAAACATTTTGTAGGAATAGCCCTTTCAGCTCAGCCCACTGAACCTTCTCACTGTGACCCCCTGATGGTGGGTCACCTGGTGAAGCAGCCAATCATGGATGATTACTATCCTTGTCGCTGGGTCATACTGGGAACCAGCAGAGGGGAACTGGTGGTCCCTGAAAACAGGAAGCAGCTGGATCAACATCCTGCTGGCAGAGAGGGAGGGGACACAGGTTGGTGTCTGTCAAATACGTCAACAATGGCCCCTCTGTGTGTCCGCCGGCCAATAGGGAAGCTTCTCTGGGTTCTGTCCTGACAGATAGCAACCACACGCTAATAATAGTAGAGAGCAGCAGGATACTGGACCCTGACCCTGATCTAAAGTCTGTATCTGCTGAACCTCTGACTGACTGACTGAATGAATGAATGAGGTCAGAGCCTCTGGAGCTGACCAGGAAGTGAATAATCCAGTGTGAATCAGTGTGGAGGTGAAGGACAGTGAATGAAGAACATAGTCTGACCATTCTACAGTCCTCCCAGTATTTAACTGGTCCTAATGATGATGTCATCCCTGTGGGGGCACTGAGAGTCAGGAGGTCGCCTGGGGTCAGCAGATCAGTGGGTATGAAGAAAAGACTCGTCAGCTCAGGAACCAATCAGAAACCAAAGGTGTCGCTGCAGGAATAAAAGCAGGATGTTTCTCCAGCAGCTCCTTTCTGCTGCATTGTGCTGCATGTTGAATGTTTAATGTAACAGACTGAACTTGAACACATCATCAGTCCTGAATGAGACCAACATAGATGTGCAGATAAAAACCAACACCGCCGTCGGTGAGGCTTTCAGCTCCCTCTCTCTCTCTCTCTGGTGGAGAGACATTGTGAGTCTCCAAGCTGACAGATTGATGCTGATGAATTAATAAAAGGCTGAGTGGACCTGACCCACTGACCTACTTACCTCAGAGGAGTCAGTGGGTGTGTCTGTGAAGACTGTCCAGTGTCAGCTCATACTGATCCCACTGTTTCCATCATCAGGATCTTTAGAGGAGGTGCTCTGGGCAACCTGGTTTTAGGTGTCTGTTTGCCCCACCAGTGATGAAGACTACAGCACCTACATCCTCCTGCTCCATACCAGCAGGCAGCGCTACTCTGTATTAAGCAGTCAAAAACCAGAAGACCCTGGACTGCAGAAGTACAAGCACCGCTGAAGGCATCACATGTTGGTGACATTTGATTGACAGGTGTTTTTCTTCTCTTCCAGATGCATTTGTGAACAGTCAGGAGTGGACGCTGAGTCGAACCGTACCGGAGCTCAAAGTGGTGAGTTCAAAGACCTCACATCACATTTATTATAGTCTATATAAGTTTATTAAAGTCCATTTATCATCACCAATGTAACGATGCCTCTCCCCAGGGCATTGTGGGTAACCTGGCCAGCGGTAAGTCAGCGTTGGTCCACAGGTACCTGACAGGAACCTATGTCCAGGAGGAGTCCCCTGAAGGTAACTTTAGTCCTTCTGTCTGTCTGTCTGTCTGAGGTCTGGCCGGATCTGTTTCAGGCCAAAACATCCATCTTTACTGCTCACCACGCCTCCCGGCCAGATGACATCGTAAAGTAAATAAATTAAAAGTAGATTACCTCAAAGAGAATAAACAGCAGCTGGATTAAAATAAGACGTTAACAGCCTCTGTGTCCTGAACACAACCCCAGAGATCCAGTCCAGATCTGACACCGTCCTACCTTCAGGAACCTCTTCACCACTTATGTATATATATATATATATATACGTATATATCACATCAGTCAGTCCTCTCTACGTATATATACGTATATATATATACGTATATGTATATATATATATAGAGTACCAGTCAATAGTTTGGACACAGTTTCCCATTCAAGTGGATGGGAAACTGTGTCCAAATTTTTGACTGGTAGTGTTTATATATATGTGTATATATATATATATATGTATATATATGTGTATATATGTATATATATGTGTATATATGTATATATATGTGTATATATATATGTGTATATATATGTGTATATATATATATATGTATATATATGTGTATATATGTGTATATATGTGTATATATATATATATGTGTGTATATATATATATATGTGTATATATATATATATATATATGTGTATATATGTGTATATATGTATATATATGTGTATATATGTATATATATGTGTATATATGTATATATATGTGTATATATATATGTGTATATATATATATATTTTACCTGCCTGAACCATACACCCATTCATGGACTCCAGAAGGTCCAGCTGCAGTATCTAACCAGATCCCATAGCTCCTGTTTGGGCCTCCTGGCTCCCCGTAGGATAGATTCAAAGATTGAACTGGTTATTCTGAGGCCCTTCATGGCCATAGCTTTGTCTCCATCCTTTTAGTACGACAGGAAGTGGGACGTCCTCGCCCAGAGGTCCCTTCTGACCGAAGACCACAGTGTTTTTAGTCAGTAGGTTTTATTTGTAGCCTTCTGTACTTTAAAGAAAGGGTTCTCCATAGATATTAGAATTCTATAAATATGTCTATTAGCTCTGTCGCCTCGCTAAGTAGACCTCTGTTGTAGTGAATAAAGAAGCTAACACTGCTCAGAGATGTTAGCCTCCATACGTTTGAGCCCCTCTCTGCAGAGCTCCTGAATGTTTCATAGACATGAGCAGATAAAGAGCTAACATATTCCTCATCAATATTAAAGCTGCAGCCTCCTCAGGGCCAGACCCCCTTCTGCTAATCCCATGTTCTTTTAATATTTCACTCCAGACAGCAGACAGGAGGTCTAACAATGAGCTTCACCATCTCCAACCTTCAGCTGGTGCTTCCTCTGTCTGCACCAGACCTGGATCACACCTACACGTCTACCAAATGTTTTTGTCCAATCATATTTAAGTAAATCGTCCTTTCAGTGACTCCTATGAGGAGTCGAGATCTGGTGAAGCTCCACGTCAAGACATTTAGTGTGAAAGGGTCAACAGGAAGGAATTTCTGCTCTATGCATCAGCTCTGAACAAAGGTCCTTCTCTACGCCAAATTCATGTTTACACTGAACAAGCAGTGCTTTGTAAACAATGAGTCACATGACAACAACAAGGCAAGGCAGAGGGCCGCCCGCCTTGAGTCTCGGATCTGCTCGACGTTTCTGCCTTTTTTTTTTTAAAAGGCAGTTTTTCGTCTCCACTGTCGCCGAGTGCTTGCTCATGGTGGATTGTTGGGTCTCTCCATAATGAAGAGTCGGTCTAGACCTGCTCTTTTTGTAAAGTGCCTTGATATAACTTTTGTTGTGATTTGGCGCTATATAATTAAATTGAATTGAAAAATTGAATTGAACAATCATCCTGTTACATGGAGGTTGATCTCCTCCTCTGATTGGAGACTAAGGAGCTCCTGGACCTCATGATGTCTCTTCAATCTGAGGCATTTTATTCTTCACTGAGTTAGCTGCTATCTGCTACTAGCTGCTAACTGCTATCTGCTACTAGCTATGTTTTAAATCCTGATTGTGGGTCACCCCCCGTCTTGTCCTGCCCCTCACAGTCCTTTTTAGATAAACGTGGATTTGGTGTTTTCCTCCCCCCTGCTGACTCGGAGGAGGAGGAACAGTGACCCACAGGAGGGGCTAAGAATGGCTAAAGGACCAAAGCCCTTCTTTTATTGCAGTAATGTTGGGTTTATTGGTTGCAGCTCAGTAGAACTCTAGTAGTGTCTCCAGTACCAGTAATCTAACCCCGGCCCTGGGACTGCAGACCTCTTGACTTTTTTGTGTGTTTAAAGCCTTTAAAGTATAAACACTTCATTTGGGATGAAACCTTTGTCTTGTTGGGACCCACCCCGGTCGGTCCACAGCCCATTTTAGCTCCCTCTATGGAGAAAATATGCTTCAGAGAGGGCAACAGTTAAACAACTGTTGGATGTGTCACAGGAGGAGGGGGTGACAGATAAAAGCTGCTGGTTGATGGGAGTGACAAGGACCCCAGAGATTATTCCAGCAGTGATGTACCTGCTGTTAAACTCCCGTGGCCCTAGTGTGGCCCAGCGGTTTAATCACACCACAGCTCTGCCTGAAGCAACACAACTGAGCTTTTCAAGCAGCTTCATCACTTCTCTGAGCCGATCCTGAACAACAGCTCCCAAAATCATTAATCCTGGCACCGCCTCCATCAGTCAGCAGCCATTCAGCTCTAATCAAATGGAAATGCTCTCAAATGGTTGCATAACTGCTGAGAAACAGAAGGATCTTCAGGAGAGGAGCAGAACGGCCGGCTGATGTGTTGGTTTGGAATTCCTGGGATCTAAAAATAAGCATGAGTCTGGATTCCCATCCGATTGATTGGGAGCGACGGCAGCGCCACAAAACCACTAACCAGAACTATTCTGAGGCTGTAAACTGGAGCCGGGGCTGCAGACCACTCCCATCAGCTCCTGTTAATGAGCAGGAGGAGGCTGCAGACTGGCTCCTCCAGTTTAGCCTCAGGTTCATGTTCAGGTGTCACCAGACCAGCCATTTCACCAAACTAAACGGTTTAGTATTGTATTTCTCAAAGCAAATGGAATCAGAATCACATGTCTAACGTCATGTTAATGAATCTACATCCCTTCATTAACGCCAGAGGGAAACTAGGCTGAAGAGCTCTGTAGTGATCCGGATCACCACCAAAATCTGATGGACTGTTCCCGAGGCCACGCCCTACGTCTATAAAACATTCAATTAAAAAACCTGCCAACAAATGACGTATACATCATTTTCACCGTAAACAGGTCCAGCCATGATCTCATAGTTTCTATTGGCTCCTCCTCCTCCCTTCCTGTCTCCAACAGTGTTTTTGTCATCGTCGTCTCTTATGGTGTTGCTGTTGTTGGCGTCATCTCTAAGGGTGTTGTTGTTGTTGTCTCTAACAGTGTTGTTGTCGTCTCTAAAGGTGTTGTTGTTGTTGTTGTCTCTAACAGTGCTGTTGTCGTCTCTCACCATGTTGTCGTCTCTCACCATGTTGTTGTCTCTCACAGTGTTGTTGTCTCTAACGGTGTTGTCGTCGTCTCTAACGGTGATGTCGTCGTCTCTAACGGTGTTGTCGTTGTCGTTGTCTCTAACAGTGTTGTTGTCTCTAACGGTGTTGTTGTCGTCGTCTCTAACGGTGTTGTTGTTGTTGTCTCTAACGGTGCTGTTGTCTCTAAGGGTGTTGTTGTCGTTTCTAACGGTGTTGTTTGTCGTCGTCTCTAACGGTGTTGTTGTTGTTGTCTCTAACAGTGTTGTCGTCATCTCCTTGTTGTTGTTGTTGTTGTTGTCTCTAACAGTGTTGTTGTCGTCTCTAAAGGTGTTGTTGTTGTCTCTAACAGTGCTGTTGTCGTCTCTCACCATGTTATCGTCTCTCACGGTGTTGTCGTCTCTAACAGGGTTTTTGTTGTTGTCGTCTCTAACGGTGTTGTTGTTGTCATCTGTAAGGGTGTTGTTGTCTCTAATGGTGTTGTTGTCGTTTCTAACGGTGTTGTCGTTGTCTCTAACAGTGTTGTCGTTGTCTCTAACGGTGTTGTTGTCTCTAACAGTGTTGTTGTCGTCTCTAACGGTGTTGTTGTTGTTGTCGTCTCTAACTGTGTTGTTGTTGTCATCTGTAAGGGTGTTGTTGTCTCTAATGGTGTTGTTGTCGTTTCTAACGGTGTTGTCGTTGTCTCTAACGGTGTTGTCGTTGTCTCTAACGGTGTTGTTGTCTCTAACAGTGTTGTTGTTGTCTCTAACGGTGTTGTCGTTGTCTCTAACGGTGTTGTTGTCTCTAACAGTGTTGTTGTTGTCTCTAACGGTGTTGTCGTTGTCTCTAACGGTGTTGTTGTCTCTAACGGTGTTGTCGTCGTTGTCTCTAACGGTGTTGCTGGTCTTCTGCTCTCTGCTGGTTTAACTGTGGCTACATATTTGATGGTTTTTCTTTCCTCTCTTCTTTCTGGCCTGCTGCTCTTGTAAACTAGCTGACGTGGATGCAGGTAACGATCCTCTGCTTCTTGCTTTTCATTGGTCCTCTCATCCATCCCTCCTTCACCTCTTTTATTGAGTCATGTTGAGAACAGCTGGGGTTCAGCACATAAACATACATAACCAGTTTTAAAGAGACAAACTCTCTTTCAATCCCTTTATTCCACTTCTTACTCCATCATTAATTAATTAATCAGCAAACTCCAACAATCATTATCCTTCTCTGACTGGATGAATCAGAACAGGATGTGAAGTTACAGCCTGACGGGAGGCCAAAGGTAAACCTGAAGCTGGACTCAACATGTAGCTCCGCCCCTCATAACGCACACACATGCTGTATATGACGGACAAAAATAAACAGCTGACTCAGCATCATCGTCTGCCATCCATCCTGACAGCATGGTGTCTCCATGTCTGGATTAAAGTTCACGTATGTTCTCTGACAGGTGATGCAGTTAATGCTGTTTATTGTCTATACAGCCTATAACAATTAATGAGCTTCATAACTCAGTAAGAGCTAATTTATTAATTAAATGATTGATTTAATAATCAGCAGAGAAGAAGTCAGAACTTAAATCTTCTTTATGAACAGTTACATATCTGTAACTATAGAACATAGATATTTATATAAATGGACCAATGAGATTCAGGGTTTAAAGGAACTTCACCAATTAAAAATCATCATCTCCTCACATCTTTCCATAATCAAACGCTGTGATTGGTTGGACAAACTTTGATGACCAATGGAGAATCAGCTCTGGGGTGTTTGAGCCTTGCTGCCACATGAACATCCACCCTATCATTACTGCATTGTAAACGCGGTCGCTGATCTCCACATGCTGCAGCGCCGCTCAGCTCTCTGATTGGGTCACAGCCATCACAAATCAGCTGATCCTCTTGGTAGAGCCCAAAATAACAGCTGGACTCCATTTTTATCTTCCTGGACTTCCTGTTACTCCTCAGGAAGAGACGTTTGTTCCCACACTGACCCAAAGTGAAACCACGGCTGGGGTTTAGATTTTCCCTCTCCAACAGATTTAAAGAACGCCTGAAGATCGGCTGAATGCCTGAAGATCGACTGAACGCCTGAAGATCGGCTGAAGAACGCCTGAAGATCGGCTGAAGAACGCCTGAAGATCGGCTGAAGAACGGCCGAACGCCTGAAGATGGTAACTTTAATGTCTACTGAACCTGAAGAAACGATTGGATTAGTGTTATGCGATGCTGAAGGACGACAAGAGAAGACTTTTCTTTCAATCTAAATATATAATGAAAGCATTGGAAAAGAGTGATTAACTGATAAAATGATGATTAATATATACAATCAAATCCCTAATTGAACAAAAATGTCCATAATACTGTGGGCCATAAAAATACAGACGGACATAAAATATGAAATAATTTTTATGAAGATATTCCACAGTTTGAAACCATAACCAAAAATAGTGTTCGTTCTTAATTAAAAAAATAACTTGGAATAATGTAAAGTGTCGGTCCAGAGACTCTTAAGTCCTACTGACAAAGACCTGTCCACCAATCAGCTCCAAAGACCTGTCCACCAATCAGCTCCAAAAACCTGTCAACCAATCGGCTCCAAAGACCTGTCCACCAATCAGCTCCAAAAACCTGTCAACCAATCGGCTCCAAAGATCTGTCCACCGATCGCCTCCAAAGACCTGTCCACCAATCGGCTCCAAAGACCAGCCAAAGTCAAGACAAAAAAAAAGACAAAATGAAAATGTAGAAGTGATGAGTTTAATCAATCAATCAATCAATCAATCACCCGACCAACCAGAGGTGATGTTCACTGCTTGATTCAGGCTACCATGCACCAAACATAATCTTTCCAGTAGTTCTATATGTATCATGAAGATCATCATTTTCATTCATCTTAGATTTTCACTGTCCTCCTGTTTAGGTTTGATCACCTGATCAATCATTTAATCAATAGTTTCTGTGTCATTGATCAGTTCCACATCAATCATCTGTCTTGGTGTTGGAAGCACTTCCTCTGTCTGACGCTCTCGTTCCCTGCAGGCGGCCGCTTTAAGAAGGAGATTGTAGTCGACGGTCAGAGTCACCTGCTACTCATCAGAGATGAAGGAGGCCCCCCAGAGGCTCAGGTGAGTACTGCACCTGCACAAACCTTCATTAGTGATATTCACCTCATAAAATGACTTCAAGCCTGAAAAACTCCACTAAAATCATCTCTGCTGGTCTTCAGCAGTCATTACTCCAACAAACACACAATCAAAAGAACCAGACTCATTTTTACTCAAAGAGAACCACCTGGTTCTAACAGGAACGTCTCTGAAGAACCCTTTTAGTTCTCCTGTTAGATTTAGAAAGACAATTTCAGAATCAGTGAGCAACGGTTTCCAGCACTGTCCATCACCTCTGAGCATTGTCAGACTACAGACATGTAAACAAAACACAAACCAGAGACACATCAGACTACAGACATGTAAACAAAAGATAAACCAGAGACACGTCAGACTACAGACATGTAAACAAAACATAAACCAGAGACACGTCAGACTACAGACATGTAAACAAAACAAACCAGAGACACATCAGACTACAGACATGTAAACAAAACATAAACCAGAGACACGTCAGACTACAGACATGTAAACAAAACAAACCAGAGACACATCAGACTACAGGAATGTAAACAAAACAAACTAGAAACACGTCAGACTACAGACATGTAAACAAGCTGAAATCACTTTAATGTCTTGGTTGTTTCTGCTCATTTTCTCCCACAGTCCTCTGTCTCTGTCCCAGGACTTGGTGTGAATAAAGTTATGTTTGAACCTCTCCTGTTTTCAGTTTGCATTGTGGGTCGATGCTGTGATCTTCGTCTTCAGTCTGGAGGATGAGATCAGCTTCCAGACAGTTTATCACTACTTCAGTCGCCTCGCCAACTACAGG